>CM028138.1:672150000-672652500 GCA_016271365.2 Neoceratodus forsteri | reverse complement strand
GAAATTCTTCCTTCGCATAACCTCCATATTGTTTTTAACAAAAAAAGTTTAACCTATAAAACTAATGCATTCTCAAAGAAACAAACATCGGAAAAGTAGATAAACAGCACCCACTTAATTAGATTCTGGTGTTGGGTTTCTGAAAATATGCCTGGGAACATTGTTTCTGGGCACCTGAAAATCCTGGGTGCCTGTTATAGTGAGAAGAGTCATTCACCTGCGTTCTCAATATAAGAATGATACATATACATAGATACATAGACAGTGTCGGCAGATAAGGGCCTATGGCCCACCTAGTCTGCCCATTTGAGCTTGTAAGTTCAGTTTGTTTTCCTAGAAGTCTATTTCCCCTTACCCCTGACCTCTAGAATTCCTTTATGTCTATCCCATGCATTCTTAAATCCCGTGATTGCTCAGCTCCACCACTTCCTCTGGCAGGGTGTTCCACTTGTCCACCACCCGTTCTGTGAAGAAATTCTTTCTCATGTTTCCTCTGAATCGTCCTCCCTCCAACTTCATCCCATGCCCTCTAGTCCTGAAACATCTTTTTCGCTTAAAAATAGTGTTTTCTGCACCCTGTTCCTCCCTGTAAGATACTTGTATGTCTCTATCATATCCTCTCTCCCTCCTCTCCTCCAGGAGTACATGTTCAGTTCCTTCAACCTGTCTTCATAGGACTTGTGATGCAACCCATGCACAATCTTTGTTGCCCTCCTCTGAACCTTCTCTACCCTGTCTATGTCCTTACGTGGGTATGGTCTCCAGAACTGTACACTATACCCAGGTGGGGCTTCACTAGTGTCTTAAGATAGGAATTATGACCTCCCTTTTCCTGCTGGTGATGCCCTGCCTATACATCCCAGCATCCCTATTTGCTTTACCTGCTGCCTTGTCACACTGTTTCCCTACCTTGAGGTCATCAGAGATGATAATCCAAGATCCCTTTCCTGCTTGGTGCATGCTATATCCTCACCCCCAACTGATATATTGTGCCAGGGTTTTTGTGCCCATATGCATTATCTTGCACTTCTTTGCATTGAATTTCAACTGCCAAACCCTTGACCATTCTTCAAGTTTCTGCAGGTCCCTTCTCATTCTGTCTACACCCTCTGGTGTGTCTACTCTGTTACAGAGCTTTGTGTCATCAGTGAACAGTGAAATTCTGCCTTCTAGATCCTGTGCAATGTCACTGATGAAGATGTTGAATAGGACGGTCCCAGCACTGATCCCTGTGGTGACCCACTGGTCACTCTTCCCTCTGTGGGTGACAGCCATTTACCACCACCCTCTGTGTCCTGCCACCCAGCCAGTTACCTACCCACCACACTACTGTCCTGCCCACACCCATATTCCCCAGTTTGTGTAATAGTCTTCTATGTGGCACAGTGTCAAAGGCCCTTGCTGAAGTCCAGATAGGCCATGTCCACTGCCCTCCCCTGATCCACCTCCCTAGTCACCCAGTCAAAAAATTCAATGAGGTTGGTCTGACATGACCTCCCCCTGGTGAAACCATGCTGCCTTGGGTCCTGTAGTCCATTG
This sequence comes from Neoceratodus forsteri, assembly GCA_016271365.2. Lineage (NCBI taxonomy): Eukaryota > Metazoa > Chordata > Ceratodontiformes > Ceratodontidae > Neoceratodus > Neoceratodus forsteri. The sequence continues at coordinate 672,650,961 of CM028138.1, read as the reverse complement.
ACAACCAGATGTTCCACCAATCTCTCTTTCAGTAGTGCTTCCATGATCTTTCCCACTACAGAATGGTGGGACTTTCTTGAATTCAGAAGCTGCAGCTGATGTCCTGCTGCCAGCTTCAGCTGTAGTAGTGTGCTGGCATCCTGTGATATCTGTTTCTCTCTCTGATGTCTGTCTGTCTGTCTGTCTGTCTGTCTATCTATCTATCTATCTATCTATCTATCTATCTATCTATCTATCTATCTATCTATCTATCTATCTGTCTGTCTGTCTGTCTGTCTGTCTATCTGTCTGTCTGTCTGTCTATCTATCTATCTATCTATCTATCTATCTATCTATCTATCTATCTGTAATGCACTTCCCCCCTTTTTCTACTGGCAGCTTATCAGCAAGGCAACTTCCACCACAACAACAGGTATACCACTGGCATTAGGGCCACCCCTGGCTCGAGCATCTAGGAGGCAGGGGAGTGCTACAAAACAACATTTCTATATCTATCCAGGTCCAGAGGAGAGGTGCCAGGGCTGTGGTGTGTCTCCTATTTATAAGGCCCCAGGAACTCACACAGGTCACTCAGAGATGGAATGTCCACAACCAGAACACTGGGATTTTACTGTATGGATTTTATTTCTGAAAGAATTGTAAGAGAAAAAAAAACAGTGGTGCCCCCAGGGCTTGTAGCTGTCTGAACAGATGACACGTTTGTAGCAGGTAAAAACATTTCAGAACTCTTTCTTGCAGTACTGAGATTTCTCAAAAGAACACTTCCCATGGATGTCCATCCCTTTGTTTAGGGATCTCTGGACTTTACCAGTGCATTTATAGTGGTTGTTGCCATAGCACTAAATTCGAGCACCACTAGGTGAACTGAGTTAACACCTCTGACCCTATCTTTTAATCAGTTAGTTCCCTTGAAACCCAAAGTGAGGGGTCAACTTATTCTGACTTAAGCTAGACTCTCTCTGCCATTACATTTTTAGGAAAACTGGATTCTCTAGCCACACATGGGCCAAAGGAGACATCCTTACCACACATTATTTGTGCAAGGGTTCTGAGAGCCTGCCTTTTAACCTAGTTGGACTCTTAGCAAGGCACCAGCCAACCCACTGCTGAACAACACATGAATCTTGTGCTTACAACATGTTGTGCCCCAAGACATTTATTAAAACACTTGAACTCCACAGTTCTCATCACAAATCCATAGCTTTATGTTTGTAATACCACAGTCTACATTCTGGGCAGTTCTGTTAGTTCTCACACTCTTTTGAAGATTTGCCCAAAACTACTCACTGAACCTTCAGTCTCCTTTACTTCTGCTGAGCAGTTTTTAACTCCTCAGGGCTTCGCAGGATCTGGTAGCTACCATGTCCCACAAAACCAGCCACTGGTTACAGTACTAGGGTGGAAAATAACAAACTGAGGGTTCTTCCCTCTGACAAGTGGCCTTGGCAGAGCACCACTTGCCTGTAGAACTTTCAACTCCCAGCCTCAACTTCAGACTGACTCACAGAAGACAAACTGCATCAGAGCACAGAGGTTTATGCTGCTCTGAGAGTTCTAAATTACATTACATCATCTCCTGCCCCTGCAGAGTTAAGCAGGTGATAATGCAATGTGTACCGAACAGTTGCAACCCTCTGGAACTGCCGGGTTCCCTTCCTGATCTAAAACTGATGGGATCATAGTAACCCCAGAGGAACTAGCTGGCTAAATCTCTATCTCTCTCTCTCTCTATCTTTTCTTTTTGTTAAATGGACCAGGGTGCTCACCCATGGTACTTCTCTTACTCCCTTCCCTCCAGGTTGCCTGCTCCACTTTGTAATTATAAAAATAACAGCAGACCAGGGTACCCACCCCAGTACTACTTCTTTCTGCCCCTCTCTCCTCCAGGTCATCCCCCAAAGAAAAGGTGGTGGCACCAGGTGCCCACCCCAGTGCTGCCGAAGATCATCCCCATAGTGGATATCCATTCCCCAGTGTTAGCACTGTCCCCATACAATATTTATCTTTTCCTTAAAAAAAAAAAAAGAAAATGGTCCATTGGTGATATCACCTCCCACCCACCCCACCTTGACCCCCACTGAGCTTCCAACACCCTCCACACACACACACACACACACACACACACACACACACACACACACGCATGCACACTCACACACTCACCTGAACTGCTTCCACAATGTGTTCATCTGTATTCTCAATATGAGAACAATGAGACTTTCATGAAATGTGAAGCCACAGCAGGAGCTGTCTGCCAGATTTAATTACACCAGTGAGCTGCTGACCCCTTGATCTGTCTGTGTTCACTATCTGTCTGTCTATCAGTCTATGTGTGTGTATGTATGTATTATATGTCTGTCTGTCTGTCTCTCTGTCTATCTATCTATCTATCTATCTATCTATCTATCTATCTATCCTTCTACCTATCCTGTTTTTGTTTCATGGATCAGGGTGCCCACTCTTGGTATGGCTTCTTTCTCCCCCTCCCTTTCAGGTTGCCCCCAATCATTTTTTCTAAAACTAGAAAGAGGATCAGGTGACCACCCCTTCTACCACTTCTTTCAATATCCCCTTCCATTGAGGTCATCCCTCCCACAGAAAAATAGGTGGTGGCACCAGGGTGCCAACTCCCAGTGACACCAGAGAGTTTCCTGACATTGGCATTCCCAATCCCCAGTGTTGGCTTTTGTCCTCCAGCAATAAAGAAAACATCCCACATTGATCTTTTATTTTTTTTGTTCTATCTGCAAGAAAGAAAATGGTCCATCAATGCTCTGATGTCCCCAAACACCCCATCCACCCCATCATGACCCCCACTCAGCACCCAACACCTTCACACACCTCACTCACCTGAACATGTCTCACAACATAGATCCATCCTCTAATTGAAGACAAGTCTTGCTGCTGGAACCAGTGACTGCAGTATGAGAACATAAGGTGAGTGTGGTTAAAATATATTTCAATGGCCTCAAGCAATTGGTCCAGGATATGGAAGCTACTTGTACTGTATGATACATTGGGACCTTTACTTCTTTATGCAGTTTCAGATAAACCACAACCTCTATTATACCCCCGCAAATTGTATAGGATGGGCTGTTTGCCAGTGGATACCTGCACCAAATGCGATAAGGAAAACCTGGTACTTTACTGCATATATTATGGTCGTTTGAAACTGTAGCTCCTTTCTGGATAGCTATTCAGAAAAGACTTGACCCCTTGTTAGGCCTAGACCAAAAATTTAATCCTGCAGCTTGCATTATAGGAGAGCACACAGACCAGCTGGTTGGTAATCAACGCTTCCACATGGCACTTATATCAGCTTGTGCCAAAAAAGTGATCTTAAGATACTGGAAAGACCAGATCACTCCAAGTTATATAGAATGGTACAGGGAAATTATGTTTGAAACATAGAAACATAGACTTTGACGGCAGATAAGGACCACTTGGCCCACCCAGTCTGCCCATTGCCCTACCTATTGGATAAGCTGCAGATTCTAGTTAACCAACAGCCTACTTCCTGCAACCCCCCACGATAATTGCCTTATGTCTGTCCCTGCATGTTTGCCCTACAGGCTTGTAAAATGGATCCAATTATACAGGTTCCTGGTTGGTAATTCTCAGTAATTCAATAAAGCCACCACTCTGTTTCTTTGCCAAATTAGTTGTCATTTATTGAGATAGTCTCAGGTAGCCTGCTGCTACCCGGTGTACCTGATACAATTTAAACTGGTGATCACTCAAATTACTGATTACCTGACCAAACACAACATCCTCTTCCCGAACAGCACGGTTACCATGCGGTCACAGTACCAGCACTGCTTCAATTGAGTTTTCAAATTTCCTACACTCCTCCCTGGACTCTGGCTTCCTAGCCAGGGCAGTGTTGATCTCTCAAGGTCTTTGACACTGTCTCCCACCCCCTCCTGCTGGATGGCCTCAGCCACACCGGCTTCTCTACTGGGCCAGTCTCCTGGTGCACCAGCTACCTATCTGCCCACTCCCAGTGTGTTAAAATCAATGTGACTTTTTCCAAAACATGTCCCATCCACTCAGGTGTTCCCCAGGGTTCCATCCTGGGACCACTACTCTTCTCGCTCTACCTTAACACCCTGCCCAGTGCATGCACTAGAAAAATTCTGCTGTATGCAGATGATGCCATCATCTTTGCCACCCACCACAACCCCATCTCCCTACAGGACACTTTACAACTACCCTTTAATGATGCGAAACTGGTTTAAAGAGCATAGACCTGTCATCAATCTCAAAAACTAAAACTATGCTCTTTGCCCACCCAAAACAAAGCCAGCAACTTCTCACTCCACATCCTCCCTAGATCCAAACAACCTCTTGAACAAGTCCGCTCATACAAGTACCTTGGGGTTTCCTTCAACCCAGCCCTCATCTACCACACCCATATTGATGCTCTTGCCTCAGCTACCAATGTGTAGCTAGGTATCCTGTACCACTACAAAAATTGTCTCCCCCTGATGCCCTCCAACTAGCAGTTACATCCTCAATAGTGTCCCTTGTGGACTATGGCCTGCCAGTATACAGTGCTGCGGACTCGACTGCCCTCAATAAAATTAGCCTCATCCTGAATAAGGCTTGTAGGCTAATTACGGGGGCCTACCAGGCTCACTCATACTTGCCCACTCTATGACATGGCATACTGCTTAACCTGGATGAATGACTTAGATACCAAACCTGCCTCATAATGAAAAAACTCTTCTTGGGCTATCCTCCCAGGCTGACAGTATCCATCCACCAAGCCCAACCCATGGTTCAAACTCGAACCTCCTGCAAGGCCACCCTACTAATCCTTAGATCCAGGACTACCCATGGACAGAGGTCCTTCTGTTACAGAGCTCCTTCCTGGTATAATACACTCTCTACCTCCATCTCTGACACCCCCACAATCTCCTGCTTCTAAACTGCACTTCAGAGCCAGCTATTTAATACACGTAGCTGCACTTGTCTCTAAGGTGGCACAGCTCACTATGCTCTGACAAAGCTCACTGAGTGGCTCCTCACCCCACCACACCCTAACCTCGCCCTGTCGCCCACTGAACTATTACCACCTTGCTGTTTCTGCACATTACCATGTGCAAGTATATGCCATTGTAAGTTAAATGTTTCTCCCTGTACAAATGATTGTAACTGCATGTGATTGCCAAACTTGTAACCTCTATGATGTAACAAAAAGTTGTAATGTATTTGTCCTCAATGTGACGAGGTACCTTTGGAAATGAGCCTCTGGCTCAAAGGTTGTAAACTGATGTACAAATAAATAAAAAAATAATCTTACAGCCAATGGAACAGTCCATTGGGGTGTTTCTAACATGCAATCTAGACAGCTAGTAATATTTGCATTACAAGGCTACAGAATTTCAGAGACACATGAAACCATATATCTCTGGATCCCTTGAGCAATCTATGGATAGTCTTAGACTGCATCTTCTCAGGTATGCTGGACATAGCCATAGGTCCCATATTTATGTGTGGAAGCTTAGAAAAAATTGCAAGGCTGGAATTTCCAAAAACGACCTCAGCAGTTTTAAACACAGACAATATGTCATTCAACAAGTCATAATACTTGAGTTCAAAAGATACATTGGCCATAAGATACCTTGGTCATAAGATACTTTTGACACTTTGCCAAGACATATGGTCATTCTTAAATGGAAAAACAAGTAATCGGGGGGGTTTATTTATCAAAAATACTTACTTCAGGATACAGAAAACATGTAAGGAGATGTGACTGTTTTAAAATACTCAGCTTACAGATAAAAAACCAGACAGTGGCCAAATTAGAACTCAATTATCAAGGCCAGCCGTGGTTACTAGCAGCTGCATTCTTATCTTAGCTGTAACCTTTTAAAAGACATGTTTTGGTACACAATATTTTCTGCTGAATAGGGCAATTCCAAGTTAGACCTCTGCTTTGAGCTTCTTGAATTATTTCATTTTCTTCATTTCAACCATTAACCTTTTAAAGTCTTACATGCATGCACATTAACTGACATGGTGGTATCATTCATTTACTTAGCCACTTGGAGCCATTGGCTAGCCATACCTATTAATTCACATGTTGGCATCATTTAGTTATTTATTACTCATTTGCAGCCTTTACACTAGCCATTTTACACCTTTCTATCTTTTCAACCTCTTGGTTAGCCAATTATATATTGTTGATAAAAGTTTGTCACTGGTTACTAAAACCTTGGCCACTGGTCACTAAACTTTGGCCTTTGGCCACTTTCAACAGGCTGAGAGAATGATAATGAGAATGTCTAACAACCATCATAGATTCCAGAGGATGTGGGAACCCTTATATACTATTCTATCTATGCATTAAAAAGTATGGCAATAGTAGGTGATGAACACTTTATAACTCTCTGGCGGTAGGATGGTGGAAGGTGGGAGGTAGTGGAGGAGGGGGCAGAGGAGAGTAGGTATTGTATTGCTACATAAATTGTATTGGATTTCATGTATGGATCTCATGTTACATGTTTATTGAGTGTGGATAATGTATGTTGTGTCATGCTCTCACCTCAAACCAAATAAAGTATATTAAATATTAAAAAAGATGTATTTCAATGGGAGTTTGAACTTTTATTCATAAGTTTGTCATTTTTTTACATTTTCACACCAGATTTTCAGCATGGCCTTTTTGGGACCCTACCTCATGACCAATGGTGCTAAAATTACACAAATCGATCCCAGAATGGGATTTTGCTGTTGCTGTGCAAAATCACCTTTCAGGTGGGTTTTTAAAATTGTTTCCACCTTTATTCATGAGGTGGGGTCATAAAAAGGCTATGTTGTAAATCTGTGGTAAAAATATTAAAAAACAACAAAGTTATGAGCATACACTGAAATTTTTACACTCGCACTCATAACTTTGATAATTTTCAGTTTCAAGGGATGTAGATATGGTGTACTAGCCACACTTTTGGCAGCCCTGGTGACCTTCTTCTCTACGCGGGTGACACGGTGCTTTTCTCCAGTCACCTTGTCCCACATTGCCTAGCTAGCAACCTTTAAGACAACTTCTCAGCTGTTGAGGACTGGTTCGCATGATACAAACTGATCCTGAACTATAAAACAAAATTCATGCTCTTCGCAAGCTCCCACCACAGACTTAAATCATCCATGCAGTCAATGCTTAACAACCATAATGCCCCTATTGAACAAAGTTCAGACCTTCAAATACCTCGGGGTTAATCTCAACAGTGCTTTGTCTTTCTCTGAACACATCAATGTTGTCTCCAAGGTGGCCAACTACAGATTAGGGTTACTGTATAGGCACAGAAAAATCATGACCTAAGAAGCACTCCTGACTGCAGTTACCAGCTCCATACTCTCAATAGTGGACTATGGTCTAATCATCTACAGTGCTGCTGTGGACTCTACCTTTAAGAGAGCTGGTACTGCCATCAACAAAGCCTGCCATCTGGTCATGGGTGCCCATAACTGGATGCATACCTGTGACTTATACTCCATGACAAGGTGGTTGAACCTCAGAGACAGGATCAAGTAATACACATGCTTATATGCAGAGAAAATCACCATGGGCCTAACCCCCCCAAACTCCCTGCTCCTCCTTCTCCTCACATGTGCCCCCTATACTCGTAGCACAAGGAGTGCATCTAGACATGCCTTCCACATCCCCCTTCTGTCGTACCACACAAGCACAATGATCTTCAGTTTCTGAGCTCCCAACTGTCTCAACAGTCTCCCACAAGATACACTAGACATACCCAAGCTTGGTCCTTTCACATTTCTCCTGAGACAACACCTGGTTGCACGCAGCCATTGTGACTTCCCTGCATAGCCCACATCCTGCCCTATCTTTTATGGGCCCTCTCGTGAAACTAAGGACTGCCCCTTGCTTGACACAATCCTTCTAACAACAATGCCAACCTCAGGCTGCCCATTTTGCATGTTTGCAGACCAGCTAGTCTCCCTTATGATTTCCTGCTGTTTTAGCACTTACTTATTTGTATACACTTATCCTATTCTAGGTTACTCTCCAATTGCACCATATGTTACATATGTTTCTAGCAATGGTACATATGAACCTATTATACCTATTTTAGCTCACTGTCTAATGTACCAAATTTCACATGTAAGTCTCTTGATATATTATAGAAATCTATGATACCTCATTGTTTTTCACATGTTTTGACATGGAACCTACAGCATGTAAAGAGTCCTCTTTAGTGTGACTACCCCCCAGCTCCTCTCTTCTTCTCCGTGGCAACCCCAGGGGCCTCTACTCTAGCAGGGCTCCCTCCATGTGTCTTTGCCCTCTTCTCCTCTCTCTGTCCTCCACTGTGTCTTTGCCATCCTCTCCTCCTCTGTCCTCCACTGTCTCCTAACCTATACATGATGAATTACCTGTATATGTATATAGCTCTTGTTATCTAAGTCTTGCTCCAGTTACCTAATGTTCTTGTACTTAAAATAGTTTGTTTCAGTGTCTGCTGTGTTATGAAATGATCTTGAATGCTGTAAATGAATTTGTCCTCTTTGTTAGGACTGTCTTGCAAATGAGCTTGCTCGATGATGTAACTGCCTGATTAAATAAAGTTTGATTGATTGATTGAGTCCCTGACTCATAGGTAGTGTAATCAGAGAACTCAATAAATAAATAAATATTCATTTCCTTTAAGAAGAGGCAGGAAAGTCTTTAGCTGGATCCTCCACCCACCTGGGTGGTATCCTCCTCAGCACTGCCCGTGGCATCAGATCTTCCTTTCCACTGGAAGTGTCAGGTTCCCCCCACCACAGCTCTATGCTAGGTGTAGGTCCTGTTTCAACAAAGCACTTTTTTTGGTCTTTGAGAACTTCATTTTTATGTTGCTTGCATGCATGTGCAAGAAACACAGTGCCATCATCGGAGTTTTCGGAGGTGTGTCAGCATCTTCCAATTCAGTCAGTGTGTTTGCAGGTGCGGCCCCAGTTCTCCAATCACTGCTGGAGCTGTCTATGACAGCAGTTGAAAATGCAGTGGCATACAGTTGAAAGGGAGAGCTACGCTTCAGTGAGCAGTGATAAGATCGCTTGCTCATGCGCGCTCTCCCCCCACCACACACACATACATACTGCCACAGACAGACAATTGATGCAAGGCACTTCAGTTGTAATCTAAATTGTTAGACCTTTATATTATATCCAATTGCATGACTATTGCTCTGCTCTGTGACAATTTGTCTGTTTCCTTGTGTTTCACGCACTTCATTTTTAATAGAAAACACTGTTCTACGTTTTGCTAAACACATTAAACACTGATACAATGCATTGACGTAAAAGTCTGGCTATTATTTACCGCAATCCGAGCGCAACTACACCCCCAAAGTGACCCACACAGTTACAGTTTAATACTAACATACTAAAATGCCAGCAGAATAGGCCTAACGGTCTTTTGTGTCTGCTCGTTTGGTCAGCCCCCACCCTGGGTGCTGACCTTGCTGCCCCCCTCGCCTTCTGGCTTCTCCCTTCCCAGTTCCGGATATTCTTGCTGCATTGGATTTTGCTTCCAGAACCCTTCCCCTGTACCTGTCCCACCCCTCTTGAACCCCTCCACTGTCTCTGCCTCCACCAGCCCCCTAGGCAGCGCATTCCATGGCTCCACCACCCTCTCAGTGAAGTAGCACCTCCTCCCTTCTCCCCTGAATCTTCCCCCCTCCAGCTTCCACCCATGCCCTCTAGTGGCCCCCTCCTCCTTCCTTCGAAGCACCCTGACTGTTCCTCCCCTATTTACCCTCTTCATGTACCTGAAGACCTCTATCATGTCCCCTCAGTCCCTTCTCTCTTCCATTGTGTACATATTTAGCTCTTCGAACCTCTTCTCATAGGTCCTGTCCCCCAAGCCCCAAATCATTTTGGTTGCCCTCCTCTGGACCCTCTCCAGGAGCTTAATGTCCCTCTTTAAGTGTGGCCTCCAAAACTGCACGTAGTACTCAAGGTGCGGCCTCACCAAGCAGTTATACAGTGGGAGTATCACTTCCCTCCTTCTGGAGGTGATCCCCCTAGCTATGCATCCCAGCATCCTGTTGGCCTTGGCTGCTGCCCTCCTACAAGTCTCAGAGTTGTTCTTCTTGGCATCCACCACCACCCCCAGGTCCCTCTCAGCCATTGAGACTTGTAGCATTCCCCCAGGGTGTACACTTGGCCCGGGTTTCTGTCCCCAGGTGGAGTACCTTGCATTTTCCTGCATTGAACCTCAGCTTCCACTTTCTAGACCATCTTTCCAGAGCCTCCAGGTCCCACTGTAGGGCCACCCTCCCTTCCTCCCCATCCACCACCGCCCCCAGTTTCGAGTCATCCACAAACAGACTCATCTCACTCCTGATTCCTGTCCTTATGTCAGAGACATAGGCGTTGAACAGAAGGGGCCCAAGGACTGATCCCTGTGGGACCCCACTAATGACCCTCCTTGGGGATGAGACTATCCCGCGCCAACTACAACCCTCTGGGTCCGGTCCTGGAGCCAATTGCCTATCCATCTGATCATCTGGTTCCCCACCCCCATTTCTCCCAGCTTATCCAACAGGCCCTCGTGAGGAACAGAGTCAAATGCCTTGCTGAAGTCTAGAAAGAGGACATCCACTGGTCTACCCAGGTCCAAGGCACTCGTCACCCAGTCATAGAACTCCACCAGGTTTGTCTGACATGATTTTCCTGGGATGAATCCATGCTGTCTATCATCCAGGTGCCCTGACTTATCCCAGGTCATGGTACATACATGGTACACCCATTGCAGTGTCAAAAGTTATTTGCTTACCCGGTGAGTGCATGAGGTGCACAGGACAGTTTGCTGATACAGATGCTAGTGTCAAGGCAGGTTAGTGGTGATAAGTGTCTAGCAGAGGCAAACGGTAAAGTTTAGAGGTTGCCTCGAGTACAGACTTCGAAAACGCTTCAGTGTCTGTAACTCCCAAGAGTTCAGCCCCAAACCGCAAGATCCACTTCCTGAGCATTAACAGGAGGTTCTGCAATGCACAGCAGCACCTTAGTCAGGGGGCCAGCTCAAACGAAATCCCTAACTCGGTGGTTTCAGCAAACTGTCTGAGACGTGCGAGGAAAGACGCTCCGCGAGGTGAGATGAGACATACCCTGCAGCTCGTATCTCTTTTGCAGGGCTGCTGTGAAGAAATGACCGAGAGCTGTGATGTACACAGCAGTAATCCTGAAGTTCGAAGTAGAACAAATCAGAGATTCAAAACACAGATTTTCACTGAAGCTGTTAAAAGAAATACTGCTTGCAACAAGTCACAAGTGCACCTCAGATGTACACAGCCTGGTGGACTCCCAAAAACAGAGATTCTGGGTTAGCATTGGACTGGGCATGTAATAAGTGAAGTAATGAGAAGTGTTGATTTTAGGACCGCCCCCACCACACACACACACACACACACACACACACACACACTAGTTTAATGTAAAGATGATACAGAGGCATTCGAGTTGTGGGAACTTTAGTTCAAATGCAGCTTCAGGCCGTTCAGTCACGCCAAGCGATACTGAAAATACCTTGGAACTAAATCAGTTAGGATTCACTCATTTCCCTCAGCATTTAGGTAATATATAAATTTGGAAGATGTGGGCAAGGTTTGTGAAAAACAATGATTTCAACTATGGGTGCAGCCCGCAACCAGAAGAGTTTCTAGTGCTGATTCATCCAGGTTTGTGGGGTTTTTTTTTGCCTGTTTCAAAAGCACATACTAACATATCTATGAACCCGGGATTGACAATATGAGGCTTTGCACAGGAGAAGGCCATCAGGCAGCTAAGGGACTGCGGAGTTATCATTTTAGCTGATACAGTGACAGCCAGATGGCCTGCACTGAATATGGCCTTTCTTTTTTGGTATATTGCAGTAGTATACCTAAACCATTCCCAGTGACTTCGGGGAAATATGAATCACCTTACAAATGTTTCACTTTCAAGCACACTTGCATTTATGCCTTTTTCAGCTGCATCAATATGTGGTAATACTGTGTAACATCGCTGATTTCGTCACACACTGTATTTCATTTCATTTATTTTTAGCCAGTAGGTGGACTGGGACAATGTCTTTTTCCAGCTAGGACTGATATCGACAAACAAAAAATACATAATATGCCAGTAAATACAACAACGAATACAATGTAACCCGGTTTATCCGAATCTCCGTGTTATCGGACTCTCCGTGTTATCCAAAACTGCCTGCTGTCTCCCACTGTTCCCATCACTTATGCTGTCACGTTGAAATTCACCACAAACATTAATTGCATACTGTATATCAACCATGTTGGCAGGTCTGCTACAGAAACTTTGTTTGTTGATAAAGATGTGAAATCTTGCATTGCTTATTGCTTATCACTTCTTTTTGTAACAATAGCCTTTAGATCCTGTAGCTCCATTTAGCAGACTTGCTCTGTAACTGCAGTTATTCTTTCTGATAAAAGCCACCCCGTTTTGTTCCCATTTTTTTGTTAAACAAAAAAACCTCATTTTTATCATGTCATGAATGAAAGTACCATTAAATATAAGAATAGAGTAAAACATATTTATTTATCCAAAGCGCTGTTAAAACGCGTTGAGTATGCTGCAGGTTTCAAACTGGCTTATTCTTGGCGCTTGCGGTGAAATAGAAGCTGCTGCTTCTGAAACTCCATAAACAAAAGTGTTTGATTTTACTTAAACATAGCCTCGCTACTCATCCCAGGACCGCTTTAGTACATTTGCAATAATTTTTTACTACCATAGCAGTTTGTCACGCTCAAGGAGACTGAGGAAAATAGCGGGGGAGAACTCGAGCTTCAGATAAGCACTCTCTCTCTCTCTTCCATGTTGCAGCAAGCACTCTGTCTCTCTTTCTCTCCCTCGCTGCAATTCTAATAAAGTGATTCTTTCAACTGGCATAGAAAATAGAATGCTTTGTTATGCCTTATGTGTTGTCTTCAATAAAGTACCTGTATACTGTAGATGCAATACAGTACTTTACTTTCGTTCAGTGACATTAGCTTAAAGGTGAGCAGCATTGTATTTTCGGTTATCCGAAACCCCGCTTATGTCCATCTGCATGTTCGGATAAAGGGTTACACTGTAGTTTAAAATGTCGAAGTGCACGATGTATATTAGCATGCTGAATGCTACTGAACAAAGTATTATTTTAAATTACCACATATATTTTAACACTTTGAAATCATCCTGCCCCTTGGTCATGCCCTGTCTGAGAAAGAACCGTCCTCTGCACAGGTATTGTTTCCAACATTGCTTGTTTGTTAGTCTGCAGGGCCAGAGGATCTCCTGTTCCTTTTTTAGTCACAGAAAGATTTATATGGGTGAACTTTAGCTTTTCAAGGCCAGTTGTTATCAGGATTATTTAGGTACCCCATAAAAAACGAACTATACATCATTTATTTCACTTACATTTCTGAGATTTACAGGATTTTTTTTACTGCTAATATGTAGCCGTAGCAGTAAAAACCTTTACTTTTTATACAGGATATAACTGTTAGGGCTGGAAGCCTTGTTTACAAAGTTGTCCCATGTCATATGAAAATAACTTGAAAGACCTGCATCTGGTAGCTATTTCAATATGCTATACACCTGAACAACTCCGTCATTTGCTGATAGAGTTCAATATGTACATTTATGTATGTATCCTATTGAATCAAAACAGCACATACAAGCAAGCAACATTCGGCATTGACAAATGCTTGTTATATATCCTATGTCACTCTGTTCACAAATGGAACGCGAGTACTCCAAAGCTGGTCCCGGCTTCAAACGGCACTCGGCATGCAATCAAAAAATGCAGCACACCAATCCGTACTCTGCATGTGTCTACTGTTCAGGGGTCCAGCATGACCCACCAGCCTGCAGCTTGTGCCAGACCCTTCAGCCCTCCGCTTTGGAGGACTGTGATGCCAATCTCATCCTAGACCGATCTGGCCAGTGGGTCCCTCCTGTTATATCTAAGGATGCCACCTGGCAGTTCCGGTGGTGGCTGGCTCTGCTGCACAGCTTGCTGCCTTTGAAAAGGCTGTGGCCCAGGCTGTTTTGGGCTCTTCTTCATCTGCCTTGGCTTCGGCTTGGGCACCTCATTTACTGGGGTGTTCAGGGACTTGTGTCAGTTCCTTCTGACTCTCAAGGAGGGCAGTTCCCCGGGGTGCAAGTCATGGGACAAGTCAAAAAAGTTTCACCACAGGTTGTGGGATGGAGAGTGGTCTCATTCCTCTCATTCCTGTGCTTCTGCAGGCTCAAGGGCCATCATGCCATTCGCTTCAGCTGACATTTCAACCCTGATCCAAACCACTAACCCCACGGAGACCCAGTCAGGCTTGATGGTTGAGATCTGGGCTTGCCAGCTGGATGAGGTGAACTGGGGGAATAGTGCTGAGAATGTCCTGAAGATGGGGGAGGTGGTCTGGGCAGCTGCAATCTAGGGGTACTAGCTGCACACTTGAGCAGACTTTGATAGACCACGAGATCTGTTTCTGCTGGAAATTTCATTTGTTCATATGAGATTTATCTTGATCCAGCTGACCCGTTGTCAGGGGACAGTGTGGAGGACTCTCTATCCAGGACTCTGGTCCTGGCAGCTCTCTCACAAGGGCCAGTTCAACCTATCAAGATGATTGTCTCTTCTCTGGAGATTACACCTTCGGGGGTCCCTAGGCATCCTTCCTGTTGACCAGCACATAGTTGGTGTCGAGGTCCTAGTCAACATCTTGATCAAGATCTCAGGACTCTTTAACAGGCATCTTCGTCACTCCTCATCCTCTTCCTCATCTTCAGGTGAGGACTGGCTCCACTGTAAGATGTAGCACTAGTACAAGGATCTCATGTGGCAGCAGTGGATCCTCGGCCATGGCCAAATTCCGCAACTGGTCTTGGCCTTCCCTTGGTCACTGATTCTACAGCCTGTGACAGTTTCCCTGGCTCCATCAGCACCTGCTTCACCACCTGTTTAGGTGGAATAGCCACCCCCTCAGCCCTTGCACAGGGCCCCATCCAAGGCTGCATGCCCTGCTACAGGGCTACCTGGGATACTTTTGGTGTAAATCTCACACATGGACAAGCCTTGCAATGTTAGTGGGGAGCCGGGGTTAGGTATGTTTGAGGAGTCCTCAGATTCAGGGGGCTCCTGCATGCAATCCTCCTGGACTATGGAATTCAACTGAGAGTCTGATGGGGACATTTCTTCAGAGCAAAGTCCCTCTTCCTTAAGGGCCCTGCTCCGTTTGATCTCTGAATCCATTGTGATCCCACTGGAACCCATTCAGAAGTGGGCTAAGTATCCCCTTATGAGATCCTGGACCAATATGACTCCTCTAGAGACACCTTCCCAGTGGCAGAGGCTCAGCCTTAGAGCTGTGGCAGTGTCCTACCACCTGCCCGATGCCCTTGGCCCATATTGTCCACATGTACGTGGTGCCTACTGGGTCCTTGCTCAGGTTCTCCGACCATCCTTTGGCAAAAGTTTTTGATCACAGACTCAGTGTTCTGGTGCATGGGCAATGTCAGGAATGTTGACAACTCACCCCAATAAAAAGTCTAAAAAGCTTGATGATGATGCTAAAAAGTTCTGTGCTGCTTTGTTCTTTGGACTTTAGCAGGCAAGTGCTTCCATTATGATGGCTAACTTCTCCCATGCCCTTTTAGGCACATTGAACCAGGTTATTCCCTGTTTTTCTGCTGAACTTCGGCTGGCAGTTAAGCTGGTCCAGGATCAAGGTCAAGCCATGGATAAATAACAGCTCCAGAAGGCTCTGAACATTGGAGATTCCTGTGTCAGGTCCAGGGCAGAAGTGGTGGCCATTTGGTGCCAAGCATGACTGAGGATCTTGACTTTTACAGCTGACATTCAGCACAAATTGATGATCATCCTCTACTTGGGTACCAACCTTTTCAGACCCAGTGTCAGTGGATGTCTTACCCATACTGAGAAGTCTAATGCCATCTTGGACTTTGTTACATCCTCCCAGAAGGATGTTAAGGGGCAGAAACAGCGGAAGATGCCCTTTCAGTTTTGGTCATTTTCTACACCACAATCTCACCCACCGCAGTGGTCTAAGCCCAAACCAGTCTCTTCTGGTGCTAGGAAGCCCAGAGGCTGGAGTTTGGGGGCTTACCCAGTATCTAGCTCCAGAGCTGCCACCAAGTCTGCCCCAGTGAAGGGTTTGGGGGGGTTCCCTCCCCTGCCCATCATATCATGCCTAGGACCTCCTGTGGGGTGTTGGCTTCACCATTTCATTTCCATTTGGCTAGTTATCACCTTGGACCAATGGGTGTTTGAAGTGGTGGGTCATGGGTTGCCTTTGGAATTTGAGGTTGTCCTGAACAGCCAAGCCCATCCCCGATTGGAGGGCATGGTGGCCATGGATATGTTGTCTGCCCTTCAGGAAGACATCACCCAGCTTCTCCAAAAAGATGATATAGTCTATGTTCAGGACTCCATGGCAAGGCTGGAGTTCATCTCTAGATACTTTCTGGTACTGAAACAGATGAGGGGGGTTGGCGTCCCATACTGGATCTGCCTGACCTCAACAAATATGTAAGGCTGTGCAACTTTCAGGTGGTTAGTCTGAATCAGATTATTCTGTCACTGGAGCAGGACATGTGATTCTGCTCTCTGGACCTTCAGGATGCCTTCTTCCACATCCCCACCCATTCATCCTATCAGTGGATCCTAAGGTTCCACTAGGAAGGGGTACTCTGTGAGTTCAAGGCCATGCCATTCAACCTCTCTTCAGCCCCCAGGTCAAATACATGGCAGTCATGGCAGCCTTCCTGCGGTGTTGAGGTGTTCGAGTATACCCTTACCTGGACAACTGACTGAAAGTGGGTTTCTTCTGGGCAGAGGTGGAGTGGTCCAGGGACCTGGCCTTCAGCCTCTTGGTCAACACAGCAAATTGGAACTCAGCCCCTCTTAGGTGATCCAGTTCATCGTGGCAGAACTTAACTCCTTTCAGGCTAAGGCCCACCTCCCAGTGGACAGGGTGGAGTATCTTACCACCTTTGCCTGCCTATTTCAGGTTGTGCAATTGTGCCCTACCCAGGACTTCCTGTGCCTGTTGGGGTGCATAGCAGCTTGTACCCATGTGGTCCAGTGAGTCTGGTGGCAGATGTGCACCCTGCAGTGGGAACTGGCCCATCAGTGGTCTCAGTGCCTTGGTCACCTGGACTAGCTGGTCATGTTGGCACAACTAATGCAGGACACCATCCAGTGGTGCTTGTCCCAAACCATCTGAAGGAAGGAGTCCCATTTGTCCAGCCAGAGCTGAAGGTCACTCTCATGACCAATGCCTCTCTCATTGGGGGGAGACCACCTGGAGAACCACAGAGCCCATGGGCTCTGGAGCCCTGAGAATTCCCATTGTCACATCAACCTGCTGGAGCTTTGTGCAGTGCATCTTGCTTTGATGGTCTTTGCTCCTGTAATGTCAATGAAAATATCAAAGCTACAGAAATTCAGAATACACATAAGGAGCCAGAAGAATTATGGGTCACCCTGGAAACAAGAAATAGGACAGCCATACGAACTAGGGTTGTCTAGAAGCCTTCAGATCAGGGGAATGACATAGACACGTTACTGTTAGAAGATATACAAAACATGACAACTAAAAGGGAGGTTCTGATAATGGGAAACTTCAACATGCGGATACAGATTGGTCAACATCAGCAGGAACATCCACCAGAACTAGACACATAGTGGATTCCCTGCAGGAGGAGGGCCTCAAATAACTGGTACAACAACCCACAAGAGACAGGGCTATCCTAGATCTAGTACTGACTAACAGGGAAAGGATCACAGATCTCCAGGTAGAAGGTCACCTGGGGGCCAGTGACCATAACATGGTATGGTTCAATTTGTCCATTAGAACTAAATCATCCCATTCCAAGGCAAAACTATGGGACTTCAGAGGAGATGACTTTGATAAGATGGCCAACAGAATTAAGCTAGCTCTGGCAAGAAGAAATAAAGGTGAGGGGGTACAGGCAAAGAAGTGGGTAAGCATTAAGGATGCAATACTTGAAGCAACATCCTATTGTGTTAGAAAGAAAAGAAAGAGCAAAAGGAGGAAACCACTTTGGTTCTCAAAAACAGTAGCAGAAAAGGTCAGAGCCAAAAGGCTAGCCTTCAGGAAATATAAGGGAATGCAACGGGATGAAGATAGGGAGGCATACCACACTTCCCTAAGGGAAGCAGGGAAGGCAGTAATAATAATAGTAATAATAATAAATCTTTATTTATATGGTGCCTTTCCATGGCCAAGGTGCCTTACAACGATTACAACAGAAAATCATAAAATAACTCAATATAAATACTTAAAAACCAGATGGTACAGATAAAACCAGTGTGTAAGTTATTCATCAAAAGCTTTCCTCCACAGGTAGGTTTTAAAAGCCTGTTTGAAGCCCTCCACGGTCGGGCACTCCCATTGCTGACGGGATAGAGAATTCCAGAGGGTAGAGGCCACATACATAAATGCTTTGGCCCCAGAAGATTTTAGACAAACCCTTGGAATCTCCAGCAACCCCTCATCAGCCAAGCAGAGCAATCACCCAGGTCAGTAATGGACCAGAAGCTCTTTCAGGTAGTCCAGGCCCTGATGCTACCCTTTTGGACTTCATTGATTCCCCTGAGGTACTTGAAAGTTTCTATCTTAGTCTTGCTTCATATGGCTTCTGATGCAGACCCTGCACCATTTTAGTTGCCCTCCTCTAGACTGCCTCCATCCTGTCTATGACCTTGCAGAGCTGGGGGCTCCAAAACTGCATGCAGTACTCCAGATGGGGTCTCACCAACTGTCTGTACAGAGTGATAACAACTTCCTGTTTTCTACTTGTGATGCCTCTAGCTAAGTAATTCATTCACTGTATCCTTATTTGGTCACTCTGAGTACTTTATACTAACAAAAAGCCTTCTTTGTCAAGCAACCTTGAAAAGCAGGACAGCCACTTCCTCACAGCTCCATCTAGTGGTACACAAAATAAGTACCATGTAATAACCCTCTGCAAAAGCCAGAGGGAACTGTACCTGTACACAGGTCCAAAAACAACTAAAATGGCAAGTCATAAGACTAGCTTGGCTATTACTTATGCTATCAGGGTATATCCACCCCAACCTTGGGCCAAGACTCATTCATCCAGGCCCTCTAACAAAGAAAGGGGTCCTAACCATTGCCTCAATGAACATTTGTAGCCTCATGGCTAAATATGACTCCTTCCAGATTTGGATGGCATATCACAAGCCCAACATCTTATCCATACTGGAAACATGGCTAACCCCAACAGTTCCCAACCTGGCCATCCAATATACTGTACCTCTTTTAGACAGGACAGAACTAGTAAATAGGGGAGTGGTTGCATCGTCTAACTCAGAGATACCCTCCATGGTCACGTGCTACCAACCCCTGGCACCAGTGGAAATTCTCAAATACTACCACAAGTCCAAATTAATTCCTGGGGGAAATACCTCACACTAGTCACTGTTTATGTCCCCCCAAAAGATCAAGCCTCGGGCCTTAAGGGTACTATAGAATACCTCACCAGGCACCGTAAGGACACTGAGATCCTAATGCTCAGGGATTTCAAATTAAACTGGATGATGTCTGAGGTGGCTCCTTATATTGATGCCATCACCTCTATTGAGATGACAGAAATTGTGGACTCCAGCACCAGGATGAATTACTATACTGGAACCAGCTCCTTACTTGACTGGTTAATCACCAACTACCCAGAAAGCAGTGGTGTGCAGTGACCTTTTTATCAAGGCATGCATTTGTAAAAGACCAGGGGTCTGGGGGCTGGCCAGGCCCCTGGAAGGTCTGGGGGTCTGGGGGCTATGACCCCCAGAAGCTATAGGATTTTTAATACTTTGTGGTGCATTTCAGGGCAATTTTGACACATTTTAGAATGTGTATGCTACTGCCACCACTACTCCTTAAAAGGGGATGCAGAGATGCCCTTGGGGTCTCATTGATGCCTGGCCATGTGGTGCAATCCATAGAAGAGTGCTCTGGGGTGATTTCCGATGCCACACAACTCACAACTAACTTTTCAATGTACCCCCCAATTAAATAGAAACTGTTCATATGAAGTACTGGGGTCAACCTTGACCTGTTTTGCACTAGCTAGCAGGACAAGTTGATTCAGAATTGCACTAGCCTGCAGGTGGCTGCACTAGCCCACAAACATAATGGTAAATTTTGATCAGTTATACAGAAAAAAAATGCAAGTCAGGAAATACTCTAATTATTGTATATCTGTCCTGCTTCCACATTGCTTCCACCCCCAGCAGGAAGAAAAACCTGCATGCCATCACAAACAGTGTGCCCCCATTGTTTTGTTCTATGGCCCCCCTTTTTCTCCTTCTGCACAGCCCCCCTCTTTATCAGTCAATCAATCAATCAATTAAGCAAAATATTTATTTTGCCAGGTGGAAGATCATTGAGACAAGCTCATTTACAAGATGGACCTGTGTCAAAATAATTGCCAACAGGGTTAAGACATAACAGGTTGAGTAAACGTACACAACAATTACTTTATTTGGTTTAAAATGGCTGTGAAAATAAAGGGTGGTTTATGTGGGATTATTTTAATGCTTATAGTATTGGAGTGGAGTTTGATTTGGCTAAATGCTGAAAGAAATGAAAGTACTAGGGATATCAGCATCAATCATGCTGTAAGTGGAACTTTTATTTCTCAAATGGTGTGCAAAATTCTACCAAATTGATACCTGCAAATGTTAAGCACTGTATCACCCTAACCAAAAAGACTATGTACTGCATTGGGTATTGTTTTAAATCACTAATTGTAATGCCTCCTTTATTGCTTATTATGTTATTGAATCTGTCAGGTGATGTGGAGCTTAATCCAGGCCCATTGACAAATTGGAACTTGACTTCATATATTCCTCAAGTAGTAAAAGGCCCACAGATAATACATTCGAATGCTTGTAATGTTAATTCAAAGAAACATGAATTGGAGGCTTTTATGGCTCTACATCACCCAGACATATTCTGTATAACAGAGTCTTGGCTGAAACCATCAGTAGATAGTGGACTTTATCAGATTGATGGCTATAAATTACTGTGTAAGGACAGAAATGGTAAGAAGAAGGGGAGGAATTTTAATTTATTCCAAAGAAAGTTTAGATGTCTGTGAAAAACCCACAGATTGGCACTCTCAGTCAGAGTGTGAATTATTACAGTTTCATATAATTCTTGGTGGCTGCTATAAGCTTAAGATTTGTACAGTTTATAACCCTCCTAAAACAGCTAGTGGGGCCTAGTTGACTTATAAGAATTTTTAGGTTCTGAAGGTAGATCCGGGGACCTTTTGGTCCTTGGGGATTTTAATATAAATTGGTCTCCTGATGATAATCCAGCACTTGAATCACCTATAATTAATGCAGGGTTTGTGCAGGTAGTTTCTACCTATACTAGAATGTATATGATAAGCAATAAGCATACTACTATTGACTGGCTTCTTACTAATAATTACTCAAAAATAAGAGTTGTGGGTACTCTCCCTGATGTTGTGAGCAAACATTTTGCAGTGTCCTGTATATGGAGGTGTAATATATTAAAATCTCCTCTTAGGTTTATATTGTACAGGAAATTTCCATCAGTAATTACAGAGGATTTGGCTGAACACTTAAATAATATAGATTGGACCAATTCAGGTGTGATCCCTGAAGCAAATTGTGCAGCGGATTACTTTAATAACACTTTGGCCGATGTACAAAATAGATTTTTTCCCTTTAAAAACTCATAGGGTTAGAGGTACAACAAATAAATGGTTAATGCCAGATTTATTTATGCAAATGAAAGAGAGAGATTCTGCCTGGAGGTGTTATAAAAGGCAAAAGATAGATTTAAATTTTAATAATTATCGGTGTTTGCATAATTTATGTAAGGTGAAAATTAGACTGTGTAAGTCAGTGTTTTATTTAAAGAAACAGCAGAATAATTTGCACAATGCTAAGCAATTTTGGTCTGCAATTAAGGAGTTGACTGCTCCAAAGGTTGGTGCCGCACCAAATCAGATGAATGTTGATGGGAATCTAATGTCTGATTCATCTACTATTGCTGAAGCTTTTTTGACTAAATTTACTGATTTTTCTACTTGTGTTAAAGATTCTTCTTCTTTACATTCTCAGGGCCATTTATATCATAAGGTGAATTCCTTTTCTTTTTATTTCCGGCAAGTTAGGCTTAGTGAGGTCCTGAGGTTATTAAAACAATTGCCTGTAAATAAAAGTACTGGACAGGTAAACTTGAAGTAAGATTCTTGAGACTTGCAGCTGAGTATATATATATATACATATAGATATATATATATATACACACATATATATATATATATATATATATATATATATATATACTAACTAAATTTTTCATTTATCCTTGATTACGGGTGAATTTCCTTCTTCTTGGAAAAATACAATCATAAAACCTGTGTACAAGGGTGGATCAGTAAATGAGTTGGATGGTTACCGTCCTATTTCTGTCTTACCTATATTGGGAAAATTGCTTGAAAAAATTGTGAATCATCAAATGGTGGAGTTCCTGGACTCCACAGGCCTCCAATCCCCTGCACAGCATGGCTTTAGTAAACATCATGGTACAGGTATGGCCTTGGTAAGATTCACAGACTATGTTGGTAGAGCATTGGATGGTGGTAAGCTTGTTAGAGCTGTGTTTGTGGATCTGTCCAAGGCCTTTGACTTGGTAGACCATTGCTTGCTGCTCTGGGGGTAGGAGGACCTCAGAGTCAGGGACTCTCCATTGAAATGGTTTAGTAGTTATTTAACTGAGCGTCCATTACAAGTTAGCTATCAGGGAGTTCAACCTGGGAGTAAAATGATGAAGGTAGGGGTACCCCAGGATTCCATCCTGGGGCCCTACTTTTTTCTGTATTTATAGATAATCTTCCAAATTATTTGGTATTGACTGAGGTTTTGATGTATGTGAACTATATTATTCTTTATACTAGTTCACCATTAGAGGACAAAATAAAATTAAATTTGATTTCTAGTTTCCAAGCATTGGATATGTGGTTATGCTCTCATTGTCTTCTTTTAAATATAAAGAAGACAAAGATTATGCTTTTTGGATCAAAGTACAGGTTCAATAGATGTAATCCTTTAGAGATTGTAAGTTATGAGGGTGTTTTTTTGGAGTAGGTTTTTCAATTTAGGTATTTAGTACTCATTTTAGACCCTTGTTTGTCTTATTCATTACATATTAAAACCATCTGCAGAAATATTAATCAAAGGTTGGGGGCGCTCTTTAAGTTGTGTGACTTATTGTCCAGGGAGGCCAGATTTGCAATAAGTCAAAATGTGTTGTCAATTTTGAACTATAATGCATTTTTATTTGTGAATTTGGCTAAGTCCAATGTTTCATTGTTGACAACATTTCATGCTATATGTAGGTTTACATTAAAGTTGCCATATAGAACACATCATTGTGATTTATATCTGGCAACATCTTGACTTCCCTCTCTCTATATTCTCAATACAGCTTGAGTTGTTTAGTTTATAATACCTGTTGTTTGGGTGCAGCTTCTCCTTTGTCTTCATTATTAAATGTTAAGATATCCAATAGAGATTTATGATCTAATGCTTCTGTTATATTAAATATTCCAAAAACGAAATCTAGGTTAGGTGAGCAGGCATTTTCTAATTTTGCTCCAGTACTTTGGAACAAGATCCCATGCACTTTACAACATACTGCGGGAATTAATGCTTTTAATGCATCAGTGAGACAAAATTTTTTAAGTTTAGTGGTGTGTAATTATTATTAAATCATTATTTGTCTGTAAATTGTTACATTTGTATGATTATATTGTATTGTGCGAATGTTTTTTTTTTGTGTATTACATCTTGACTGTAGTATAGATTATGGTCCCACTGTTGCATTTGAAAAAGGGCCTTGGCTCATATTGTTTACCCAGTAAACAAAAGTTTAAGTAAATAAAATAAATACACAGTAATAATAACAACATGATAACATATAACCATCGTATGTGACAAGATACTTGCACCAGAACATAGCAATAGGTTCAACAGGAGGTAGTGCCATTTAAATACAATTGCATGGATACAGATATATGGACTTATGGTAATGAGCTAAAGTTTATACAGTAAACATCATTGGAGGAGTCATAGTGAGCAGGAGTGGCAGTTTCTCTAGCGTCAAAGTGCGAAGAAAATTGAGATGTAAGAGTCCTTTGATAAGTACTGTAGGCATGTCCTGGCAAGTGGGGTGGGAAGGGAGGGGTATAGGAAGTGGGAAGGGAGGTCAGACGAGATAGAGAGGGTTGGATATGATGGCTTAGGGAGGAAGGACATCAACCCAAACCACATGCACATGTTCAGCACAGACAGATCTCCAATGTGTCTGGATTGCAAAGTGGGGGAGGGAGCCCTTTTTGCATATATTACGACCATGAAACAAAGTCCAACCATTTTGAGGGGGGTGGTACACAGACTTAAGGAACTTGTGCTGGGTTGAGGGCTACTCGATTCCCCAGTAGAATTCCTGCTGGAGGCTGATAACTTACAGCCCACTCCTACATCTGGAAGGAGACTGCGGGACCTAGCTCTAGTGAATGAACCAAAAACATTGTACAACAGTAGTTTAGTAATGACACACTCTCTATTGCTTTATGGGGCAATCATTTGTTTACATGTTGTAAATTAGAGAGGACTCAGCTGTATGCAAATGGAAAATGGGGCAAATTAAAAAACATGGCAGATCTTTCTAGTGGCCCTTGAGGAGGGCACATTCCCTTCATCAGGGCTGCAGCTATGAATTTTGGGGCCCAGGACAAGTCACTTTAAATGGGCCCCCATTTCCCAAACCAGCTAATGCCAGGGGTAATGCAAGCTCCTCAGGTGGGCCCCTCCTGAGCTCAGGGCCCTGGACAACATCCCCACTTCCTCCCCCATTACTGCGGCCCTGCTCTTCATGATCACCAATATAGAGGGTGGGTCACAGTAACAATACACAGGGTCACGACTGAATGAGTTAAGTAGCAGAGAGACTGGGCATATGATACATTAACTTGCTTTAGTACGTCTTTCACCTCACTTTGGCATTAAATTAATAGATTGTATGCTCCTGTATTTTGAGTTTTATTTAGCTAAGAAGCAGGATTATTTTTGTGTAGTGAATTGCCCTTGGTTATGTCTGTCCAGGTTTCATCATGTCAGTTGTAACATCATGCATAGCAAAGAAAAAGCAAGAATGCACATTTCATAGGTCTCTTCAAATCAAATGTACATTCTGGCTTTTTTTTACTTTGCATGATATTACCAGTGCACCCCCTTCTATTCAGCTATTTGCTCCCCGCCTCCCAATCCTACTCTCCCCTGCCAACCACACAATTGCTGTTTGTGACATCACACAGTCTGTTGTCATGGTAAGAATAATGATGCCATAAACAGAGTCACTGCGAGGTTAACAGGGGAGAGGCAACTGTTTCCAAATGTCTTCTGTATAGACTTGAGACTACCAAAGATATGCAGTAAATCCTGGAAAGGAACACTGAAAATTAAAAAAAAAAAGTTATTCTCTAGTAACCTGTAAAAGCTGAAACAGCTTAATTATGAAAGCACATACTGAACTGCAGAGTTGCTGTTTAAGGGAATGGAGACGTTCGGGTATGGGGAATGACTGGGTAGTTTTTCCCTGGGAAAATAAAGGCTAAGAGAAGATGCTATTCAGTCATTCCATAGAGTTATACGGCATAGCCTATGCCGGGGGGGAGGTGGTGGTGGGGGACAGAATCTATTAAACTCATGTCAAGTTGGTTTGCACCCTAAGCCCAGGATGGCTGGTGCCATGCCTGACAGAGAGAGCTAAGAGTGTCCTAAGGATAATCTCCTCGACAGGATGGTGGGTTGCAGTGAGCTGCCACAATAGCAGCTCCCAGGAGTAGTTTGGTGAATGTTCTTGGTGGCATTGGGGACCAGATATGTCTGGATGTCTCCCCAAATTGCCACAGTGTGTGCATGCGCACATAGAACAGGAAGGAATGAAGGAAAAACTTGAACAGGGAGAGTGCCCCCAATGCACCAGATGAAGGCTCCCTGGGCACTTCTCCCATGCCACCCAGTCCAGCAGTGTGCTGGAGTTACTGTCCCCAGCCACTGAGTTTCCACTAGAACATGTAGGGTCCCCCTGTGGTGGTAGCATGAAGCAGCCCCCTAGCAGGGTAAAGCTGAATACACAACAGACTGGTGGAGTACCAGGGAGTGTGTAAGGTGGCTCTGGTAGCAGGCAGTGAACCTGGAGGGCAGCAAGGAGTGCCCATGGGCAAAGGCCCAAAGGGAAGGAGTGTCAGATGGCAGGTCCAGAGCAGAAATAGAATAATTCAGAAGCTCAATTTGGGTCAGTTTCTGCTGGAGATTAACATTACTGGGGTCAGTATATAATTGTTTGGGTCATAAGGAGCATGTCACATGCCAGCATTAGTATGCCTGGTAGGATCAGGATAAGCACTTGACTTTGGGTGCACAGAGGCTTCCACCACTAGCGGTTTCTCTCACCATAGTGCAAAGTCCATAAAATTTGATGGTGCCACTTTTTATCAAACAGTGACTACAACTAGTGCTCATGGTGCAACAGCTGCCTTGGTGGTGGGGGGAAGGCAGGAAAATAACATGAGGGACCCTTGGCCTTTTTTCCCCATTAGAAACTTTTCTTTCCAAACTCTAAAAGCAGCAACAGAACTTTAAACTTGGCTCACTAAGGAGTTGTCCCTTTCGATTGGTGTTTAGTCATCTAGGGCTCATGAGCCTTGGCCTTTTTAAGCATTTCCTAGGTTCAGGTGAATGTGGGGAACGAGTGATTGACACGCTTGCGAAGAATGAGGGGGGGGAGGCCCAAGGCAGAACCACAGGTGCATTTTCCGAGTTTGGTATGCCAGTGCACTGTCTGTGCACATTTAGATTTAACCTATGTAGCTGACGATAGGAGTCCCAGAGAATCCCTTTTCACATGTAACATGTCTTCTGATATAGTGCACTGACTGCATAGCCATGATTAGACAGTAGG
The DNA here is from genome assembly GCA_016271365.2 of Neoceratodus forsteri. Classification (NCBI taxonomy): domain Eukaryota; kingdom Metazoa; phylum Chordata; order Ceratodontiformes; family Ceratodontidae; genus Neoceratodus; species Neoceratodus forsteri. Next base: position 672,623,887 of record CM028138.1, on the reverse strand, counting down.
TCTTCTGGAGACCGACAGTATTATATCAAAGATGGATGTGGGGCCCCACTCCTTTCTCTTGAGGAGAAGGTAATTAGCAACATTAGGGATGTGGCCATTTCCTCAGAACAAAAAGGTGGCCAAGCAGTGAAGGAACAGGTCTTGAATCTATGGTGGAAAATAGATTAGTGTAAGGGGGGCAGGAAATAGTAAAGGGACTGTACATCTGTGCAATGGCATTTGAAAAGCCAGAAGCCAAGGCCATGAAAAGGTTATTTATTGGGTGGTAACATTAAATTATTAAATAAGTAAATGAAATTCAGTTCTGTGATTGGCAGAAGAAGGCTGGCACCCATATGTTTTTTCAGTACAAGCAATGGCTAAACAAATGCCAATTGGCCAGTTTGGAATGTTCCATTTTAGATTATTTTGTAGCCATTTTATTTCACAACTTACAAAACCATCCCATCTCCGCTGCCTTCTGGACCCTCTCACCTTGTTATATGGTGTTCCCGGCTCCCACCAGGACTGGTGCCATCTGTTGCTGTAACCGCTGCTGCCTCTCACCATGAAAATCTCTTCTGCCTGGAGTCACACTGTTGGGAGTTAGCGGATCTGTCTGCAACACTGCTGCCCGCTGCCACCGCTACTGAAATGCTGCAACAGGAGGACCAAGAAATTAGGGAATAACTTCCACAACTGGTCTACTGCGTAAAGACCAGTGGACTGGAGTACCCCAACAACCAGGAACAGAAGGGAGCAGGTGCTGCTGGATGCCTTCCAGGACAGCTTCCTGCTGCAAATGGTCAGTGAACCAACCAGGTTAGGGAATACCCTTGACCTTGTGCTGGCAAATGGGGACTTTGTGAGAGAATTTTGGGAGGATGGGGGAAGTGGTAAAAGGGTACCTGACCAGAAATCAATCTAGTATGGACACTAACCAGAGGTGGGAGCTCATAAAGCTGGGGATAGTGGAGGCAGCCAAAACCTGCTGCAAGGCCCAGAGCAAGAAGGCTAGGGCTAATATACCAAGCTGGTTGAGCAAGAAGGTCATGGAAAAGGTAAGGAGGAAAAGAGCTGCCTTTAGGAAGTACAAGAAAACAGGGACGGGGGAGGACAGGGAGGAGTACTTGACAGAATCGAAGGAGGCGACAAGGGCAGTAAGGGGAGCCAAAGCATCTATGGAACTCAGGCTGGCACAAGGCATTAAGAAGGGGGAGAAGGACTTCTTTAGGTACATCAGGGAGAAAAGGAGCTGTAAGGACCACATAGCAAGGATTAGAAGGAGGGGGTTGGGTGGAAGCAGGGGTGCGATAAGGCGAAGCACTAAATGAGTACTTCTCAGTATTTACTAAAAGAGAAGAGGGGGGTGACACCCAAGGGGGGAGAAATGGCAGAAACAGGGGGGGAAGGGGTGACAGAAGAGGAAAATATGGAGGGCAGAGTCCGGGAGGGTTTGAAGGCACTGAGGGAGGACAAGGCGCCATGCCCAGATGGCATCCACCCCAGGATACTGAAGGACCTGGCAGAGGTCCTTGCAGGACCTTTGACAAACTTATTTAATGCCTCACTACATTCAGGGTGTGTGCCTCAGGACTGGAGGATGGCTCATGTGGTGCCCCTCCACAAGAGTGGCCCCAAGGATGAACCGGGAAACTACAGACCAGTGAGCCTCACATCCATCATGGGTAAGCTAATGGAGACTATCCTGAAGGAGAGGCTGGTGGCCCTCCTAGAGGCCAAAGGACTACAGGACAGCAGACAGCATGGCTTCATACAGGGCAGATCCTGCCAAACCAACCTGGTGGAGTTCTATGACTGGGTAACTAGGCAACTGGACAGGGGCCATGCAGTGGATGTCCTGTATCTGGACTTCAGTAAGGCATTCGACTCGGTGCCGCATGGAAGGCTGGGAAGGAAGTTAGTAGGCACAGGGGCGGTGCAAAGCTGGTGAGATGGGTAGGAAACTGGCTTCAGGGAAGGCAACAGAGGGTGGTGGTGGGTGGGGAACTCTCATTCCCAAGGGTAGTGACAAGCAGTGTTCCACAGGGCTCGGTGTTGGGACCAGTGTTGTTTGGGATATTCTTTGCAGACATATCATGGGACATCAAGAGCAAGATCAGTTTGTTTGCTGATGATACCAAGGTAGGAGTGGTGGTGGATGAACTAGGAGGATGGCAGGGGTTGCAGGATGATCTGGCAAAGCTTGAAACCTGGTCAGACACCTGGCAACTGGGGTTTTATGCCAAAAAGTGCAAGGTGCTGCATTTTGGGATGAAGAACCCAAGGAGGAGTTACCAGCTGGGGGAGTGCAGCTAGCCCAGACAGAGGAGGAGAAGGATCTGGGGGTGCTCATTACAGGGTCAATGAACAACTCGGCACAATGTAGGAAGGCAGCTGCAAAGGCCAACAAAATGCTGGGTTGCATTGCAGGGTATATCCTCCTGGAGGAGGAGGTGATTCTGCCACTGTATAGGTCATTAGTTAGACCACACCTGAGTACTGCATGCAGTACTGGCACCGTATCTGAAGAGGGACATTAAGTTACTGGAGGGGTGCAGCGAGGGTGACAAAGATGATCAAGGGGCTGGGGACTTATCATATGAGAGGAGGCTGAGGAAGTTGAACATGTACTCACTGGAGGAGAGGAGGGACGGGGACATGATTGAAACCTTTAAGTACATGAAAGGAATAAACAAGACAGGTACAGAGGAGCTGTTCAAAGTAAGGGAGGACGGGACACCAGGGGCCATGATATGAGACTGGAGAGAGGAAGGTTCAGGAGGGAGATGAGGAGACACTTTTTTACAGAGAGGGTGGTGGCTGGGTGGAATGCATTACCTGCAGAAGTGGTATCCAGTAGAACAGTGGACTGCTTCAAAAGGGGATGGGACAGGATGAGGGGGAGGGTTAATGAAGGGAAAGGGTGGAAGGGAGGGCAGCTGCAGAATAAGGGGTGCTAGCTGCACATTCAAGCAGACTTGATAGACTTCTAGGCCTTTATCTAGTGGCAGATTTCATATGTTCATACCGCTACTTCACTTATGCATGGAGTCGCAAAATAGCACGCCAAGCTTCATGATATAGCACCTCTCTGCCGGAGCCGGATGACATCACATGACATCAGTCTGCTTCAAGATGTACATACTCCTTCCTTCTTACACTTGGCTGCTTTCAACCTTCCGATTCAAACCCCACATTGCGTGCCTTGGCTACTTTTCCCAAGGCAATGCTACTAGAGAGGGCAGTGGCAGGCGTCACCATTGCCTAGGCAATGGGATGCAACCTGTAGCATTGCATCCCAGTGCCTGTAGAATGCTGATCTCACAGTGCTGGAGCTCTAGATCGTCCTGTACAAGTTACAGAAAGAAATGAAAAAAATGAGGAAAAAAGAAAAGAAAAAAAGGTCAGGAGTTTATAGGCATGCAATGCATACCTTGCATACAGTGACTGCACACCCCTGCCAGAAAGGATGACAAAAACTACTGTACTCCCAGACAGCGTAAGTGACCATTCCCCTATCCTCTGTACTTGGACAAACAAGGCCCCTAAATTCCCCCTAAAACAATCACAACCAGAGCTCTCAGAGCTGGGCAACCTGGCCCTCTAAAAACCCTCCTCAGCCAGCAAGACTGGTTGGCCACCTACAATGCCAGCTATGTTGACTTAGCACTAAAGAATCAAAGAATCAGAGAAGCTTGATGGCAGAAAAGGTCCATACTGGCACATCTAGTATGCCCTTTTATCCCCCTACACCTCTTCCTCCTCCCTGCCAGACCCCATCCTCCCCACAACACTCAGCCCCATATGCTTGTCACATGCCCTCTTGAATTCTTCCACCAATTTAGCCCCCACCACTCCATCTGGTAGTCTGTTCTGGGGCTCTACCGCCCTCTCTGTGAAAAAATGCCCTCTCACATTTCCCCTGTACATTTTTCCTTGCAGTCTGAGGCTGTGCCCTGATTGAAATTCGAGTATATAAGAAAGCACACATCTTATACAATAGAAGACTATCCTCCACGTAAGGTATAAAACATCACTTTACAAAACACAGTATTTAGGGTAAACATATTGGAGAAGCTTTATATACATGTATTGATAATAAAACACAAACGTAGACAGGATGTAAGTGGAGAGCAGAAGGGTTACAATCAATAGGGTATTATAGGATCAGAAATAGCAGCCATGTACGAAATACATGCTAGGGCAGGCTATGGCAAGGCATTCAGTAAATTGCAAAAAGTGATAAATGTGGTAATATGAACAATGTTTAGTAACGGAGAGGTGAAGATAAGAGAAAAGTGTGCAAGGAAAGAAAGAAGAGAGAAAAAAGCAAGGCAGAAGAGAAGGAGCGATGGAGAAAACAGAGAAGAAGGGAAAAAAGAGGAGAAATCTATGCACAAAAGTTTCGAGAAAACCTAATCTGAGAGCAAAATAAGAAGGAGGGCTAAATATCCCTAAGAATTAGGGTCTAGAAGAACTAGGTTCATATACTTGAAGTAATCCTGCCAACATCTGTCATATACAATGAGTCAGTTATGAATAACATGAGATAATCGGTCTAGAGAGGCATACTGAGAGAGGCTTTGAAGAACATCTGAAAGAGAAGGCACCAGAGTTGATTTCCATTTCATAAGAATCAGACGTTTGACCAGAAGAGAAAGTATGTTTAGCCATCTAAAATGTGCATGTGAGAGGAGAGAGCTATTCGGGATAAGGATGCCTAGAAGGAATAGCTTGGGGTCAAAAGGTAGTTTTTGTCCTGTTACTCTGGAGGCAAGTAAACAGACTTTATGCCAGAGCTTATTAATGGGAGCGCAAGACCACAAGATATGAAGTAGATCCCATTGGCCAAATTGCAGCACCAGCAGTTATTATTATTTAATAGGCCCATTCATTGAAGCACAGAGGGGGTTCTATACCAAAGATGTAGAATTTTAGTTTGTATTAAAGAACTACGGGCATCTTTAAAGGTATTATGTGCAATATGCCAACAATTACTCCATTGTACGTCTGAAATATTGTAGTTAAGAAGAGTACTCCATTTATTTTTGCCTGTATAGACTGATCAGGTAGATTATCAATAATGTCTTTGTAAATAGAGCTATTTAATTTTACTGATAAATTAGTCCAGTGCGAGATGTATGGGTTAGAAGAGTATGTCTATACACTAAACTAGAGAGAGAGAGTTATAAGCTGCCCAAATTTATAAAAACTTCCAGAAGACCTGTTTAGGAAGTTTCCATGTGACCTGCAAGTCTGAGAAGTCCAGCCATTTTTTTATCCATGCTACCACTCTGGGACTCACTCCAAGGCTAGCTAACTTGTATATTAATCTTTGTGTGATACTGTGTTAAATGCCTTGCTAAAATCTAGGTAGGCCATATCCACAGCCACTCCTAGTCTACTACTTTGGTCACCCAGTCAAAGAAATCTATTAGGTTTGTCTGACATGACCTTCCTGCTGTGAAACCATGCTGCCTTGGGTCCTCTGCCCCACTGGCCTCTAGGTACTCAACAATTCTTTCCTTCAGAAGTGATTCCTCATTTTCCCTACCACTGAGGTCAAACTAACTGGTCTGTAGTTTCCTGCCTCAGCCTTGCTCCCATTTTTGTGAAGTGGAATCACATCTGCCTTCCTCCAGTCCTCAGGTACCACCCCATCCTCCCATGATTTGTTAAAGAGAGTAGTCAGTGGCATTACTAGTTCTACCCTTAGTTCTTTTAGAATTCTGGGGTGAATCCCATTAGGCCCCATTGATTTGTCCACCCTCAGTTTCAAGAGTTCTTTCAAAACTCTTTCTTCTGTGAATCAACTAGTATCAACTCCCCTATTCAGAGTGTTTTTCTTGTCTGGTTTAGGTACCTCCCCTTCCGTTGTGAATACTGAGCAGAAATATTTGTTCAGTATCCCTGCTTTTTCACTGTCACCCTCTGCCCACATTCCCTCCCCTTTTATTAAGTCTCTGTATCCCTCCCATTGTCTTTCGTCTTTAATGTACCTATAAAGGTTTATCCCCCTTCTTAACAGAGTTGGCTATCTTTTCCTCAGTTTGTGCCTTTGCTATTCTGACTGCCTTCCCTGCCTCCTTCTGCTTTAACTGATAAAGTTCTATATCCTGCTCCTTCTATGTTTCCTTATGTTTCCTGAATGCTATCCTTTTCTCCTTTACCTTCCCTGCCACCTCTTTTGAGAACCATAATGTTTTTTTTCCTTTGTTTTGTTTTATTTATTCGCTTCACACAAAGGCTTGTTGTCTCTGTGATGGCAGTTTTGATTATTCTCCATTATTCCTCCACCCTTCCTTCTTGCCCATTTGCTAATGCTTTTCTGAGGCACACTCTCATTTTCCCAAAGTCAGCTCTCCTAAAGTCCAGTACTCTTGTTTTTGTATGGCTTGACTGTATGGCTGTGTTTATTGTGAACCACACTGTTTGGTGGTCGCTTGTTCTCAGATGGCTACTCACTTCTAAATCCGAGATCTTTTCTCCATCCCCATTTTAGATTACCAGGTCTAAGATTGCTCCCTCCTGAGTGGGTTCAAACACTAACTGTCTGAGGCATACCCCTGTAGGGCATCAAGAATGACCCTGCTCTTGGATGTGCCTGCAGCAAAGGTGCTCCAGTTAACATCTGGCATATTCAGGTTCTCCATCAACAATATTTCCTCTTTTTCTGTCATTTTAAGGATGCGTTCTATCATTTCCTTGTCCATTTCCTCCCCCTGAGATGGGGGTCTGTACACAACCCCCATGCAGATTGTGGAGCCATTTCCTGTCTCCAGGGCGATCCATAGTGAATCATCAACGTCCTGTTTACTCTTTAGTTCTGTTGCTTTAATCTCTTCCCTTATATAGAAAGCTCCTCATCATCATCCTCTTTTACCCACCCTGTCCCTCCTGTAGATTGTGTATCCTGTGTGTGACATCTCAGTCATGGTTCTCTGTGTACCATGTTTCAGTGACTGCCACAAAATCCAGGTATCCTCTTCCATCAAGTCCACTAGTTCAGGGAGCTTGTTACACAGACTCGGGCATTGGTACTCATGCCTTCCATTTTTTGATGGCCTTACCCCTTTTAGCCCTATTTCTGTCCTTCCTGCCTTTTTCTACATTTGCCCCTGTCTTGCTCCATACTGACTTCTCTACCTTGGTGTTTACCTCTCTAACTACTGTGTTTTGTTGGGGGGGGGGAGGTTGGGATTTCCCTGCTCCTTTTCAGTGCCCCCCCCTTGGCTAATTTAAATGCTTGCCAATGAAGCATTTAAACCTATCACCTAGGATTCTGGTTCCCCCAGGACAGATGCAGACAATCGTGCCAGTATAGCTCTGCATCCCTCCAGGTGGCTCCCCAGTCCCCGATGAAGCCAAAGCCCTGAGCTCCACACCAGTTTTTCAACCATTAATTGAATCAGGTGGAATACCGTAGCATCATCCTTGCCATAGACAGGCAGCACTTCTGAGAAGGTTACCGTGCATTCTACTTGTCTAAGGCCCCTCCCCAACTCTACAAACTCCTCCTGCACTGCTCTGATCCCATTCCCAGCCAGGTCATTTGTCCCTAGGTGGACAATGACATCCAGCTCCCTCCCTCGTACAGCTGCTCCCATGATCCTGAGAATTTGCTTCCTGTCAGGCACCTTACCTCCCTATCCCCTTCCTCCCTCACTTCTACTCCCCCAATGATTGAGTACCCCAACAGGAGCTGTTTCCTTCCCCATGGGGTCTCGTGCCACCCTCCTGTGGGTCTCCTTTGTGGAGGTTCCCAGCAACCTCCTTGGTCTCCACTGCAGGTGCCTCCATAGAGGAACCACTCTTCACCAGAACAGCATAAATTGTGGAGAGGTACAACTGGAGGATGCACTCTGTTCCACCCACCCTCTCCCTCACTGAGCCCACCATGGTCCAACCACTCCTCTTTCTTGGCAACCTCTGAGGTAGTGGTGGTGACCCTGGTAGTCCCTGGGTGGGGAAGAGGTTTCACAAATCCTAGCCAGGTCAGCCTGGGACGGGCAACCTCCTCCCTCAGACCAGAGAGGTGTCTGCAAACAGGGCAGCATTGCAGCCTCCAGAATATCTCCTGGAACACTGCTGCCCACAGCCATTGCATTGCACCACTCCCATCTTGACTTATTTTGTGTCCCCTCTCCTGTTGCTTTGTAACGCTAATGTCTCCTCCCTCATGTATTTTTTATACTTACTTTTCTACTGCCTATGCCTTACAACTCACCCTTCCTGTTCTGGGACAGGAAATTCTGCAGTCTTCAGTAGTCTCCTTCTTCCATGCTTGGATTCAGACCTCTAGCAGCCGGGGAGGGGAGAAAGAGCTATTTTTAGGTTCCTTCAAGGTTGATGAAACTAATATGTCTAAGTGATCCTTCCCTTCCTACTGCCAAACAGGAAGTTCCTGTTGTCAGTCAAATTTAGTGGCTATAAAAGTAGAACTGGCTTATGGTGGGAGGGTGGAGGGGTGGGAAGGAGGGCAATTAGTAAGAAAACTGTAGTTCTAGACTGCTACTTGCTCTGAAAGCAAATTCTCCTCTGTCAAAAACTACAGCAGGAAGCTGTAATTGGAGACACCTGCTTTTGTACTCCTAAGCTCCTAAGCCACACCCTCAATTAGCTTCACCTCTGACTCAATAAATTAAACTGATACAGCCCCTTCCTCAAACAGAGAAACACTGTGATTTTCTTCTTTTTTTACTTAAGTGAGACCCCTGCATCTCATAAAGTATCTGTTTGCTTAATCCAAACAATTAGTAAGAAAACTGTAGTTCTAGACTGCTACTTGCTCTGAAAGCAAATTCTCCTCTGTCAAAAACTACAGCAGCAGTAATGTACATTGTAAGTGCAGTAATGAAAATACATATTTTGTTACCAAGCTTGAGCATATATTGTTAAATATCAGAAGACAATAGTCACTCTGGTGGAACAATTGCCTGAGGGCCAAGATAAAATACTGGCTCAGAAAGCAATTTCTAATGGCCAAGAGACAGGTAAGCACCTACTTGGATCGGCCAATGATACCTTTAAAGCTGCTGCCTCTGGGATTTGCATTCATCGTCACTCCTGGCTTCAGGTGACTGTTTTTTCCTCTGTTGTACAGCGGTCTGTAGTGAATACTCCTTTCAGGGGAAAGCAACTGTTTCTTAATGATGTTGAATATACTTTAAGGGATCTGCAAACATCAAGAATGATTCTCAGGTCCCTACATACGCTGAACCCCAAACCCAGAGGAAGTGGTTGGGGTTCTTTTCATAGGCCATTTGCTCATCCGGGCTGAGGTTACTCAAGAGGCCCCAGCCGTGGCTCACAGAGATCTCAGTCCTATTCCCACCATGCCACAAACCCGCCCCTGGGTGTCCATGCTAGACTTACAAAATGTCAGACAATTAGTGGCACCCCTGCTGCCTCACCACTTTCTGACTCCCCTCCACTGCCTCTGGCCTCAGTGCCTCAGGAGGTTCTGGTGGGGGGGGTTGACTCTCCCTCTTTCTGTATTACCTTCATGTCAGAATCAGGAAATCTCACAGAAAGTATCTGCAATTCATACTTCAGAGCTCTCACTACCAGTTTTTGGTTTTTCCCTTTGGTTTGTGCTCTGTGCCATGTATCTTTACCAAAGTATTTGCTGCGGTGGCAGCGTCCCTCCACAGGGAGGGTCTGTATGTCTTTCCTTACATGGACAATTGGCTGTAAATAGCCCCATCTCAGGAAGAGATTGTGTATACATTGTTTCAGACCAGGCAATTGTTTGACCAACTAGGTAGACTGGTCAGTGAGCTGACGTCAGCCTTTTCACCCTTCCAAAGACTCCAGTACATTGGAGCTGTACTGGACATGAGTCTTGGTTGGGCATTTCTACCCTTTGACCATGCCCAGCTTTATTGGCACAGGTGCAACTGGTTACTCCCAGCGATTACGTGTTGGCTTGCTATCTCTTAAGACTGATCAGCCTGATGGCAGCTGCCATCCTGATGGTTCCACTGGCCGCCACCACATCAGGATTCTGTAATGGTTCCTCAGGTGCAAAGGGCTCAGTATTCAGACAAGTTGGACTGTCTAATATAGGTCACTCCTCCTTTCCGTCATTCCCTCCACTGCTGCATGGACCACTCCAACCTAGAGAAAGGGTCACCATTCCTGAGGCCACTCCCCCTGCTGGTTATGACCATGGATGCCTCAGGGAAGGGTTGGGGGGCTCATTTGGGCCCCTTCAGAATCCAGGGCCAATGGAGCCCTCTGGATACAGTGCTTCACTCAACACTCTGGAGATGAGGGCTGTCCTCTGTGGCCTAGAGGCCTTCGCTGTGTTTCTTCAAGGGCATCAGCTGTTATTGGCACAGACAATATGTCAGCGATGTACTACATCAGTTGATAAAGTAGAGTTCATTCATACACTCTCTGCAGAAGCAATGAGAGTTTGGCATATTTCTGTCAGCGGTGTTCCTCCCCAGGACCCTAAACATATTGGCAGATCATGAGTTTATCAATGCACTCTGCCACAAATAGGAACTCTCAGACTCTGTCGTGGTCAGCCTCTTTGGAAAGTGGGGTTGTCCAGACATAGACCTGTTTGTGTCTCCATACAATGCAAAACTGATGCATTTTTGCTTGCTCGCTCCAGGGCCTAGAGTTTTTTGGTGAGACATGTTCTCCCTTTCTTAGAAATGGAGGTTTCTATATGTTTTCCCCCAGTTACCTCTTATACAGAGGGTTCTGGTTAAACTGCGGTCTGCGTATGCCACCCTGATTCTGGTGGCTCCAAACTGGTTGCGACAAATTTGGTTTACGCTTCTCCAGCAATTGGAAATAGAACCTCCTGTCCTGCCCCCCCTGCAAACTAGACTTCTGACACAGCAGCAGGGTGCTCTGGTGCTCCCAGATCATTGGTCCCTGCACCTGCACACATGGCTCCTGAGTATGTAGAACTTCCCCACTATGGGGTTTCCCTGGTGGTGGCTGATGTGCTATTTACAGCTAGAAAGCCATCTATGTGGTATGCTTATTCACAAAAATGGAAACATTTACTGTTTGGTGTACTGGACATGAGTTGGATCCCTTTACGTGTCCAGTTTCTATAATACTGGGCTACATTTTGTCCTTTAGGGACTCAGAACTTTGGTATTCTTCAGTAAAGGTCCACATGATTGCTCTGTCTACTTTTTGTGCCCTGACAGAGAGTAAAACAGTCACCCTGTCACAACACGTGGGAATAAACTTCAGGCAAGGCAAATTTACAGGTTAAAAACACTGTGGTGTGATATTTATTTTTCAAAAGTTCAAAAAATAATAAATGAAAACAAAAAAATGCACTGAAAATTATTACTTAACATTAGTAGTTTCTCACATATTACAGTACTGCATCTTAGTTCTGTAGTCAACAGCTTGTTTGTGCAAACAGTAGAACCTCTCTCCTCCTCTGGGCTGAGCCCCATTGGACTGCCTTGAAGTGAACTCAGTCAAGAGGTTTTATATCTTTGTGGGGTCACCCTACTAAGCCCTTTCTATTTTCATGTCTGGACATGCTGTTTTAAAACCAAGGGAGTTTGTTTGTTTCAGGGACTTCCTGGTTCAATTAAAAGTACGGTGTATATCTCCACAGATATTGACCTCTATAGCTCTGATCCACAGTGACTAAGCACTTTTAAAAGCATAGCACAATTTTTATGTTTAGCTGCATACAGTAACAGCTTTATAATGTGAATTTATGAAAATGCCTTAAGGATTTTGTATAACTGTACTAATCATGAAATGATTAGCTCGATATATTCTGAATCATTTTCTTTAAAAGGCTTTATTAACTGTATTCATTCCTGCTATCTAAAATAGCCTTCATGTTTATTTTACACAAATGCACTTTTGCACTTTACACAACACCTCTCTGGGTGTTTGGCTTCATTCAGGGACTGAATGGATGGAAATGGAAAAGAATGAAAAGAGAGAGCTAGTAGGAAGGTTAGCAGGGACAGTAAAGAGCTACGCTAGGTGACCAACCTAGGGCAGAGGAAAAAGAAGAAAGCAAAGAGAAAACATTAACTGATGCACAACAGAAGTTTTGGTAGCTAGGAAATAAGGAGACAGAAAAGTGGTCCCTCAGTCACAGCTGAGGGTGTAGCCTAACTCTGCCACACACCCATTTAGAGATTTCCCATAGATTGCTAAGAGGCATCCTCTTTTTGCAAACATCTCCCATTCTGAGATCTGGTTTGACCCCTACTGCACATCCCTTTGAGCCTATGGTTATTTGAGAAATGTGCTTCCTCTCTTAGAAGACGCTGGACTCGATTTTCAAAGGGTTGGGAATGAAGCAAGGTGCCTGCATTAAAGAGACATGACGCAAGGGACACACTGTTCCTCACCTTGCGTCATTCCCTATTTTCAGAAGGAGCTTGCGGCACTGGTGAGACCCCTTGGACCTGACAACCATACATTGGGCTTGTGGCCATCTGCAGGCAGCGCCATGGCACTGCAGGAATTCGTGACACAACTCGGTTGCCATATCGCCAACAGCGGGATTACCAAAGATCTGTAGTGGCCACCAGCCTCAGTCATGGTTAGACCAGCCATAGATCGCTACCAGCACACACATCAAACTGGAACAGGGCACCCCCTTTGAGTGCAGTATGCACATAGGATACTGGACAGCTGCAGAGATAGAGCAGATTTAGTTGGGGTATGGATACAGGCTATGGCAAGAAGGACCAACCAGTTTTGGGTATGGCTGTTGCTAATAGTTACACAGTAGTCTGTGATGTCCTGTGTGTGTGACCTAGATTTTTATGGGGGGACTTGAACATGTCACCAAATGGGGCAAGAGGACACATGAGTGGGTAATGCCATGAGCAGGTGTGGGAATTAGTTGTTGCCGACAGTCATGTCATAGGGACAGTGGCAACAGCTGGTAGTATGAGGTCCACACACAATGACCTGGGACACTGTCCATGGCTATGTTGGGGTAATGGGTATCAACCAAGGTTGAGTCAGACCTGTCATCCCGTGGTCAGCACTATTTTGGGCAATGGGATATGATGGCAACTGGCAGGAGGATGTCTGCAGTGCAGCTCACAGCCAAGACTGCATGGCAGTCCTGCAGTGTGCAGATTGCAGACTTTCCCACTATCCTGGGGGCATCTGGAGACCATGGAGACAGTGGACTGCTGAGACCAGCAGTGGTGCTGGCACAACATGACTGGCATGTGTATGGGTACCTTCGCAGACTGCTGTGTGTTGATGTCCCAAATGGTCAGATGGTGTGCTGCCCACTGCATGCTATGAATTTGTACACTCTGAATTCTTGCAGTATGACATTGTTCACTATGAATTTGTACAATATACAATTGAACACTACGGATCTGCACAGTATGAATTTGACCTATGAATCTGCATAATATGAATTTGTACACTCTGAATCTGCACAGTATGAATCTGTACACTATGAACCTGCACAGTATGAATTTGTACACTACGAACCTGCACAATATGAATCTGTACACTATGAATCTGCACAGTATGAATCTGTGCACTATGAATCTGCACAGTATGAATTTCTACACTATGAATCTGCACAGTATGAATTTGTACACTACGAATCTGCACAGTATGAATTTCTACACTACGAATCTGCACAGTATGAATCTGTACACTACGAATCTGCACAGTATGAATTTCTACACTATGAATCTGCACAGTATGAATTCGTACACTTTGAATCTGCACAGTATTAATTTCTACACTACGAATCTGCACAGTATGAATTTCTACACTACGAATCTGCACAGTATGAATCTGTACACTACGAATCTGCACAGTACGAATTTCTACACTATGAATCTGCACAGTATGAATCTGTACACTCTGAATCTGCACAGTATGAATCTGTACACTACAAATCTGCACAGTATGAATTTATACACTATGAATCTGCACAGTATGAATTGTACACTACGAATCTGCACAGTATGAATTTGTACACTACGAATCTGCACAGTATGAATTTGTACACTATGAATCTGCACAGTATGAATTTGTACACTATGAATCTGCACAGTATGAATCTGTACACTACGAATCTGCACAGTATGAATTTGTACACTATGAATCTGCACAGTAGAATCTGTACACTATGAATCTGCACAGTATGAATTTGTACACTTTGAATCTGCACAGTATGAATTTGTACACTATGAATCTGCACAGTATGAATTTGTACACTATGAATCTGCACAGTATGAATTTGTACACTTTGAATCTGCACAGTATGAATTTGTACACTATGAATCTGCACAGTATGAATTTTTACACTACAAATCTGCACAGTATGAATTTGTAAACTATGAATCTGCACAGTATGAATTTTTACACTATGAATCTGCACAGTATGAATTTGTACGCTATGAAGCTGCACAGTATGAATTTTTACACTACGAATCTGCACAGTATGAATTTTTACACTATGAATCTGCACAGTATGAATCTGTACACTATGAATCTGCACAGTATGAATCTGTACGCTATGACTCTGCACAGTATGAATTTGTACTATGAATCTGCACAGTATGAATTTTTACACTATGAATCTGCACAGTATGAATCTGTACACTATGAATCTGCACAGTATGAATTTTTACACTACGAATCTGCACAGTATGAATTTCTACACTATGAATCTGCACAGTATGAATTTGTACTATGAATCTGCACAGTATGAATTTGTACACTATGAATCTGCACAGTATGAATTTTTACACTATGAATCTGTACACTATGACTCTGCACAGTATGAATTTCTACACTATGAATCTGCACAGTATGAATTTTTACACTACGAATCTGCACAGTATGAATTTCTACACTATGAATCTGCACAGTATGAATTTGTACTATGAATCTGCACAGTATGAATTTGTACACTATGACTCTGCACAGTATGAATTTTTACACTATGAATCTGTACACTATGACTCTGCACAGTATGAATCTGTACACTATGAATCTGCACAGTATGAATTTTACACTACGAATCTGCACAGGATGAATTTGTAAATTATGAATCTGCACAGTATGAATCTGTACACTGTGAATTTGTACACTATGAATCTGCACAGTATGAATTTTTACTCACGAATCTGCACAGTATGAATCTGCACAGTATGATTTTGTACACTATGCATCTGCACAGTATGAATTTGTACTATGAATCTGCACAGTATGAATTTGTACTATGAATCTGCACAGTATGAATTTTTACACTATGAATCTGCACAGTATGAATTTGTACACTATGAATCTGCACAGTATGAATCTGTACACTTAATCTGCACAGTATGAATTTGTACTATGAATCTGCACAGTATGAATTTTACACTACGAATCTGCACAGTATGAATTTCTGCACTATGAATCTGCACAGTATGAATCTGTACACTACAAATCTGCACAGTATGAATTTCTAGAATGAATCTGCACAGTATGAATTCGTACACTATGAATCTGTACACTATGAATCTGCACAGTAAGAATCTGTACACTATGAATCTGACAGTATGAATTTCTACACTATGAATCTGCACAGTATGAATTCTCACGATCTGACATATGAATCTGCAGTATGAATTTGTACCTTGAATCTGCACAGTATGAATTTGCACACTTTGAATCTGCACAGTATGGATTTGTACACTTTGAATCTGCACAGTATGAATTTTTACACTACTAATCTGCACAGTATGAATTTGTACACTATGAATCTGCACAGTATGAATTTGTAAACTATGAATCTGCACAGTATGAATTTTACACTACGATTCTGCACAGTATGAATTTATGCACTATGAATCTGCACATGAATTTTTACACTACGAATCTGCACAGATGAATTTGTACACTATGAATCTGCACAGTATGAATCTGTACACTATGAATTTGTACACTATGAATCTGCACAGTATGAATTTGTACTATAAATCTGCACAGTATGAATTTTTACACTACTGAATCTGCACAGTATGAATCTGTACACTATGAATCTGCACAGTATGAATTTTTACCTACATAATCTGCACAGTATGAATTTGTACTATGAATCTGCACAGTATGAATTTTTACACTCAGAATCTGCACAGTATGAATTTGTACACTATGAATCTGCACAGTATGAATTTGTACACTACGAATCTGCACAGTATGAATTTGTAAACTATGAATCTGCACAGTATGAATCTGTACACTATGAATCTGTAGCATGAATCTGCACAGTATTGAATCTGCACAGTATGAATCTGTACACTATGAATCTGCACAGTATGAATTTTACACTATGAATCTGCACAGTATGAATCTGCACAGTATGAATTTGTACACTATGAATCTGTACAGTATGAATCTGCACAGTATGAATTTGTACACTATGAATCTGCACAGTATGAATTTGTACTATGAATCTGCACAGTATGAATTTTTACATACTGCACAGTATGAATCTGCACAGTATGAATCTGTACACTATGAATCTGCACAGTATGAATCTGTACACTAGAATCTGCACAGTATGAATTTGTACTATGAATCTGCACAGAATGAATCACTACTGAATCTGCACAGTAAATCTGTACCTCAGAATCTGCACAGTATGAATTGTACACTGAATCTGCACAGTATGAATTTGTACACTATGAATCTGCAAATATGAATTTTACACTATGAATCTGCACAGTATGAATTTGTACACTATGAATCTGCACAGTATGAATTGTGCACTATGAATCTACAGTATGAATCTGTACACTATGAATCTGCACAGTATGAATTTTTACACTACTAACCTGCACAGTATGAATCTGTACACTACATAACCTGCAAGTATGAATCTGTACACTACAGATCTGCACAGTATGAATCTGTACACTATGAATCTGCACAGTATGAATTTGTATACTACAACCTGCACAGTATGAATTTGTACACTACGAACCTGCACAGTATGAATTTGTACACTATGAATCTGCACTGCATGAGTCTGTACACTCATAGGAGCCGGGTTTGTAAAATTTT
The DNA here is from genome assembly GCA_016271365.2 of Neoceratodus forsteri. Lineage (NCBI taxonomy): Eukaryota > Metazoa > Chordata > Ceratodontiformes > Ceratodontidae > Neoceratodus > Neoceratodus forsteri. The sequence continues at coordinate 672,606,856 of CM028138.1, read as the reverse complement.
TGGAGGGGCCCATGTGTCAGGGGTCAAAGCCCTGCCCCCTGGCCCAGGGGTCAGAGGTCACCCCCCGCAGGAGTTTATGGGAGCACAGCCCCCAGTGCCGTAACGTGGTCATCTGGAGATTAAGTCCCTGGCCGCAGGTATGAAAAAAAGAAATTGAATGCACTTATTAAAAGCCCAATCAACAATGGATGTCATGTTTGTTATTGTCCGTTGCACCTATCAGAACAGTTACTGGTTATATAGCAGTCAAATGAAAACAAAAAAGACAGGGCTCAAACATCCTCTCCCATAAAGTGGAAGAGCCAGTTGAGACAAAACAGGCAGACAGACAAATGTACATTTTTAAGTAGTCAGCTGTAACTTTTTAAAATTCCAGTTTTAAAGGGTCTGATGGAACTATGCACATCTGCTGTGCTGAGCTGCAAATCAGTGAACTCTACTGCAGTGGGCCCCAACCCCAAATAAATACTATTGTATTCAGAAATGTGTGAGACTACCCATAACTGGCAAATGTGTGGATTATCGGACCACCCTGGAACTCTGCTATTAGCACAGTACTGAAGTTAATACTTTGGCCCATTACAGAACTGCATATGTCATGTCAGGCTGCCAGTTATTTTTGTACTTTGAGTTGCTGGAAACTGTCCCCACATCCCAGAGTGTTGGGGCAGAGCTCCAAAGCACAAATAAAGTGACAAAACCTCAATTCGATATGCTGTATGCTATGTCAGACTATCAGTTATTTTTTATTCATTTATTTGAGTAGGGGCTCTCCCCCCCACACTCCCGTGTTTAAAAAAAAACAAGGAACAGGGGTGGGAGCAGAGCCCTCAAACTCACATAAACAGATGAAACCTACATCAACAGCCAGCAAGCAAAGAAAGTAGCCTAGTGCCACCATGGTACAGCACAGCAAGCACGCAACGAGAAGTACACTGTGTTCTTTGTAGCTTTGTGTTACACTAATAGCGGTGGTCTGATAACCTATGCAATCCCCCCCACAACTTGCAATATGCAGAACAGCTTCCTTCATCACGCCTCTTAACACCTCAGAATTAAAATGTGCAATGGCCTTTAAAATATGGAGCCAATGGCCAGAAATCCAGGCAGTACCACAGAGTAAGTTGCATTCTTTTGGCAATTCACCTAACAAAGTGAAAACTAGCAAGATTCTTGTGATTGATGGTGATTGACAAAGTCAAACTGCCTAACTCACTGGTCACTATAGTGATTGGCTAAAGGACTTTCCAAGAAGAAATGTAGTTCGACAAGACCCCTCCAGTGTGTGAAAGCTTGCAAGTCTGCATCCCCAAGTCATACAGTTAATAGCACTGGTTCAGACTGACATACAAGAGGTGGGGCTAGTTGGTACTGAGGCCCACCTGGAAACATACAGCTCAATCCAGTGCAAGTTACTTTTATTATGACTTTCGGGGGGTTTCAGTACAAATGAACATATGAACTTACAAACATTGAACCTTTACAGACAGAAAAAGACTATTCTCAAATTCTCAAAGCCCCCAGAATAGTGTACGGTACTGCTTGTGCCAAAAGATGCACCAGGAGCAATTCTCAAATGCAACCTGCATGCACTAAAAGGGGCTTGTGCCATCCTTGTGGCACAAAATGGGCTGCAGTATGGTGCTAGGGGTCTTGCGGCAGATGAAAGCTGCCATATCCCCTAATTCAGGATTCTCAAAACCCTCCCAGAGTGCCAGATTCTAACTACGTTTTGACCAGTCTGGGATGGTCTAAGGGTACTTAGAAGTGTGCCCTCTGGGAGGTTTAGAACACTTGCACCACCCTCGGAACCTTGCCTGGGCAGGAGCAAATATGTGCCGTGGTCCCTTTCCCTATCCCCATTCCCTTTTTGTTAAACACATTCACTTCCCTGGTGGTCTAGAGGGACCCCATAGCCTGAATCCTTTTGTAAAAATTATTCACTTCCCTGGTGGTCTAGCAGACCTCTCAGCCCCGATCCTATTTCTTAATATTGTTCACTTCCCTGGTTGTTTAGTGGACCCCCAGCCCCGATCCCTGTTTATTAAAATTCTCACTTTTCCTTGGTGGTCTGATTGACCCCTTCCAGCCCCAATCCCCTTATTATTAAAATTATTCACATCCCCGGTGGTCTAGCAGACCCCCTTCCCTATCACCAATCTGCCCATATAAAATGACAGAACTGTCCCTGGTGGTCTAGTGGACCCCATCTACCCCGACAGGCAGTACCCCACCACCCCACTCCCCCATCCCATCACTGAGCCAGCAACCGGCAGTGCCTTCTGCTCTCCACCATGGCTGGTCACCGACTGAGCTGTCAATGAGCATGCACTGTAACAGCTGACTGTACAGTACGCACTCACAGACAGCTTAGTTGGTGACTGGCCATGGTGGAGGGCAAAGGACTGTGCCAGTCACCAGTTCAGGGATGGGATGGGGGTGAAGTGTGGCACTGCCTGCTGGTGTGGGGGTCACTAGACCACCAGAGGACAGTTATATGTCATTTTATATGGGCAGCTTGGGTAGGGGGGAGTCCGCTAGGCCACCAGGGATGTGAATAATTTTATAAAGAAGGAATCGGGCTTGGGAGATCTGCTAGACCACCAGGCAACTGTTTGATTGTGCTGCTTGACCACCCCAAAGCTTCATGTGCACACCTCTCAGGTGTGCTGTCTGTTTGGCACACAGCCACAATTGCTGCAAGCTGCTGAACTTTGCCGCTGGGACCCTACCTGATAGAGAATCGCACAAAGGGACCCTGGCACACTGGCACCCGACGTAAGATGTCAATGGCAAACTTGCACTTCCCATAACAGTCTACTGAGTCTGCCCTGAATCTACCTTAAACTGAGCCCCTACTGTGAGCCCAGTCTGCTATACAGTTTTATCCCCTTCCCCATACCCTGTATCCATAGCTACCAATCTCTTGTACCTGTCTCAACCCACCTTAAAACTTTGAACTATCTCTGCCTTGACCAATTTTCTTGGCAGGCCATTTGATTTGTTCACCCCTCTCTGTGAAGAACTATTTCCTCGCATCCTTCCTAAATGTACCCCCTGATTAGTTTGTACTCATAGCCCTTGGTGCATAACCCTTGCTATCTCTGAACAATGAGTGTCAATCACATTGTTAGTCCCTTTGAGATATTTGAAAATTTCTATCATATACCCCTTCTGTTCTGGTCTTAAACATGTACATGTTTAGGCTGCATAGACACTCTTCATATGACTTTCCCTTCATATCCTGCTCTGTTTTGGTGACCATTTTCTGCACTGTTTTCAAGTAATCATGGCCTTTTCTTGAAGGAAGATCAAAAACTGTGCAAAATATTCAAAGTGCATCCTCATATGAAACCTGTGACCATCTGCCACTACACTCTCTGCTTCCTTTCTGTCAGCCACTTTTAATCCACCTCCTATACACTTTGTGGACTCCATACTGTGTTTTTACCATGGGTTTTCCATGCGGTTCAATGTCAAAAACCTTGCTAAAGTCCGATAGACTATATTCACCACTTGAGCCCTATCTGCCTTCCCAGTTAGCTCCTCAAATAAGGCAATCAGAGGCTGGTCCAGTGGTGCTGTGGTAGCGTTACTGCCCACCTTGCTGGTGACCCAGGATCGAAAGTGAGCTCAGGTTGCTGGGGGCTGGCCTAGGGGAGAGAGGATTAAGTCTCTGGTGGACTGCTCTCCACTCCTGGGGGAGTGGCATGCTGGCTCTGTTGAACCATTGCCACCAAGTAGAGACCTTGTGGTAGTGTGGGACAGGAGTGGCAAAGTGGGGGGGGGAGCTACAGGATCCTGCAACGTGCACGTCCCACCACACGCACATGCATGACGTGAGCATACCAGCACTGAGGGAAAAAATCCAGAGAAAAATAGTGGTGAGGCAGGCATGTATGAAGCCCTGCATGCCATCTCTCACCCGTTCCACCATCAGGACCCAGAAGAAGCTCTGGATTGAGAAGTAAGTCCCAGCGAGTGGTAGATGGTGGGGGCGGTGGCAGGACAGGGTGGAAGGGCGCAAGCTCGGTTTGGCCAAGGAGGATACAACCTATATGAAGAAAAGAAGGCAATCAGGTTGGTTTGATAGGATTTACCATTTGCTGAAACCATGCTGTGTGCCACATAACAGCCCAGTTTTATCCATATACCCAAATGCTTTGAAAAGCACTGTAGTAAGGCTCACAGGTCAGTATTTACCTGGGTCTGATCTTGTCCCCTTCTTGAATGGGGGAACATATTAGCTATTTTCTAGTTCTCTGGCAATATCCCTTACTATAAGGATTCCTGAAAGATATCAGGGATGGGCCCAGCTCAGACCCTTTCTATGTCTGCCATTACCCTTAAAAGGATACTATTGGGAATCAGGGATTTTCCCAAATGCTAGATTCACATCCTCTAAATATTTACAAATTCTTGTGTGATCAGCACTGCATCCTGGGCCAATGAAAGGACCAATAAAAAAGGAGATCTGAGTTGGAAGATTTTACTAAAGGAGATTATGTGGCTTTACAAATTGGCGGCTACAAGTGGGAAGGGACTTAATGAAAGGTTTAGCCTATTTCTGTTTTAATTTAATATATTATAACTAACTTTAGCCCTGCATTGGTCTTTTTAGAGTAGGAGATGATGATACTCACTGGCACTGGGGGGACTCGTACCAGTTTAGGTTTTCAGTTAATATATGGGATGTTAATTTATGTGAGGGTAATGTCTCCTTAGTTCTGCCTCAGACAAAGAAAAAGTCTAACTGAGATGAATAGGGCCCATCACTGACCTCAGCTCCGGTCTGCTGCAGCCTGCCACTCTCTTCCTGGACCCGGACTCCAGACCATCACCGACATACCATGACCCGACTCCCAACTACAAAACTGGCCACTAGAAACTGAAGGGTTGCTGTTGCTTTGCTGACCGACTGTCACTCCTCACTTCTCATCGTCCACTCGTCTCTCTCCCTAGCTCCCTTGCTAGATGCCACCTGACACAACACTAAGATGCACGTGTATGGCACCTAATAAACCCTCCACCTGGCCAATCACAGTGGCAATGCGGCAATGCTGGCAACTTGAAAAATGCCACCGCACCTTCCAACCAACCAGAAGCAGACACAGTCACCACAATGATGAGGGGGTATAAGGATGTTAACACTAAAGGTGTGCATTTTAAATAATGCAAATAAGAAGCAGCACCATGCCCGCCACCAGCAAATTAAATAGGGGGGACACAAATCATGCCGGCAACCAGCGCGGGTCACAGGGCATGTACTGCGTGTGCACAAATCCACAATTAAAGGGGAAAAAGGCAGGCAGCAGCATTGAAAAATATTGCTGGGGCTCAGCCCAGCTCAATAAATATTGATGGGGCCAGTGCCCCACAGGCCATCTGACCCGGCACATATGTATGTCTAATAATCTGCACAGTATGAATTTCTACACTATGAATCTGCACAGTATGAACTTGTACACTATGAATCTGCACAGTATGAATTTGTACACTATGAATCTGCACAGTATGAATCTGTACACTATGAATCTGCACAGTATGAATTTGTACACTATGAACCTGCACAGTATGGATTTGTAGACTACAAACCTGCACAGTATGAATTTGTACACTACAAACCTGCACAGTATGAATCAGACACTATGAATCTGCACAGTATGAATTTGTACACTATGAATCTGCATAGTATGAATCTGTGCACTATGAACCTGCACAGTATTAATTTGTACACTATGAATCTGCACAGTATGAATCTGTATACTATGAACCTGCACATTATGAATTTGTACACTATGAACCTGCACAGTATGGATTTGTACACTACAAATCTGCACAGTATGAATCTGTACACTATGAACCTGCACAGTATGAATCTGTACACTACGAATCTGCGCAGTATGAATCTGTACACTACGAATCTGCGCAGTATGAATCTGTACACTATGAATCTGCACAGTATGAATCTGTACACTATGAACCTGCACAGTATGAATCTGTACACTATGAATCTGCACAGTATGGATTTGTACCTCTGAATCTGCTACAGTATGAATCTGTACACTATGAACCTGCACAGTATGAATCCTTTTTCTGAACCTGCACAGTATGGATTTGTACACTGAACCTGCACAATATGAATCTGTCACTACGAACCTGCACAGTATGAATCTGTACACTATGAACCTGCACAGTATGAATTTGTACACTATGAATCTGTACACTACGAATCTGTACACTACGAACCTGCACAGTATGAATCTGTACACTATGAACCTGCACAGTATGAATTTGTACACTATGAATCTGCACAGTATGAATCTACACTATGGCCCCAGATATTCAAAAGAGCTGAGCCATGTCGCAATAGGTTGCGCTCACTAAGTCTGAAATGCGCCCATTCTAGCGACATTCAGCAGGAGGTAGTTGCTCCCCAAATCATGCTGAGCAACAGCGAAATGCTAATGAAGGCATGCGCAACTGAAGGGGAGGAACCATGCATAATCTGCACAGCCCGATATTCAGCCAAGGTGCAGAGTTATGCAGGCAACCTACCTGCGCCTGCACAACTTTAGGCAAAAAATAAGGATCAAGTCGAGGCCACCCACCTGGTGAGCTGCCGCATTGCCAGGGTGCAGCAGCAGCTGCCACCTGTGGGTGGCCCCTCCACTTATTCAGTGCCCCCGCAGCCCAATGGCGGACATAATAGTAACCTCTGTAGCCCGATCGCGGCAGCATAGTAGTCCCCCACAGCAGCTTGATCGCAGGCATAATATAATGTTTCCCCCCACCCTCTGACTAGCCCGATTGTGGGCATACAGTAATTTGTCCCCCCACCTCCAACTAGCCCGATCGCGGAGCCCCACCACCCCGCTCCCCCCGTCAGTCGGCGGGTGGCAGCGCCCCACCTGCCTGCCACCCTGCCGCCCGCCGACTGACAGCTCAGTAGGGCTGCATGTCCATTGGTGCAGAGCAAGAGCCAATGGGCATCAGCCTACACCATACAAGGCAGTCCAGATATGTGAATGTGAAAGGGCGGGGTGGGGGGGTTCCATGGGTGGGGAGCCACTAGATCACCAGGATATTGGACTTTGGGGGTGGGTTTGACCTTATGCCGTGATCGAAGCTTCATGGTCCACTGGACCACCAGGGATATTGGTCTTTGGGGGTTAGCGAATGCCCGTGATCGGCTAGGTCGGGGGTGGAGGATGTGATGTATGCCCATGATGGGGCTAGTCGGGGTAGGGGATGAAATTATCAGGCGCCCACGATCAGGCTACTGGGAGGAGTTTACATTATGCCCGATTGGGCTGCTGGAGGAGGACGGAATACTGTTCTGCCCGTGATCGGACTGCAGGGGGCGCCGGTCCCCATGGCTGCTGCCTGGCAGGGCACCAGGTGCAAGTCGTCGGGGATCGGCGCATCTGCATGCTAATGGCATGCAAATGGGTCCGCAATTAGATGCAAAAGGCCCCCCTTGCACCTTGCATAAATTATGGCCCCATTTGCATGTCTCCTTTTGAATATCGTAGGTTTGTGCATGGCCAATGGAACTTGTGCCACCGCATCTGAATGCTCCACTCCGACCACTTGCAGTGGCGCAAGTTCCACTGCGCCATGCACAGTGGCTGTGGCCAGAGGGCGATATTCAAAGAGGTTGCTCAATAGCGCAACTCCATTGAATATCACCTTGGCCACACCCCTGTGCAACTTTTTTGAGCAGAGCAAGGGCTTATGTCACAGAACGGCGCAGTTTGACTATCTGGCCCTATGAATCTGCACATTATGAATCTTGTGCACTATGAATCTGCACAGTATGAATCTGTACACTATAAATCTGCACAGTATGAATTTGTACACTATGAACCTGCACAGTATGAATTTGTACACTACGAATCTGCACAGTATGAATCTGTACACTACGAACCTGCACAGTATGAATCTGTACACTACGAATCTGCACAGTATGAATCTGTACACTACGAACCTGCACAGTATGAATCTGTACACTATGGCCCAGATATTCAAAAGGGTTGCGCGTGCGCAACTCCAAAAATGCGCCATTCTGCGATATTGAGAAGGGGCCAGTTGCCCCACCGAAACACGCTGAGCCACAGCGCAATGGAAATGAAGGTACGCGCAACCGAAGGGGCGGGTCCATGCATAAAGTGCACGCGATATTTGAACTTTGGCGCAATGCGCAGAGTGGCTTAGCCGAAGTTGCGCAGACGGATTTGAGCCAAATAAACGGCTCAAGGGAGCGCGCAAGAACTCGAGCAGGCCGCAAACCGGGGAGAGAGACAGAGAGAGAGAGAGACAGAGACAGAGACAGGAGCAGGAAGGACAGAGAGGGACAGTGGGTCCTGGAGGACAGAGAGGCCAGTGGGGTGCCCGTGCAGTGGAAGTAGCAGTGGGGGCAGTGGGGTAACACAGGAACAGCAGCTGGGGGCAGAAGCCAGGAGATGGACAGTGTCAGCTTCCACATGGAAGCTGTAATGAGAGGTGAGACAGCATGCTGCAGGGGAGTCGCCATGGAGGGCCCGTCGGGGTATGCCCCCGACAGGCGGTATCGTGCCCGCATCAGCCACGAGCTGTACAGTGATGTTGAGATCGTGGCCTGGTACCGCCTGAACAGGGCAATACTGAGACGGCCAGTGAGCTGTGCAGTGATGTGATGCAGGCACCTCACGACGGAGTCGCTCTGTCCGTGGAGACCAAGGTGACAGCCTGCATGTGCCTGCTCGCCACGGGCACCTTCCAGAGGCCGACAGGGGACACCACAGGCATCACGCAGTCAGCCACGCCACGATCCTCACCCAATTCCTCAGCGCACTGCTGCCTCATGCTGCGAGTACATCCATTTCCCCAGCACCGTGCAGAGCATACAGCAAACATGCAGGAGTTCCACAGGGTAGCACAAATGCCTGGCATGCTAGGTGCCATAGACTGCACCCATGTGGCCATTCGCACGCCACCTGGCCCCGACGGAATAAGCATATCGGAACGAAGGGCTACTCGAGTGTCAACTGCCAGGTGGTGTGTGATGCCACTGGGCGCATCATCAATGTCTGTGCCACACACCCTGGCGGAGCACATGATGCCTTCATATGGCACCAATCTGCACTGTGCCATTGATTCGAGAGTGGAACATCCCACGGGTCATCTAGTGGGTGAGGTACATGTATGGAATGCAAACTCTGTGCAAGGGTGGGAATGACACAGGTGCCATGGTAGTGGCACACAAGGATATGGGCAATATGGACCTGACCTAACACTGATCTCCACTATCTCCACACAGGTGACTGTGGATACCCACCTGGCCTCTGGCTGCTCACACCATACCGCGCCCCACCACCCAGCGCAGCATGGTTTCAATGAGGCACACTCCGCAACACGGAACATCATAGAGCGGTGTTCGGATACTCAAGGCACGCTCCCGATGCCTGGACACCTCCGGCGGAGTTCACAGTACAGCCCCCAAAGGCCTGTGGGATATTCCTGGCCTGTTGCATCCTGCACAACATGGCCAAGACCATGGATAGCCGTACAGGTCCAAGAGGGGACAGCGATGGGGACCAGTGGCGCCGGTGATATGGGTGATGAGCCCCTAGACGGAGGGACCCCGACGACCCAGCAGGCCCAGCTGCACCGGGACACCATTGCAGAAGAGCACCACGCAACACAGGTAAGTCAGGGGACATGTGCAGGCAGCACTGTCTGTCGCAAACCACAGGCACACAGGGGAACACACCGTGCATGAAGGTCAGGGAGTTGGAAGGGTCTACGCATACCAACACATTAGCAGAGGGGTGAGCACTCAAATAAACACACACACATACACCAGGCAGCATACAGGGGCAGTAGCACAGCAATGCGGAATTACACGCTATCACACAGCACCACCAACCACCCTCACCACCTGGACTGTCCATGTACGCAAGTCAGACCTGGGCAACCTTGCACCTGTGTACAGTGCAATGCAGGCATCATCATCCACACGCACCTGTGGACAGCAGTTGGGAGAGTGTGCAGGTGGTCCATGTGTCAGTTTGGTGAGCAGAGCACCCAGCAGTGCACTGCCCACCATGACACACATTGCACACAGGGCAGCACCAGACAGGGCCTGCATTGGGAGACAGCTCAGTCAGGAGCACTGTCCCACGGCCACCACGGATGCGTGGCGGCCCCACCGTGGCTCTAGCAGCACTGGCAGGCCGCGCAGGGGCTACATCGGGTGGCACTACTGCACCACCAGGGGTCCCAGTGCGTGACCGCGACCTGCCCGCACAGGGGTCTGCATCCCGCTAGAAACATGCTGCACCAGGGGTGCTCGGATGCCACAGCAGAACCCAGCGCTGACAGGCCTGGTGTCGCACGACGCTGGAACGGGAGTGGAGTGCGCACTGTGTGGGTGCGTGGTACAGGGTCACCAGACAGTGTGGTCACGCGGTCGCCACAGAGACCACTGCCTGGGTCAGCCTGTCGATGGCAGCGGTCACATCCGTCCGCATATGGACCATCTGCCCAGTCCCGGCACACCCTGCTATGCCGCTTCCACGGACACAGTCAGTGCCTCCACGGACCTTGCAACCCGCCCCTGCAGCTGTACCGACTCCTGCAGCAGGCGGGTGTGTGCACGTCCAAAGGGTACTGTGCCCAATGGCATCGTGGACCCCAGGGGTGGATGGTCCTGGTGCACAGCACCCTCTGAGGGTGGCCGCTGTTCGCCAGGACCAGGTATGGCTGATCCAAGGGCGTGGACAAGTGCCACTGCCTGACGCTGTCCCCCAGGCCTGGTGTGCAACTGCTGCTGCTGCCCCTCCATCTGCTGAGCCCCAGGTCCACCTGTTCCACCCTGTGCTGTCAACAGTGCCAGACACCTGCTCAGCCACCAGTGCTGCCCCACCGTGCTGACAGGCCCAGCCTGTGACTGTGCCAGCATGCTGGTACACAGGTGTGGAGCTGGACGGCCCGGGGCACGTGTTGGTCGCCGTCGTGTCCCTCGTGGGACACACACCTCTCACTGGCCATTGCAGGCCTGCCATCCTCAATAGTGCCGGTGTGCGCCACTGCCATAGGCACAGCATGCTGGCACACCTGCATGCCAGACTGCTGTGACACAGGCTGTGCACCCCTGCACCTGCATCACTGCCGGGCGGAGTTGTCAGCCCAGCCGCCTGCTGCTGCAGTGTGCGTGCAGGCTGCTGGCGGAGGTGGAAGGTCCCTCCTCCTGGTCCAGCAGGTCTGCCTCACTGTCAGCACCCACCACCACCGTCTCCTGCAGATGAACAGGATCTGAAACAGAAAGAGAGTACATGTGAGTGCATGTGAACAACAGCCACCCCCACAACATCACCATGACATACCGTGCAGTGATGGGCTTCCACCTGTCTGGAATCCTCCACCAGGAACACCCGCAATGGCACTCGGCTGCATGGTCGACCAGTGTCTCCTCGGTCGGGTCGCTGGAACACCACTGGTGGTCCCCACCAGTGGCAGCATCGTGCACCCTGAAGGCTGCCACCTTTCCTTCAGCCTCCCGCGGTCAGTCCCCATCTTCTTAGGCACTCCTGCACGGAGCGCTGGTGGCTTCCGCAGGTTGACGGCCAGAGCTACCCTCCCATGCAGCTGCACGCTGCTGAGGGGTGCCCTCCGCCCACTCAAAAGCGGCTCATCCTCCAGGTAGGCCTGGAAGAGGGCCTGTCTCTGCTGTGGTGAAGTTCGCCTCCTCCTACGCCCGCCGTCCACACCCTCGGCCTGGTTCTCGTCAGTCATGCTGATCTGTATGGGTGGAAGTGGACACCTGTCACTCTGCAGTCCACAGCATTTCCCCATGAGCATAGCTGCAGGCCGGGGGGGCAGAAGCCCCCCTTCCTCGCTGCCTGGCAGATACTGATGGAAAGGGTGCCCTCTGCCCCCTTCTAAGTGCCCTCATCATGCTCAGCCCCCTCATCCTGTGACACCCTCCAGCACCCCTGCCCATGTGCATTGTCCTGAGCATCACACAGCATGTAACTCACCCCTCAGCTGCAACAACCAAATCTGGCCGCCACAACCCAGTGTCGTATTTTTATAGCGCAACACATGCAAATGAGGTGTGGCGAACTTTAATGACATGCTAATCGCACCACTGCGCTTTGAATGGCTGATCGCCTGCTTTGCATATAGTCGCCGAATATCGCGCATAATGCGCTTAAGCGCAATAGGGAAGGTCCGCTGAGCCGATGGCGCATGTTTGTGGTTGTATGTTACACTGCATTGGCGCAGCTCAGACGGGTTACGCATGCGCCGATCGCTGCAGAACTGCTGAGTGCGATAGGCTATTCTGGACATGGCCACCATTGTGCCAGTGGCGCTGCAGCACTGGGCACTATATGGGCGTTAATACCTCTGCGCTGAGTAGTCCCTGTGGCACTGGTGCTGTGTCTTGCAGTCGCCAAGAGGATACCTATGCATCCTATAGCGCCGCGTGCGTAGCCCGCGCCACTGCTTGACCTTGGTATGCTCTGACCCCTGGCTGCTTGAGTAGCTTATGTGTATGCCCCTATTGCGCTGTCTGGCTACAGCTTGTGAAGTGACGACGCCAGCGTACAGTGCCGATGGGTGCCTGTGCTGGTCTATTGCGCACCAACTCCACGGGGGTCACGGCGTGCGGGCGGCCATATTGCCTGCTGTAAAGTCGGTGCCATGGCTAGGAGGAGGGCAGTGCCGGGAACCAAGTTGAGGTGGCTAACCTGGTGGCCCTAGTGGAGCCCCACTATGACTAACTGTATGGTGAGGCCCCCTCACCGGACCGAGGACCCATGTGTGGCAGCAGGTGGCCACTGACCTGGTGGGGGTCACTGGCCGGGTCGGTTCTGCGGGCAGTGCCGGCACCGGGTCAGTGATCTCCGCGGAGGGACCCGGGCTGTTAAGCGGCTGCGTTCCCGTGCCAGGCGGGGCCTGGTGCCTAGGGCCACATGAGTGTACCATCTATTCACCCATATTCTCTGTAGGGTGTGTGTGTGCCTGGGTGGCTGTGCATCGGTGTGTCAGTGTGTGCAGCTGTGCGATGGATGGTTATGGCTGTGTGGGCAGGCAGTCTTACTGGGGCAGGGGCACTCTGCTTTTGAGTCACACTGATGTTTGTCTCACCATATGTCTCCCACAGGCCGGATGGTGACGGCGCGGACGCGCTGATGTGGGCCATGCCAGGGCCCCAGTCCCACAGGCCGCCGGCCCGCAGCGGCAGCAGCAGCATCAACAGCAGCAGCAGCAGCGCAGACTGAGCTGCTGAGGAGTGTGAGTATCATTATGTCATGGATGCTATTGCATGCTGGGGGCAGGACCACCAACCAGATGGACACAACCAGATGGGTGGTAGTAGTTCCACTATACGTAACACTAGTGAGTCCCCACACTGGAGTACAGTGTACAGTTCCGGAACACATAGCTGCGTATGGACAGGGACTGGGTGGAGAGCGTTCACAGGAGGGCGTACATGGATGGTGCATGGATTGCATCACATGTCCTATGCAGACAGGTTGACGGAACTGAACATGTACTCCCTGGAGGAGGAGGGTGTGAGGATATGATGGGGTCATACGAGTATTGTACAGGGGAACAGTGCAGGAACCAATATTTGTCAGCGAGAGGATGTTCCAGGTGTAGAGGGCATGGGATGCAGTTGGAGGGGCTCGTTTAAGGGAAACATGCGAATGTGTTTCCTCACATCATGGGTGGTGGATGAGTGGAACACCCTGCCAGAGGATGTGGTGGGGGCTGACTTGGTCACGGGAGATCTGTATGTGTGGGCTCGCCATGAGGGACTTCTGGAGGTCAGGGGTGAGGGGGAATGGACTTATAGGACATGAGAGTGATCGTACAAGGCCAAATGGCCAGACTAGGTGTCCCATAGGCCCCTATCTGCTGACACTGTCTATGTATCCATGTATGTAGGCGTGACACAGGTGACCTGCATCACAGTGCAGCATCACGACACGCCTGTGTATGCATCACAGGTGGTCCAGGCATGCACTGGGCACATAGCTGTGTGACTGGCATCGCACCACGCTGCAACATCACATGACAGCCTAGTTTGTACTGTGATTGACGTGGGCATTGTGTGTGGGCGGTGGTGCGCATGGCTGGTGCCGCCTGTTTGTGATGGCTATGTGCATGTTCACTGTGGGTGGGTGCATGCCATCACATGTGCAGCACATTGGTTAGCTGGGTTGCAGGTTGGGTGGTGTTCAGGGTTGTGGTCGTCTCAGCCATTGACTGTGTTCCCATTTTCCTAGGCCTCAGTGTGCTTCAGCGCATGGCGACGATGTCCGCGCCTGACACAGCTGACCGGCGACAACAGAGAGCTCCTGCAAGCCCTACAGCAACAGGGGGAACGGCGGCACAGACACAGGAGGGGAAGACGGCAGGGGGAGGAGCAGGAGCCTGCTGGGCCGTAGCCCACCTTTTATTTGCCCTTCCCCATCCCTTTCACCCTGACTTCCCTCTCCAGTTGTTTTCCTCCCTTGCACACCCCTGCCTTTTACCCGTCCCCCCCCAACTTGTACATAGTTTTAGCTGTTTTGTTACCTCTTTTGTTTGAATATAAAATTCTATTTTGGTACAACTGCTGTGTTGGTGTCTGCTTTGCAACTGGCTCTGGGTGCTCCGTTGCAGGGGTGTACATGCCATCTGGGCTACTATGGTCCTGGATATATGTGTGTGTGTGTGTGTGCCATGGGGAGGTATCACCAGCATAGCATTGCCTTTCTGTTGCTCTCGCCATCTGCTGCCACCCACTGCTGGGTGCACAGGGTGGGTCTGGTGGTCTGCTTCTCTGCAGCATCGGGTTGACGGTGGCACGGGGTGCATGGTGTTTCCTGCAGTGCCTGTCACTGCACATGAGCGGTGTCTTGGGGCACGGTGCACGCTGCTGTGCGTCACAGGGGACTGATGTGACTGTGGTTGTCAACCCCTGGGTGTGGCACCTCTGCCTGCCAGTGGTTGTGTTGGGGTCATGGCTCTGCCATGCTTTAGTTGGCTTGTCCCCATGGGCACGTGGATCAGCCGTCCCACCCCAGTGATGCTGTACTTGGGGTGTGCCAGTGTGGGTGGGTTCTGCAGTGAGTTCCTGTGCCCATGTGTGGCATGGCTGGCGGTGGGCCCAGCCTGCCTCCCTGGATGTGCAGTTCCATTGCTCTGGGGGCTGTGCTTGCGCTATGGCAGCTCTGCACTGCTCAGCTGGTTTCCATGGTTGCGCATGAGCGCAGCATTTGCTCAGCTTCTCCTTCCTGGTTGTGCGATGGCGCAGTATGTGCGATATTCAGACGCTGGTTGCTGCGCAATTTGCTCTGCTCCATGTTGAATATCGCACCTGTTGTGCATTTGCGCAACTGGTTTGTGCTTTCGTTCCTGCTGTTGCGCCAGTTTTGAGCGCAGTTTGAATATCTGGGCCTATGAATCTGCACAGTAAGAATCTGTACACTATGAATCTGCACAGTAAGAATCTGTACACTACGAACCTGCACAGTATGAATTTGTACACTTGAATCTGCACAGTATGAATCTGTACACTATGAACCTGCACAGTATGAATCTGTACACTACGAACCTGCACAGTATGAATCTGTACACTATGAACCTGCACAGTATGAATCTGCACTGACGAACCTGCACAGTATGAATTTGTATGCTACGTAACCTGCACAGTATGAATTTGTACACTATAAATCTGCACAGTATGAATTTGTACGCTATGGATCTGCAGAGTATGAATCTGTACACTCACGAACCTGCACAGTATGAATTTGTACACTATGAATCTACAGTATGAATTTGTACCATGAATCTGCACAGTATGAATTTGTATATATGAATCTGCACAGTATGAATCTGTACACTACAAACCTGGCACAGTATGAATCAGCATATCACGAACCTGCACAGGTATGAATCTGTACACCACGCCTAATCTGCACAGTATGAATCTCACACTATGAACCTGCACAGTATGAATCTGTACACTATGAATCTGCACAGTAAGAATTTGTACACTACGAACCTGCACAGTATGAATTTGTACACTACGAATCTGCACAGTATGAATCTGTACACTATGAACCTGCACAGTATGAATCTGTATACTATGAACCTGCACAGTATGAATTTGTATGCTACGAACCTGCACAGTATGAATTTGTACACTATAAATCTGCACAGTATGAATTTGTACGCTATGAATCTGCAGAGTATGAATCTGTACACTACTGAACCTGCACAGTATGAATCTGTACACTACAAACCTGCACAGTATGAATTTGTACACATAGAACCTGCACAGTATGAATCTGTACACTATGAACCTGCATAGTATGGATTTGTACACTACGAATCTGCACAGTATGAATTTGTACACTACAAATCTGCACAGTATGAATTTGTATACTATGAATCTGCACAGTATGAATCTGTACTCTATGAACTGTTACAGTGTGAATAAGACTATAAATTTGTACAATATGAATGCATACACTACAAATTCATTTTCCATTCCCATACTGGTTGCCACTCTAAACAGATTATTCAGGCAAATTTAAATGCATTTTAAAGAGGGGACATTCATACATTGGATTTATTTTATGTTTGCTTGCTTGCATGCATGTGCAAGAAACATAGTGCCATCATCGGAGATTTCGGAGGTGTGTCACCTCCTCCTCCAATTCAGTCAGTGTGCTGGCAGTGCGGCCTGTAAGTTAATGCATTTTGGAGCTGTCTATGACACACTCCAAAATGCAGTGGCATCTCAGTTGAAAGGGAGCTACGCTTGAGTGAGCAGTGATAAGATATCGCCTGCCATGCGCAGCTCCCCCACACATCACTTGCGCCCACACAGGCATCGCGCCCCCCGACGTACTGGCATAGCCGACGGGGTGCCCAATCCCCTGCCGCTGTGCTATGCCCCCACCTCCCCAAAGGCTTCCAAAATGCCATGGTGGGAGCCCACCCCAGCGTGGCAACTAATCATATAGCCGACGGGGTGCCCAATCTCTGTCGGCTGACTGTCCTCCTCCTCTGAGTAGTGAGTGCCACGCTGGAAGCCCACCCCAGCGTGGCAATCTAGTCCTTAGGCCGACGGGGGTGTCCAATCCCCCGTCGGCTGAACGGCCTCCCCCCAACGTCCTTGTGCCACGCTGGGAGCCCACCCCAGCGTGGCAAACGCCCACATCGTCCGGTTTTGTTTTCTACCTGTAAAGAAAAATGGTCCCATAGCGAGTCTCCTGCCCCTCCCACAAACCGCACCCACCCACTGTGCACCCAGCTTCCCACCCCCTTACTTTCCTCCGGACTCCGCCGCGACGATCTTAGGTGGACCGAGAACACGCCTGCACTCTTCAAAGCGACCGCAAACTGAGAAATGCCAGTAAGCTGTATAATGTGCTAGATGGGGGTTCAACTTTGTTGCATATCTCAGGCAGTTTTTTGAATTTTTGCACCAAATTTTCAACATGGGGTTTTTGGGACCCCTTCATCATGATTGATGTCACTGTCATGGCGTTATTCGGGCCCGAAGGGTGATTTCACACAGTGAGTCACCCTTCAGGCCCAAATAATGCCATGACAGTGACATCAATCATGAGAAGGGGTCTCAAAAACCCCATGTTGAAAATTTGGTGCCAAAATTCCCAAAAATTACTGTTTTACGAGTGTACGTTGCGCAGTTCCTACGCAGGCTCATAAGTTCACGAATTTTCAATATTTTCACTCCATATTTGCAACATTGCCATTTTACCACACCTTCTTATGAGTAGTACAGCTGTCATTTTCACATCTCATCCAAATGTTTTCACCATGAAGCATACAATGGCGCAGTCGTGTACAAATCAATGTACGGACAAATTAAGAAAATCACAGTGACACTGTTCATGAGCAGACATCTTAAAATGGCTATATTAAAAATTTGGTGAAAAAAGTCCTAAAAATGACTGTTTTACGAGCGTGCATTGTGCAGTTCCTACGCACGCTTGTAAGGTCGTGAACTTTCAATATTTTCACTCCAGATTTTCAACATTGCCATTTTATCACACCTTCTTATGAGTAGTACAGCTGCCATTTTTCACATCTCACCCAAAGTATGTTTCCGCCCATGTAGAGCACAATGGCGCAGTTGGTGTGCTAGATCAATGTATGGAACAAATTAAGAAAATTACAGTGACACTGTTCATGAGGTGAGGTGTTAAATGGCTATGTTGAAATTGTGAAAAAATTCCAAAAATGATTGTTTTGGCTGCGCTGCGTTGTACAGTTCCTACGCACGCTCGTTAGTTCGCAAATTTTCAATATTTTCACTCCAGATTTTCAACATTGCCATTGTACCACACCTTCTTATGAGTAGTACAGCTGTCATTTTTCACATCTCACCCAAAACGTGTTTCCACCCATGTAGCGCACAATGGCGCAGTCGGTTTACGAAATCAATGTACAGGACAAATTAAGAAAATCACAGTGACACTGTTCATGAGCAGCGGTTTTAAAATGGCTATGTTGAAAATTTGGTGAAAAAATTCCTAAAAATGACTTTTATGAGCGTGCGTTGCACAGTTCTTATGCATGCTCGTAAGTTTGCAAATTTAATATTTTCACTCCAGATTTTCAACATGTCCATTTTATTCAACTTCCTTATGAACAGTACAGCTGCAATTTTTCATATGTCGCCCAAAATGTGTTTTCGCACATGTAGCGCACAATGGTGCTGTTGGTGTGCGAAAGCAATGTTTAGGACAGATTAAGAAAATCGCAGTTACACTGTTCATGAGCAGAGGTCTTCAAATGGCTATGTTGAAAATTTGGTGACAAAAGTCCATAAAATGACTGTGTCACGAGTGAGCATTGTGCAGTTTCCACGCACCCTCGTTAGTTCATGACTTTGTAATATTTTCAGTCCAGATTTTCACCAGTGACATTTTTCCACACTTCCTTATGAACAGTACAGCTGCCATTTTTCACAACATGGCTGAAGTGTGTTTCACACTTTCAGTGCAGAGATGCGTGGTCGCTGTGGGAAATCATTGTTCGGCACAGATAAAGAAAAACACAGTGACACTGTTCATGATCGGAGGCACCAAAATGCCTGAGTTGACAATCTGCTGTGAAATCCCAACCCTAATTATATTACGGTGTGCGTTGCACAGTTTCTATGTACGCCGTGACTCACCATTTTTTAAATATTTTTACTACACATTTGCAACATAGCCATTTTTACACCTCCCCATGAAAGTACAGCTGTCATTTTTACATCCTGTTTGGAATATTTTACCTGTGATGCTAAATGCCGTAGTCACTGTGCATAAGAAGCTTTATTTAACAAACTGATATTCCCCTGTTCATGAGGTGGGGTCACAAAACAAACATGCTGAAAATTTGGGTGAAAATACCAACAAATGCCTGAGGTATTATGGTTTTCAACTATAATGCCCAACCCTATAGAGAATGACAGGAATTAGGGGTGTGACTTGGGATTCTTGCCTGTGATGCTCATTCCATTCCACACCCTGCAGTCACTGAGAGGCATCGAGGTATGCCTTGGACTCTTCGGCCCAAACTTCACCCCATTCTCTATATAGCACCCATCTCACTGTATATCCTAATGAAGTAAGTGCGCATAAGGGCCAAAGACCACAAGGAACACCGTGACACTTGTCAGTCTCTGCAGGGTGGGGTGTGGTGAAATGGCGTGGCCGTTATGCCTGACGACCCAAGCGCACACCCCAATGCCTGTCACTCTCTGCAGGGTGGTGGTGGGGTTGGCTTCAGTTCAATACTTCACTGCCATTCCTATTACGCAGCTCTGTAACTTCTACACTACCACTGCCAATGCCAGCAAGCAAACATTCGGCATTGACAAATGCTTGTTTTATTGAGTTTTTGTTGACTGGAAAGGAGGCCTAGCCAATTCTTCCCATTTTCAGCCTCATCCCAGGAGGGAAGAGACACAGAAGCAAACTGTTGGTGGTATTTTTATGTTAGCCCTGTGACACACACAGCAAACTTTTTGTTAGGAGAGTGGCTTTTGAGGGTGTGACACTGTCTGTCCAATGCAGAGTGGTTTGCAAGGGCTGGTCAGTGTCACACCAGTCGTCTTCAGGCTAGTCATGACAGTGTTCTGGCTTGCTGGGTGGAAATTTTGTGTAGTTCAAGAGGCTGACCCAATCACAGGGGCTCTGTCCTTTGATCTACATAATGCCACCCAGCAAGCACAGCTGATCTGTCATGATCAGCCCACTGAGGTTGAATTACACCCTTCAAAAAAAAAAAGTCCATCAATGTTTGTTGTTGCTGCTGCCCCTACTGTCCCCCACCTGACCCTGTTAGTCAGCACCCACCACCCACCCACACAAACATAACACCAACATTTGAGGTGTCCAATTCCCAGTGCCACCACCTGAAATAAAGAAACACTGCTAGGGACAGTTATCACCAGTAAGAAAGCAAACCATTTATCGATGTTTGTTGCTGTCACCACCATTAATGTCCCCCAACCCTACCCTCTCACTCAGCACCCACCACCCCACAACCCCACAACGTACATAACAATGACACTGGAGGTGCCCAATCCCCAGTATCGCTACCTAAAATAAAGAAAACTGTCACTCCTAATTATTTTTTAAATTTACCCTGTAAAAAAGAAAAACATTAATTGATGCCTGTTTCTGCCACCACCAGTATTGTCCTCCACTTGACCCTCACACTCAGCACCCACCACCCTACAAACATTGGTGTGCCCAATCCCCAGTGCTGCCACCTAAAACAAAGAAAACCATCCGTCGAGTTTGTTTGTTTTACATTATACCCTGTTACAAAGAAAAGTAGAAATCCGTCCATCAATGCCTGTTGCTGCCACTAGGTAGTCCCTCCACCTGACTGTCCCACTCAGCACTTACACCCCACTCACCCCAAGCCATAGCTTACCCATTAGGGCTCCAGTGCCATAATCCCATCTGGACTGCAGACATGTCTTCATCTTCAACGCTAGACCACAAACTGAGAAAATATTTCAGTGTGGTTTTAACTTAGTGGCATAAATTGGTCATTTTTAATATTTTGCCTCAGATTTCCAACATACGATTTTTGGACCTCACCTCATAAATGATGGCAGTGAAATTAGACAAATCTGTCCTGAAAGGTGATTTCATGATCACTGTACGAAATCACCTTTCGGGCAGGAGTTGAACACCTATATATTCCATTATACAGCTTACCGGCATTTCCTCAGTTCGCGGTCAGCTTTGAAGAATGCAAGACATGTTCCTGGTCCACGAGATCGTCGTGCTGGACTCCGGAGGATGAGAGTATGGGTGAGGGGTGTGAGAAGAGCTGAGATGCGCAGTGGGCAGGTGTGGATTGTGGGAAGGGGCAGGGAGACTGCTGAGGAATGTTTCCTTTTTACAGCTTAAAAAAGACATTGCAGGACCATTTTTGATTCTACACTGGCATGTGGCATGCTGGGGTGGAGCTTCACAGCGTACCAACGGAGTCTTTTTCTTTTGGAGGGGCAGCTGTAGCCATTAGAGATTGGGCACCCCGTCGCACACAACAAAGGGGATATTAAATTATGCAGATGGCGATTGAGGCACCCCGATGACACACAACAAAGGGGGTGACATTATACCAGCGGGGATTGGGCACCCCATTGGCAGACAACAAAGCGGGGGGTTATATGATGCTGATGGGGAGTGGGCTCCCCATCAGCGCTTATAAACCTTGGGCACTGAAGCAGTCGGGATTGGAGCCTCCTTCGGCAAACAAACATGGTGGGGCACATGCTACCAAGGGGGATTGGGCACCCCCTTGGTGGGGGGGGTTAATACTTTTGTTCACGAGGTGGGGTCATAAAAAGGCTATGTTGAAAATTTGGGGTAATAATATTAACAAGCAACACAGTTTTGAACATATGTTGAAATTTGAAAATGTAGGCTTGTAACTTTGGTAATTTGTAATATTTTTACTCCAACTTTTCAACATACCCATTTTTTCACACCACCTCATGAGTGTGACAGCTGTCATTTCTCCCGTTGCACAAAATTACATTTCAACCATAGATTTATAAATGACACCTGTCATGCACAGAAGGAGTGGTCATAAAAAGATTATGTTGAAAATTTGGGGTAAGAATGTGAAAAACCAACAAAGTTATGAGGAAACATGAACCTGAACATGTCAGGTGTCATTTTTATGTTGATTGTGTGCATGTGTAAGAAACATATTGCGGCAGCGTTCTCCAGAAGCAGGTTGTGGAGGCACAGCACTGTTGTGGCCAATGCCCCCACAGCTTTTAAAGGCTTGGTCCACTTCCCCCAATGCCGTGGCACGCTGCTGCTGACACTAGTTCAGCCAGCATGCCACCAACTTGTAAAATTTTAGCCGCTGCAATCAGGGGCCACCTGCGTCATTGCAACATCAACCATTTGCTGCAATGAAGGGTGACCCGTCATTGCAGGCGGAATTAAGCGATGATATTGTTTGTGAACATGGTGGTGGCTTGCCGCCGTGTTCTAAACAATGTCGCTCCTGAAGGGGTGCCCAATCCCTCTCGACAGCATGTGCCCCCCATGTTCGTTTGCCAGCGGAGGCTCCAATCCCCGTCGGCTTCAGTGCCCCAAGGTTTATGTCGCCAACGGGGGAACCCACTCCCCGTCGGCATTATGTAACCTCCTCTCCACTTTTGTTGTATGCTGATGGGGTGCCCAATCCCCGTCAGCATAATGTCACCCTCCTCTTTTGTTGTGTGCCAACTGGGGTGCCCAATCTCCGTCGGCATAATGTAATACCCCCCTTTTGTTGTGTGCCGATGGGGGTGCCCAATCCCCCATCAGCTACGGCTGCCCCCCCCAAAAAAAGACTCAATTGGCATGTGGGCCCACCCCAGCATGCCACATGCTCAGTGTAAAATCAAAATGGTCCTGCAATGTCTTTTTTTTAACCTGTAAAAGAAAATGGTCCATTGGTGGCCTTCCTCCCCTTCCCACAACCCACCCACCCACCCTGCACTCCCATCTCCCCACACCCCTCACCCATACTTACTCTCCAGAGTCCGGTGCAACGACTCCGTGGACTGAACATGTTTGCACTTTCAAAGCCAACTCATGAACTGAGGAAATGGTGGTAAGCTGTATAATGGAATAAATAGGGTTTTCAACTTTGATGCATATTCCATAAGTTTAATAAGTAAGTTCAAGCTTTGGGACTTACGTCCATAATGCTTGCCATATTAAAGTTAAAAAGTAGCAGTCATATTGCTATAAAAGATGTCAAGTCTAGTTTTAAACATGTCCATACTTGTGCTCTCCGCTACATTTGTAGGTAAATTGTTCCATTCAGTTACCACCCTGGTTGTAAACCAATGTTTCCTTAAGTTTGTTTTCCATTTAGGCAATTCTAATTGCATATTGTGCCTTCTAGCACTAACCTGGTCCAGCCTTGTTTATAGATAATACCAAGATCTTTCCATAATGCTCTATCATTAGATAATCTAAACATCATACATAGATCCCCCCCCTTAATCTTCTGTAATGCAGAGAATACAAATTAAGTTTTACCAAACTCTCCCCATAGGATAAGTTTTTCAATCCAGTCACTGATTTGGTTGCCCTGTGCTGTACACCCTCAACTCTAAGCACATCCTCTCTTTTTTGGGGAGACCACACCTGTACACAGTACTCCAAGTGTGGTCTCACCAGAGCGCCATACAATGGTAAAAAAACCCTATCGCTCTTGCTGGAAATATGCCTCAGAATACAGATTAAGTTCTGATTTGCTCTTTTAACCTGCTGTTTGCAATGTATACTAAACTTTAAGTCTGTGATTATTTTTTATTCCCAAATCTCTCTCTTCACACGTTTCTACTAGGCTATTGTTCCCAATATTGTACATATAATTATTATTATGCAGACCTAGATGCATTATTTTGCATTTAGATATGTTAAGTTCTAGTTTGCTAGATTTTGTCCTCAAGTAGATTTCGTTAATATCCTGCTGAAGAGACAATGCCTCAGTTGTAGTATTCACAGTTTATTTTATTTATTTATTTATTAAAGTTTCGGAATTACAAACTTTGAGTCAGAGACTCCTTTACAAAGGCTCCACGTCTGGACAAACACACAAGTTATGCGAGAAAACAACATGTATCATTGTTTAGTGTTATACAAAGGTGCTTACATAATGACATCATACAAATACAGATATTGAATAGTCTCTTTAGGGTTGCTTAGCAGCCCTGGGTCTATAGAACATGCAGCATAAGGGAGATACGTGAGTACTTTCCATAATTTGTAACAACATTTGCAGAAATTAGGTATCTGTGCCCAATCTGCAATCATCCACAAATTTGGAAATCCATATGTGAGGATTGCTTAGTTGCAGCGTAGAAATATAAATATTGAAAAGACAGGGGCCCAACACTGATCCCTGAGGCACCCCGCTAGTGACTTCAGACCAATCAGACATCACACCTTTGACCACCACTCTCTGCTTCTTCCCAGTCAGCCACCCTGCAATCCATCTTAGAATGTTGCTATCTATTCCCACTAGTCAATAAATGTATTAATTCCTCATAGGGCAGCTTATCGAATGCTTTGGCAGAAGTCCATAAAGACTATGTCCACTGCTTTACTCTTATCCAGTTCGGAACTAACTTTTTCGTAAAAGAATAATGGATTAGTCTGGCATGATCTAGATTTAAGTAAAGCCATGTTGTGTGGGGTCAGACAAATTATTTGTTGCTAAGTGCTTAACTATGATATCTTTTAAGATCCCCGCCATGACTTTGCCTATTAATGATGTCAAACGTATAGGCCTAACATTGGCTGGCTCAGATCTAGGCCCCTTTTTGTGAAGATGGACCACTAAGACACCCCTCCAAACCTGAGGGACCTCACCCTTGTCCAGAGATGTTTGGAATAGGAAGCTAAGTGGAAATGCTAAGGGACCAGCAAGTTCCTATAAAATTCTGGGGTGAATATTGTCAGGACCAAGGGATTTGTTAATGTCCAATTTTCTTAATCTATTTAATCTATTCATAACCTCCTCCGGTGTAATTTTAACACTTCCTGGGATGAATGCTAAATTATCAGAAATAGAGTGGGTGTACCAGAGTTAAAAACTGAGCAAAAGTAATTATTTTGGATGTTCACGGTCTCGTTCTCATTTGCCAATTCTTCTTTAGAGTCTTTAAAGGGTCCTACTGTTGCTGAATAATTCTTCATGCGATTAATATAAGGAAAAAATAATGTTTTGTTGTCTTTAACCTTGGTGGCCAAAGTAATCTCCTGTTGAGCTTTCCCCATTTTAATAGATTCTTTAACTAATTTAGCACATTTTTTTATATGCTTGATAGTTTGTTAGAGTCTTTTCCTTCTTATATTTTTTAAATAACCTATCTTTACTATTAATTAAATGTTTTATATGTTTATTTAGCCAACATGGACTTGATTTATTGTCTCACACATGCTTGTTTCTGTATTTCGGAATATACAAATTAACTAGATGGTTACGTTTCTCAAGGAATATATTCCACATATCCTCAATGTTATTACCATCAAAGTCCTTAAACCAATCCCATAATATTAAATCTTTCCTGAACTGGCGAAAGTTGGCTTTGGCTAAATTCAATTTAGTAACTCCTCCAGAACTTAAAAGTGAATCTAACTTGGGGGTTAGCTCTATCCTGTTTAATGTAAATAAAACATTGGAATAGTCACTGTTGCCCAAGGGGGTGGAGAATCTGTACCTCATTTATTAAATCTCCCATATTAGTCAATACAAGATCAAGAATATTATTAGTCTTGTGTTATCATGTACCATTTGTTCTAGGTCCATCTGGTCAAATGCATTAAGATATAATTGTTCAATTTTATTTTCCACCTTTGCTGAGTTCCAATCAATGTTAGGGAGATTGAAATCACCCATCACTATTAAATTATCTGCTGGATTTAAGTTTTAATAAATCCAAAAGATAAGATCTTTTCATGTTTAATAGATGGTGGTCTATAAAGAAGCCAAATATAATTATAGGGCCACTAGATGGTGTTAACTTAATCCGGATGGTTTCCAGGTCCAGGTCAGCATATGGTAACTGTAGGCTTTTAATAGAATTATGAACATATATTGCTACGCCCCCACCTTTCCTGTATAATCTAGACTTGTAATATACATTATAACCCAAAACTGACTTCTCCCAAGAGTCATTATCATCCCACCAAGTTTCTGTAATACAAGTTATTTGTATTTCATGTGATACCAAAACGTCTTTAAACTCATCAAATTTGTTTATTAGACTTCTAGCATTAATAAGCACTATCATCCAATCCTTCACAATGTTGTAATCATTTTGAATGGATGTATTTGAATTAGTGGTTGTAATTGAATTAGTTTCTAATGTGGGCTGCCCCCCTTTGCACCAGTTTAAAAGGAAGTCAATAACCTTATTCAGTTTCCTGCCCAAAATCCTTGATCATGCCAAGCCAAGATGAAGATCATCTGGTTTAAATAGGAAACTGTTACAAAAAGTAGTGCACTTGTCCATAAATCCAAGGTTGTTATTTTTGCAAAAGGTTCTTAACAAATTGTTAATTGATTAATTGCCCCATTTTTATATGCAAGATACCCATGTGTTGGTAATATGCCTGAAAATATAATATCTCCACCTTTTTGTTTAATTATTTTTGTTATATCAGCCAATTTGTCTTGAAACACTTCCAGGCTAGTTTTATTAACATCGTTGGTGCCTATATGAATAAAAACCAAGGGTTGCACTGTATTGTCCATAAGCCCCTCTAATAAATCAGCTACATTTCCCACCTTAGCTCCGGGTAGCGTGCTAACAGTAGTGCTGATCTTTCTACCTTCGCATACCACAGAGTCCACTTCCCTAGTTATTGAATCCCCTATAACCAATATGTCCTTGGTTAAGATCTTTTTAGTTGATGGTGTATCCTGGTTATTTGCAGGGTCAAACTCCTTATGGGTATTTTGGGGATGCCGATATCTCAGGCATTTTTTGGAATTTTGGCACCAAATTTTCAACATGGGGTTTTTGGGACCCCTCCTCATGAATTCTAGCACTGTCATAGCATTATTCGGCCCCCGAAAGGTGATTTCACCATCACTGCATGGAATCCCCTTTCAGAATCAAGTAACGAAATGACAGTGCCAGTGTTCATGAGGTGGGCTCTCAAAAAGCCTACACTGCAAATTTGGTGGAAAAAATCCAAAAAATGACTGTTTTACGAGTGTGCATTGCACAGTTCCTATGCACGCTTGTCACTTTGTGAATTTGCAATATTTTCATGCCAGTGCCATTTTTTCAGACCTCCTTGTGAACAGTACAGCTGTCATTTTCCACATCCTGGCCAAAATGGGTTTTCGCACTTCCAGCGCAGAATAGCTTGTTCTCTGTGAGAAGTCAGTGTTCAAGACAGATTAAGAAAATGACAGTGGTACTGTTCATGTGCAGAGGTCCTAAAATGCCTATGTTGAAAGTTTGGTGGCGATACTCCATAAAATAACTGTGTTACTGGCGTGCATTGCACAGTTTGTACGTCGCTCGCCTTCCGCAATTAATAATATTTTCACTCCAGATTTTCAGCATTGCCATTTTGCCACACCTCCTTATGAACAGTGTTTTTCACATCCTGGCTGAAATGTGTTTTCGCTCTTCTGGTGCACAGTAGCGTGGTCGCTGAGGGAAATCAGTGTTCGGGACATATTAAGAAAATCACACTGACACTGTTCACGAGCAGAGGTCCTAAAATGCCTATGTTGAAAATTTTGTGATGAAACTCCATAAAATAACTACGTTACGAGCATGTGTTGTGCAGTTTCCACGGACCCTTGTAAGTTTGAAAATTAGTAACATTTTCACGCCAGATTTTCAACACTGGCATTTGTTCACACCTCCTTATGAAGAGAACAGCTGTCATTTTTCACATCCTTTCTGAAATGTGTTTCCATGCCCGCGCAGAATACTGCAGTCGCTGTTGGAAATCAGTGTTTGGGACAGATTAGGATTGAACGACTGGGAAGTGACCGAGCTCAACTGAGCTCTGTTGGGACTGCTGCAGATTTCTGCTAGGGCAGGAACGATGACAATGCAGGCAGGAGCCAGTACAAAGGGCAGTCTGCAGTGCTGGGAGACACAGAATGAGCCAGTGAGGAGGGCGTGAGTGAGCTCAAAGGAGCTCTGTTGGGACTACTGCAGATTACTTTGTGGGCAGGAAAAGGCAGCAATGCATGCAGGAGCTGAGTACAAAAGGGCAGCCTGCAGTGGTGGGAGAAACAGAATGAGCGAGTGAGAGAGGAGTGAGTGAGCTCAATGGAGCTCTATCATGACTGCTGCAGCTTTCTTTGTGGGCAGAAAGGGGTGGCAACACAGGCAGGAGCCCAGGGCAGAAGGGCAGCCTGCAGCGCTGGCAGAATGGAATGAGCGAGTGAGACAGGAAGAGTGAATGAGACCAATGGAGCTCTGTTGGGGCTGCTGCAGATTTCTTTGTGGGCAGAAAAAGATGCCAACAGAGGCAGGAGCCCAGTACAAAAGGGCAGCCTGCAGCTCCAGGAGAAACAGAATGAGCGAGTGAGACGGGGAGTGAGCGACCTCAACGGAGCTCTGTTGGGACAGCTGTGGATTTCTTTGAGGGCAGGAAAAGGTACCAAGGCAGGCAGGAGCCCAGTACAAAAGGGCAGTCTGTAACGCCGATTGAAACAGAATGAGCGAGTGGGGGGGAGTGAGATAGCTCAACGGAAGTGTATCGTGAGTGCTGCAGATTTCTTTGTGGGCAGGAAAAGGTGGCAATGCAGGCAGGAGCCCAGTACAAAAGGTCAGCCTGCAGATCCGACAGAAATGGAATGAGCGAGTGAGGTGGAGTGAGCGAGCTCAACGGAGCTGTGTTGGGACTGCTGCAGATATTTTTGTGAGCAGAAAAGGCAGCAATGCATGCAGAGGCCCAGTACAAAGGGCAGCCTGCAGCGCAGGAGAAACAGAACGAACGAGTGAGAGAGGGGAGGTGAGTGAGCAAGCTCAACAGAACTCTATCATGACTGCTGCAGATTTCTTTGTGGGCAGAAAAGGGTGGCAACACTGGCAGGAGCTCAGTACAAAAGGGCAGCCTGCATTGCTGGCAGAAACGTAATGAGCGAGTGAGACAGGGGGAGTGAGTGAGGCCAACGGAGCTCTGTCGAGACTGCTGCAGATTTCTTTGTGGGCAGAAAAAAATGCCAACAGAGGCAGAAGCCCAGTACAAAAGGGCAGCCTGCAGTGCCAGGAGAAACAGAATGAGCGAGTGAGACAGGGGGAGTGAGCGACCTCAACAGAGCTCTGTCGGGACAGCTGCGGATTTCTTTGTGGGCAGAAAAAGGTGCCAATGCAGGCAGGAGCCCAGTACAAAAGGCCAGCCTGCAGTGCCAGCAGAAACAGAATGAGTGAGTGAGAGAGGGAGACTGAGCAATCTCAATGGAGCTGTGTCAGGACTGCTGCACATGTCTTTGTGGGCAGACAAAGCTGGCAATGCAGACAGGAACCCAGCACGAAAGGGCAGCCTGTGGCAGTGGGAGACACAGAATGAGAGAGTGAGGGAGGGGGAGTGAGTGAGCTCAATGGAGCTGTGTTAGGACTGCTGCAGATTTCTTTGTGGGCAGAAAAAGGCAGCAATGCATGTAGGGGCCCAGTACAAAGGGCAGCCTGCAGTGGCGGGAGAAACAGAATGAACAAGTGAGAGAGGGGGAGGAGTGAGTGAGCTCAACAGAGCTCTATCGTGACTGCTGCAGATTTCTTAGTGGCCATAAGAAGGCGGCTCAACAGGCAGGAGCCCAGCACAAAACGGCAGCCTGCAACGCCCACAGAAACAGAACAAGTGAGTGAGACAGGAGGAGTGAATGAGACCAATGGAGCTCTGTCGGGACTGCTGCAGATTTCTTTGTGGGCAGAAAAAGATGCCAACAGAGGCAGGAGCCCAGTACAAATGGGCAGCCTGCAGCGCCAGGAGAAACAGAATGAGCGAGTGAGACAGGCGGTGTGAGCAACCTCAACAGAGCTCTGTCAGGACAGTTGCAGATTTCTTTGTGGGCAGAAAAAGGTGGCAATGCAGGCATGAGCCCAGTACAAAAGGCCAGCCTGCAGCAGCAGAAACGGAACGAGTGAGTGAGAGGGGGGAGTGAGCAAGCTCAACGGACCTGTGTCAGGACTGCTGTAGATTTCTTTGTGGGCAGAAAAAGCCACCAACAGAGGTGGAAGCCCAGCACAAAAGGGCAGCCTGCAGCACCGGTAGGAACAGAATGAGCAAGTTAGAGAGGGGGAGTGACCCACCTCAACAGAGCTCTGTTGGGACAGCTGCAGATTTCTTTGTGGGCAGAAAAACATGCCAATGCAGGCAGGAACCCAGTACAATAGGGCAGCCTGCAGCAGCAGGAGAAACTAGAATGAGCGAGTGAGGGAGGGGAGTGAGCTCAATGGAGCAGTGTTGTGACTGCTGCAGATTTCTTTGTGGGCAAAAAAGGCAGCAATGCATGCAGGGCCCAGTACAAAGGGAAGCCTGCAGTGATGGGAGAAACAGAGCGAACAGGTGAGAGAGGGGAGTGAGTGGAGTGAGCTCAACGGAGCTCTATAACGACTAGCTGCAGATTTCTTTGTGGGCAGAAAAGGGTGGCAATGCAGGAGCCCAGTACAAAAGGAACAAGATAGTGAGATGGGGGAGTGAGTGAGGCCAATGGAGCTCTGTTGGGATCTGGAGATTTCTCTGTGGGCAGAAGAAATGCCAACAGATTCAGAAGCCCAGTACAAAAGAGCAGCCTGCAACACCAGCAGAAACAAAATGAGCGAGTGAGATGGGGGAGTGAGCGACCTCAATAGAGCTCTGTTGGGACAGCTGCGGATTTCTTTGTGAGCTGAAAAAGGTGCCAATGCAGGTAGAAGCCCAGTACAAAAGGGAAGCCTGCAGTGCTGGAAGAAACACAACAAGTGAGTGAGAGAGGGGGAGTGAGTGAGCTCAACAGAGCTCTAGCGTGACTGCTGCAGATTTCTTTGTGGGCAGAAAAAGGTGGCAATGCAGGCATGAGCCCAGTACAAAAGGCCAGCCTGCAGCACCGACAGAAATGGAATGAGCGAGTGAGAGGGGGGAGTGAGCAAGCTCAACGGACCTGTGTCAGGACTGCTGCAGATTTCTTTGTGGGCAGAAAAAGCCACCAACAGAGGTGGAAGCCCAGCACAAAAGGGCAGCCTGCAGCACCGGTAGGAATAGAATGAGCAAGTTAGAGAGGGGGAGTGACCCACCTCAACAGAGCTCTGTTGGGACAGCTGCAGATTTCTTTGTGGGCAGAAAAACATGCCAATGCAGGCAGGAACCAAGTACAATAGGGCAGCCTGCAGCAGCGGGAGACAGAACGAGCGAGTGAGGGAGGGGGAGTGAGTGAGCTCAATGGAGCTGTGTTGTGACTGCTGCGGATTTCTTTGTGGGCAGAAAAAGGCAGCAATGCATGCAGGATCCCAATACAAAAGGGAAGCCTGCAGTGATGGGAGAAACAGAACGAACGAGTGAGAGAGGGGAGTGAGTGAGTGAGCTCAACGGAGCTCTATCGTGACTGCTGCAGATTTCTTTGTGGGCAGAAAAGGGTGGCAATGCAGGCAGGAGCCGCACAAAAGGTGGTGCCTGCAGCACCGGCAGAAATGGAACAAGATAGTGAGATGGGGGAAGTGAGGAGGCCAATGGAGCTCTGTTGGGACTGCTGGAGATTTCTCTGTGGGCAGAAAAAATTCAACAGAGGCAGAAGCCCAGTACAAAAGGGCAGCCTGCAATGCCAGGAGAGACAAAATGAGCGAGTGAGACTGGGGAGTGAGCGACCTCAATGGAGCTCTGTTGGGACAGCTGTGGATTTCTTTGTGGGCAGGAAAAGGTGCCAGGCAGGCAGGAGCCCAGTACAAAAGAGCAGCCTGCAGCGCTTGGGAGAAACAGAATGAGCAAGTGAGAGAGGGGGAGTGAGTGAGCTCAACAGAGCTGTGTCGGGACTGCTGCACATGTCTTTATGGGCAGACAAAGCCGGCAACACAGGCAACAACTTGGTATGAAAGGGCAGCCTGCAGCAGCATGAGACACGGAACAAGCGAGTGAGGGAGGGGGAGTGAGTGAGCTCAATGGAGCTCTGTTGGGACTGCTGCAGATTTCTTTGTGGGCAGAAAAAGGCAGCAATGCACGCAGGGGCCCAGTTCAAATGGGCAGCCTGCTGCGGCGGGAGAAACAGAACGAACGAGTGAAAGGGGGGGGAGTGAGTGAGGGAGCTCAATGGAGCTCTATCATGACTGCTGCAGATTTCTTTGTGGCCAGAAGAAGGCGGCAATGCAGGCAGGAGCCCAGTACAAAAGAGCAGCCTGCAGTGCCGACAGAAACGGAATGAGCAAGTGGGGGGGAGTGAGCAAGCTCAACTGAGCTCTGTCAGGACTGCTGCAGATTTCTTGTGGGCAGAAAAAAGGCGCCAACAGAGGCAGGAGACCACTACAAAACGGCAGCCTGCAGCACTAGGAGAAACAGAATGGCCGAGTGAGACAGGCAGAGTGAGCAACCTCAACAGAGCTCTGTTGGGAAAGTTGCGGATTTCTTACGTGGGCAGAAAAAGGTGCCAATGCAGGCAGAAGCCTAGTACAAAAGGGCAGCCTGCAGCGCTGGGAGAAACACAATGAGCGAGTGAGAGGGGAGGGCTAGCACAATGGAGCTCTATCGACTGCTACAGATTTCTTTGGGGCATTAAAGGTGACAACACAGACAGGAGCCCAGTACAAAGGGAAGCCTGCAGCAGCAGGAGACACAGAACGAGCAAATGAGGGAGGGGGAGTGAGTGAGCTCAATGGAGCTCTGTTGGGACTGCTGCAGATTTCTTTGTGGGCAGAAAAGGGTGGCAATGCAGGCAGGAGCCCAGTACAAAAGGGCAGCCTGCAGCGCCAGCAGAAACGGAATGAACAAGTGAGAGAGGGGGAGTGACCTAGCTCAACAGACCTGTGTCAGGACTGCTGCAGATTTCTTTTTGGGCAGAAAAAGCCGCCAACAGAGGTGGGAGCCCAGTACAAAAGGGCAGCCTGCAGCACCAGCAGAAACAGAATCAGTGAGTAAGAGAGGGCGTGACCCACCTCAACAGAGCTCTGTCGGGACAGCTGCAGATTTCTTTGTGGGCAGAAAAATGTGCCAACGCAGGTAGGAGCCCAGTACAAAAGAGCAACCTGCAGCACTAGGAGAAACAGAACAAGTGAGTGACACAGGGACAGTGAGCGAGCTCAACGGACCAACGTAATCAACATTCGGCATTGACAATGCTTGTTCAAATCCTCCAAAACTTGTTTCCACAGATGCACAGCAAATCACCTTTTGGATAGGATTTTGAAAATTCCATCTGTCTTGATCATAACATCAGGTCATAAAAGACTGTTGAACATCAGGGGTCAAATGTAGGAGCCCACTGAAAAGTAGATGTTGCTCTCAGCAGCCCTATCCTGAGTAATTACAATTTAACAATGTGTCAAAGCAGGACACCACTGAAAATGAGATACTGCATCTCATCTCCTCTGTCCAGGGTAAATATATAGTAAAATATGTACAAGCAAGACCCAGTACAACAGCAATACCAGCGCAAATTATCGGGATTGACAAATGCTTTTGTGAATGTGAGAATTTTGGCCAGGACACTGGAGAAACTCCCACTAGCTCAGTAAGGGGGTCTGTGGTTTCCTGTTCATGTGAGACTGAGGTGGAAGGAGGAGGCAGCATGGCTTCCTGGGTGGAGGAGTATGTCATTCCTCCCTATTACAGCTGTAGGGCACAGATGGGTTCTGATGGCTCCTGAATGTTGGTCCATCGGCTGCTTGTGGAAGCCCTACTGGCAACCCAGTTGTTACTGTTTCAGACAGCACTGCTGCTCCAGAATACCCTGGTGCCTTGTCTGGATGGGAGGATAAACCAGATGGAGCTCCTGACTTTGCTGATACTGAATTTGAGGAAGCTTACCATATAAAAGAGAACATCCGCTACTCCTCCTAGCTGAGGGAAGAGGAGAAGTTTTGAGCCCAGAAGTCCAAGGGGAAACTAGCATTTGTCAATGCCGAATGTTGTCTTGCTGGCATTGGCATTGGTAGTGCAGGAGTGAGAGAGATGCATAATAGAAATGGCAGTGAAGTAGTGAACTGATGCCAACCCCCAACCCCACCCTACAGAGACCGACAGACATTGGGGTGTGCCTTTGTGTCATCGGCCAAAATATGCCATTTCACCTCACCCTACCCTGCAGACACAACAAGTGTTGCGTTGTGCCCTGGGGTCTTTGGGTCTTACGTTCACCCTATTCCATGAGGAAATACGTTGAGATTGGTATGGTATAGGAGAATGAGGTGAACTTTGGGGCTGAAGAGTCCAAGGCATACCTCGATGCCTGTCACTGGCTGCAGGATGGGGGTGAAATGGCGTGAGCATTATAGTCAACAATCCCAAGTCACACCCCTGATGCCTGTCAGTCTCTAAAGGGTGGGGCATTTTGGTTGAAAACCCTAATGCCCTGGGCATTTGGTATTTCCTCAAATTTTCAACATGGGCTTTGTGACCCCACCTCATGAACAGTGGCACTCAGTTCGTTATCAGAAAGGTGATTTTGCACAGCGACTGCACCATTTGGAACCACAGGTGCGAAAACACATTTCGAACAGGATGTGAAAAATGACAGCTGTACTGTTCATGAGGAGGTGTAGAAAAATGGCAATGCTGAAAATCTGGAGACAAATATGAAAACGAGCGTATGTAGAAACTGCGCAACGCATGCCTGTAACGCAATTATTTTGGAGATTTTTTAACCAGATTTTCAACACAGGCATTTTGGGACATCCACTTATGAACAGTGTTACCGTGATTTTGTTAATCTGTCCTGAACATTGATTTCCCACAGTGACCGTGCTATTGTGCGCCACATGTGCGAAAACACATTTTGGGCAGGATATGAAAAATGACAGCTGTACTGTTCATGAGGAGGTGTAAAAAAATGGCAATGTTGAAAATCTGGAGTGAAAATATGAAAAATGTGTGAAGTCATGAGCGTGCGTAGAAACTGTGCAATGCACGCCCATAACGCAATTATTTTGGGGATTTTTCAACCAAATTTTCAACATAGGCATTTTGGGACCTCCACTCATGAACAGTGTCAATGTAATTTTGTTCATGTATCCTGAATGTTGATTTACCACAGCGATCGCACCATTGTGCACCACATGTGCGAAAACACATTTTGGGCAGGATGTGAAATATGATAGCAATACTGTTCATAAGGAGGTGTGGAAAAATGGCTATGTTGGAAATCTGGAGTGAAAATATTAAAAATTGAGCATGTATGGAAACTGCGCAATGCATGCTCGTAACACAGTCAATTTTTGGAATTTTTTCACCAAATTTGCAACATAGGCTTTTTGGGACCCTTCCTCATGAACAGTGGCACTGTCATTTTGTCAATAAGTCCCAAAAGGTGAATCCGCACAGTGATTGCCAAATGGCCTTTCAGGACTGAATAACGAGATGACAGTGTATATGATCATGAGGAGGGGTCCCAAGAACCCCGTGTTGAAAATTTGGAGCAAATATCAAAAAAATGGCTGAGATATCCACCTAAGTTGAACCCCCCCTCCCATGTATGCCATTATACAGCTTACCGGCATTTCTTCATTTTGCAGTTCAGCTTTGAAGAGTCCTGGCATGTTTCTGCCCAATCAAGATTGCAGCACCGACATCCGAGGGCAGTTGGGTGGGGTGTAGGGAGGTGGGTGCACAGAGGGTGGGTGTGGGTTGGGGGAGAAGGGTGCTGCGGACAATGGACCCTTTTCTTTTTCAGGTACAGAAATAAATGGACACTGCACCACAGGACAGTTTCTTTCTTTACGGTGAAGGAAAACAAATGTTGGGCACATTGGAGTGGGCTTCCAGTGTGCCCATGTGTCACCACCACAAAGTGGGGGCAGACATGCTGACATGGAGATTGCACCCCGATGTTGGCTTCCTTTGGGGATTGTGTGGTGGCAGCTCTGCCGCCATGTATTTTAAAACATTTCAGCTTGAAAGGCACGTATGGGAGGCATGTCATCTGTGCTGCTGCATGACAAGCTTGTCTCTAATTGCAGTAGCACATTTGTTTCAAGTTGGTGGCATTTTGCATATACTTGTGTCAGCGCTAGCGTTCTGGCTCATTGGGGAATGCACCTACTAAAGTGTGTCCTGCATTTGCCAACCCTGACACAGCTCTGCATTTCTCCAACTGCCAGAAGATGGCAGCTTGCGCACACGCAAGACAACATAAAAAAATCAGCTTCTCCACAGGAACCGGAGTTTATGGCAGAAAAGTTAAAATCCTTGGTGGTATGGAAAGCATTTAATGTTGCAGTACTGGATGAATCCATGCCAGGGTGTAATTATTTATTTTATTTATTTATTGAAAAGTTTCACCAGGAAAATTACACTGAGCAACAAGATGCTCGTCTCACGGTACGTCCTGGGGTAAGGGGAGAGGGAGCAATACTCAGTATAACAGTACGCATAAATTAGGTAAAAATAGCTTAACTGTACGTAGCCAAACAAATGAGATAATAGGCTTAAGAGTATTAACATGATCAGCATGGGATATATAAAGGAAGTGTGCAGGAAGGGTGTTGGAGACTAAGGAAGGGGTGGTACAGGAGAGGTACAAGAGCTAGATGCAGGAGGGTTTAGGATAGCGGAGACATTAATTGGCCCTACTGGAGGAAGGTGGAGATATAGCCCAGCAGCAGAGACAAGCCCAGAAGGACTAGGTGCAGTTCATCACTAGGTAGTTTGTTAGGGATGTAGAGAGAGAGAGAATTGACTGAGGAGGTGTGTCGGATTTGGTTCGGTAGTTGATTCCAAAGTTTAGGTAGATGATGGAATAAAGCCATTTGGCCTGATGTAATGCTTCTTTAGGGTATATTCAGAGAACGTGAGTTGTCAGATCTGAGGGAGTATTTGAGGAGAGAGGAAGATAAGGAGGTGGACAGGTAGGCAGGAGAAACCCAACCAGAGTTTTGAGATGAATTTAGCTGTGTGCACGCTTTCTCCTGTCGGCAAGGGTGGAAAAATTTAGAGAGCAGTAGAGAGTGCAGTGGTGGGCCAGGCTGGGGTACCTAAAGCAAACCAGCAGAAGGAGTTAAAGAGAGGATCCAGCCTAGATAGATTGGGGTGCAGCTCCATATACTAAGTCACAGTAGTTGAATATCGGCATAATCGTTTTATGTACCAATTTGCGCCTTGCTGGAACAGGGATGCATTTACTGTTGCGGTATAGGGCCCCGGGCTTAGGCCGGAGTTTATTCAGAATGGCGTTGACGTGGACAGAGAAGTTTAGGTTCCTGTCCAGCCAAACTTCGAGGTATTGGAAGGAGGAGGTATCTTCTAATACAGTCCCATCGATGGTGTAGAAGGTGGGTAAGGAGAAGAGCCTTCCTATCCTCTGCCTAGTACCGAAAGGCATAGAGACTGTTTTCTTTGAATTTAGGAAGAGGTGGTGCTCTCTAAACCAGTAGTGTACATTATTGAAATCCATTTGGAGCCTGGAGGTGACATCATGGACTGATTTGCCTTTTGTAAACAGTACCGTGTCATCTGCATACATGTGTATGCTTGTCGATGTGCAAGCCAGAGGGAGATTGTTAAGGAAGACTGAAAAAGGAGGGGCCCGAGTACAGAGCCCTGAGGGACTCCCCTTGTAATGGGAGGCGGTGGGGAGATGGAATCAGCCATACGGACCAATTAGAATCTGCCCGACAGATAAGACTTAAACCAATCTGTGGCTTTTGGGATAAGACCAGCAGACCTGAGACAGGACTGGAGTAAAGGGTGTGAGACTGTATCAAGGCCTTGGCTAGGCCTATAAAAATAGCAGAGGTCTTGAGGCCATTGTCCATGCCCGTAGAGATAGAGTCAGTCAGCCGTAGCAGGGATGTGGTGGCGGAGTGGTGCTTTCTAAAGCCAGATTGGAATGGAGTGAGAAAGGAGGAGTCACTAAGATAGGAGGAGAGTTGTTCAAGTACTACGTGCTCCTGGAGCTTAGCCAGAGTAGGAAGGAGAGAGGTAGGGCGGCAGTTGCTAGGGGAGGAGGGAATCACCTCCTTTAGGGAGAGGTAGAACAGTAGCGTGTTTCCAAGCTGAAGGGACAGTGAAAGAGGCAAAGAAGAGGATTAGCAAGAGGGAGATAGGATAGGTGATAGCAGGAGCAGACAGAGAGGAGCTTAGGGTCCAGGCCATTCTGAAAGGGCCTTTGGTAGGGTTGATGGACAAAAGGGCTTTTTAGGCAGCAGCAGGGGAGATGTGGGTGAAGAAGAAGGGGGTAGATGAAGAGTGGGCAGAGGGAGAGGAGGAGGATGAAGCAGAGTAGAGGGTAGCAGGTGTGGGAGCAGAGTGAGGTAAAGAGGGAGTGCAGATAGACATTAAAGTAGTGGAAGGAAGAGGGGAAGTAGCCAGGAAAGATGAAATGTGGGCGGGGGGTGTTGGGGAGAGGGGCTTGGTGATGAGGGAAGGGTTGCAAGGAAAGAGGAGGAGCAAGCAAGAGGGCAGGTGACCACCAAGGAGGGGGCAACCGAAACTATGGGCAACGGGGCTGCTTGGAGCACTAAGACACAAGATGTAAATGGAATTAAAGCATTCAGCGACTGCCATAGGTTCTGAGATGGAGAGATTCAGCCTAAGGGCAGGAGTGGGTGTTTGGTGGAAGGAGAAAAAAGGACTGAACTACTTTCCAAAATTTAGAAGGATTGTTTGTGTTTGCTTGGAAGGTAGCCTGGTAATGTTCAACTTTGGCCAGCCAAATAGCTTTGGTACACTTATTTCATAGCTCCCTGTATCATTGGAGATCCCTGGGGCAGTTGGTTGCCTTGTGTTTATGCCAAGAAGTGTGACGGGCTCTTTGACAGGACAAGAGCTCAGGAGATACCCAGTGTAGGTGGTTTCCTCGAACTCTGGTTTTATGCAGGGGGGCATGTAGATTCCAAACCTGAAGGAACTTGTCGCTGAACAGTTGGAGAGCAGCGCCAATTGAGGTGCAAGCAGCAAGTGGGGACCAGACAGAGTTGGCAAGATCACAAATGAAGAGGTCGTAGTGTCAAGAGAGGAGTATGTACGGGTTAGGAGGATTTTCTGTGGCATTTTTTGCCTGTGTATTTTGCACGCCATGTACACAGGATGGTGGTCACTTGCATTAGGCAAGAGGCCGGCAGCCTTGACCCTGTGATGAAGAATGAATGTCCAAGAAAGAAGCCTGCCTCAATCTGCTGATGAGGCAGAGGTCCAGACAGCTGTCAATGAGAAGAGCTGTAGCGGAGCAGTAAAGGTGCAGCTTTTTCTTTAAGTATTAAAGGGTTGTCATTCCTGCTGCAAGATGAAAGACAAAGGCAGTCAAAAGTGTAGCTGCTCCTACTGGAACATTGCGGTGTCGCTTTGTATAGGGAGGCAGTATAGTAGAGTAGTTAAGGGCACTGAGCTGCAAACCTGGAGACCTGGGTTTGAATCCCATTAGCCCTCACTTGCATACTGTGACCCTGAGTAAGTCACTTACCTTCCTTGTGCTTCCTGGTCACACCTGGAAACAAGCTCTGGCTTAGTGTGCCTTTCCTAGCTAAACCATTTCCCCTTTCCCTTTCACGCGGTGAAGAAAACAATCACTGCAGGCTGGTCAGCTGGTTTGGCCTTGATGCAGGCTGGTTGGGTGAGAGATGCAGTAGGCAGTCCATGGAGATCTTCAGGCTCAGTAAGGTCAAAGGAGCTGGACAAAGATATGTCAGTGGGGGCAGGTGCAACTGCGCTGAATGAAAGGAATGGTCCTGAGGTGCTCCCTGCTAAACTGCTGTGCCCCTCTGTAGTACAGATGCAGCCCTTTGATCTGAAAGTCCCTGCTGCTTTCCAGTTTTCCATGGGAACAGACCATGAATTGTTTAAATCTGATACTGCAAGCACATCCTCTGTCTATGTAGTCCCCCAAAAGCCCGACCCAGTACAGCAAGAACTCTCCTCATTGCCTGCCTTTTTGAGACCACAGCTGAGCCTGTGGCCACTCTGCCTGTGGCTGCTGTAGACTGCTCAGTGTTGCCTGCACAAACACAGTTTCCACAAACAGAGATACCTGTTCCTCAGGATGTTACTGTATCGGCTACAGTTACTGACAGTATGCCAGGGTCAGGGACCACCTCAGGTGAGTTCAAGTTCAAGTTTATTGCAGGAAAGACTCCGTTGATCAAGCTCATTCATGA
Source organism: Neoceratodus forsteri (assembly GCA_016271365.2). Lineage (NCBI taxonomy): Eukaryota > Metazoa > Chordata > Ceratodontiformes > Ceratodontidae > Neoceratodus > Neoceratodus forsteri. Next base: position 672,566,565 of record CM028138.1, on the reverse strand, counting down.
GGAGGTCCTGAGGCACATACACATACAGTTCGCAGTTACATAGATAGGAGATTTAAAATGTAGAACAACAAAAAAAAAATATATGTAATACAAGAGGTATACACAGTAGAAGTGCTTATGCTATCTGTGCAGTACATTCCAGCTTTAACCTTGCCCTAAATTATGCAACACATTTCAGCTTAATAAGTACTTAAGAAGAAGGGGACCAAGCCACAAATATGAATCAAGTCCCTCAGTAAACCGCTAGTACATTTTGCCAGCCTGGAGTTCCACCTCGGCCCTCTGCACAGAGGAGTTATATTGACTGTTTCAGGCCTAGTACAGAGCCTGCAAAACTGCATAATACAGTATGCATAAAGTATGGAGGGCCTAGAAGAAGCTCTGAACTGCAGATATGTGGCAAAACTCTGTTAAAGGATAGCCTCAGGTTTATAGCCATGGAAATATATGCACTTGGTGACCCAATGTATGATGTTACTTTTAAAACTGCTGCTAGCCAGGACAGCTTTTGGGTGGTCAGTATCACCAAGTTAAAAACACCTCACTGTGGACACCTTCAGGTCATTCCACCTCACAAGCAGGAGATTAAATATGTCACCACCTCTTTAAAAATGAAGGAGTGAGCATTAGAGGTGTGCCAAACCTGTGGGGTGAAACTGAGCACATCTTGGGTCTTCGAGAACTGTTTCACATCACTGCATTTCCACATCAGTTGGTACAAGATGGTTTCAACGCTGAGCCACTGGACTTCAGACCTTCAGGGTAAAGTGCCCAAAGCAACGAAAATGGAAACTAAATTCCTGAAAGACAACGTATAACGTTAATCATCATCAAATGTACATATTATATGTTAATTGTGAATCCAGGCATTTGAGACAGCATCAAAAAGTTCAAACTGAGGAGCATAGTGTGAAATGTGGTATGTCACAATTTCAATGTAAAATGAGCGGTTCTGGCAGATTCTAATTATATAAATGTATCACACCAAATGTAAGGGGTGAATGCCCAAACTAAGTCACTCCTGTGCAAAGCCTTTAATATTATATCAGGAAGTGCCATCAAATTCCGAGGAGAAGGAAGTAAAAAGATCCGAAACTGTGGCTGATATGCACGCTACCACAAAACCCCTGCCTAGAGGCTCAAACATGAAAAATAAATGTTAACAACTGTAGGTTATCAGATCGCTCGGGGTGCGGTGTTTGTATACAGGACAGGAGTGACAAAAAAAATGCATGTCCCCCAAAGTCAGAGATCGAAGCTCCAAAAACCTTTAATTCATTCATTATGTTGCTTGCACGCATGTGCAAGAAACATAGTGCCATCATCGGAGATTTCGGAGGTGTGTCACCTCCTCCTCCAATTCAGTCAGTGTGCTGGCAGGCACGGTCTCTGTAAGCCAATGCATTTTGGAGCTGTCTATGACACGCCAAAATGCAGTAGCATAAAGTTGAGAGAGGGGAGCTACGCTTCAGTGAGCACCGATAAGATATCGGCTGCTCACGCCAGCTCCCCCCACACGCCACGCGCCTCAACACGCGACTCGTGGAGCCGACGGGTGTCCAAATCCCTGTCGGCTGAGCTGCGCCCTGCCCCCAGTAGCAGGTGCCACTGGGAGCCCACCCAGCATGGCAAACAGTCCTTTGACAACGGGGTGCCCAACTCGCTAGCTGGAACGCCCCCGTCCTCTGTGCCACGCTGAGAGCCCACCCCAGCGTGGCAATCTCCATGGCCGACGGGTGCCCATCCCGTCGGCTGAACGCCCCCAGCGTCCTTGTGCCACGCTGGAGCCCACCCCAGCAGCAAGTCCCACAACGCTCTTTTTTCCTGAAAGCAACGGTCCTCGGCGTGTCTCCCGACCCCCTCCCACAACCGCACCCACCCCTGCACCCAGCCTCCCACCCCCCACCCCCGCCCACCTCCCGGACTCGGACGCGGCGATCTTGATGTGGACGGGAACACGTCTGCACTCTTCAAGCCGACTGCAAACTGAGAAATGCCGGTAAGCTGTATAATGGGCTAGAATAGGAGGGGTTCAACTTTGTGCATATCTCAGGCATTTTTGGATTTTACACCAAATTTTTCAACATGGGGTTTTCAGGACACCTTCTCATGAATGATGTCACTGTCATGGCGTTTTTAAGGCCGAAGGGTGATTTGGCGCAGTGACTTGCGAAATCACCACACGAGCCTGAATACTAGCCATGACAGTGACATCATTCATGAGAAGGTCCCAAAACCCATGTTGAAAAATTGTGCCAAAATTCAAAAATGACTGTTTTACGAGCGTGCGTTGCGCAGTTCCTACGCAGGCTCGTAAGTTCGCGAAATTTCAATATTTTCACTCCAGCTTTTCAACATTGCCATTTTATAACACCTTCTTATGAGCAGTAAAGCTGTCATTTTTCACATCTCACCCAAAATGTGTTTCTGCCCATGTAGTGCAGAATGGCGCAGTCGGTGTGCGAAATCAATGTACGGGACACATTAACAAAATCACAGTGACACTGTTCATGAGCAGAGGTCTTAAAATGGCTATGTTGAAAATTTGGTGAAAATTCTAAAATGACTGTTTTATCGAGCGCATGCTATGCAGTTCCCACGCGACGTCAGAAGTTCGCAAATTTTCAATATTTGCACTCCAATGACTTCCAAATACCTAAACAGTACACATAGAAGCAAGCAACATTCGGCATTGACAAATGCTTGTTTTTATTTTATTTCAGAGCAGACAGAAAGAAAGTGGCATACTCCAATACATTAAATGCAACTTAATCAAAACAATTGAATGACTTCATATAAATGTTCCCAACCCATCTATGCTCTTTAATAACAAAAACGTAACTGGAACAAGAGAACCTAGTCTCAGTTTACCTGTTGTCTTATAGCCTATTATCCTGCTTATTTATTTTATTTATTTGCTTTTGTTTGCCAGGTAAGCACACTAGACAACCAAGTGCCTATTTTCAGGTGCGACCCAGGAGATTACAGAGGTACGTTCAAGAACATCAGGCAAAGTCAAGTACAAATTACAGAGGTACACTCAAGAACAGCAGTCAAGCAAGTACAAGGTACACATTCAGACGTATCGAGGAGAGCAAGGACAATACAGAACATCATTTTTTACACAACCACATGGTTCAGGCAAGAAAGGCAATAGTCAACATACCAGGACAGCTACGCCCCAATGGATTAAGAAAGCAGGTAAACACAACTAGTACAGTAGGGGATTGGAGAGTCAAGGCAGAGCATGAGGGAGGGGCAGTGAACATATTCATGTTAATGGGCAGAAGGGCCTGAGTGGACCCAACATAATAATTTCTTCTATGAATCGGTCAGCTTAGACTAATGCCCTAAAGGAAAGGTGTCAAATCTAACATTTAATTGTCTTTCAGGTGCCAAACTGTTCAAGTGGAAAATCCAGCAAGTCTCCCATCTGAATAACTGATTCAACCTATCGTCCCCTCTTTGCCTCCTCCCAATGTACTCCAATGCCATGTATCTGAATGTTGCTGGACCTTTACAATGGACCACTTTTAAATGCTATCCATTTGAGTTTTTTTTCTGTAGTATTTCTGATCGCTCTAGTGTATTCCTGTATTCTTTCTGTAAGCTGTCTGGTGGTCCTGCTCACATAGATCTTTGAGCAGGAACGCCAAGCAGCATACACAACCCAGGAAGTGTAACAGCTAATGAACTGGCAGATTTCCAAATCAATACCATTTAATCCCCTCGCAGACCTTCTTTCCTGGCACAGCATCATTACATGTAACACAGCATTTTCAAGGAAAGAAACCAGTGAGGCTTTTGCAATAATCGATTCTCCCATTTCTTAAATGTCTGAAGAGGACTACAAGTTACTCTATCACCAATGTTTCGTGATCTTTTTTTCTTTTTTAACTATTTTTTATCTTCCACTGTCCCAGAACTCTCTAGTGTCCCTCTCACACCTTCCAACCTCTACCACCAGTCTGAAGCTCTCCGCTCTGGGAAATCAGGGACAGACCTCCCTCTTCCTACCGATCGCTGATCTGGGAACATTTCCATTGCCGGGCCAAGGCAGGTCGGAGGGATCGGGAGAGCCAGAGGATTGAGCCTGACAATGGGTGTGTGAGCGTGATGGCCCTGGAGGGTGCTGTTGCCTATCAGGGTAGCGGGGTTTTTTCTTGTTTTTGTCCCCCAGAGCTCCATCATGCAATGGCATTGGCGCACTTTGCATGCAGATGCCTGCGGCCACTCCACCCCTATCTATGGCATCGCTGGCTGCAGTGCCCCCGATCTCCACTGGGGTCACTGATGAGTGGCTCACTACCCACTACCCACCCGGAAGAGGAGAGCAGTCCTCAGGATGCTGAATCTCTCCTCTCCAGCTGATCCCTCGGCGGCCCAAGTTCCCAAACCTGGGTTGCAAGCATGGTGAGGTGTGGCGTCCAGCACTCAACCCTCAGCGCCACTGGACTGGCCCTACATTTGTGATCTTGAATATGAAAATGGGGTAGCTCACTTAATAACCCCTTTAATGCTGGATTGCTACCTAAAACATGCCTATTATTGCTTATGACCTCCATGACCTCCTGTTTACTGCATTGTGTCTTATTACAAATGTTAATGGCAATTCATTCTACTGGTTCTCTCCTCAGGAACCAGAAGTTCCTCCCTCTGGATGTTACTCACTTTTGTGTAGGCAGCTTCAGTGCACTTTTCTGAATATCCCCTGTCACTGATTCTCCTCGCTATCTCAGATGTTTGTTTTTCAGAGATTTCCCTCTTGGAACAATTCTTCCTAATGTGGATGAACTAGCCCAGCAGGACACTTTGTATAAGGCTTTTGGGATGTGCACATTCTGCATGTAAAAGTGCATTTACTGCAATCTCCTCACAGAATGTCTCTGCCATCACATTGCCCAGTATATCAATATTGAACTTCACATCTGGAAAATAAAAGGTTTCCTTTGCTATTTGGTGGGTGAATGATAAAGTAAACTGGTTGACATTCATCCAGTTGAGAAATTCAGTGGCAGAGTGTTCTGTTCAGCCACACAACAAAAATATAATCTATAAAGCAGTGCCATCTGACCTCCCCTTCTTTCAAAATTAAAGATAAGCTGCTTTCCACCATGCCAGGAAGAGGTCGTGCATAAGAGGGAACCATCAGGCCTCTATTGCTGTACCTCTAACCTGTCTGTAATAAACAAAGTCAAAAACAAAATAATTATTCTGATGGGATAAAATCCACATCCTGGAGCAGAACGTCAGGTGGAACATTGCCCTCCTCTTTAAAGATGTTTAATAGGTTGAATCCCCAAATTGTGTGGGATATTGGCATAAGCCCCCTTTATACAATAGGGTCCCTATTTGCTGTTTATTTTAATATTTCCATGTTACTTTTGTAACCCCCAGTCGGCGCTAAACTGAGAGCGCTACTACCTCTGCCTGTATGGCTAGTGAACAGGTTGAGGGGCCTGGGTCCTATGACACGATGCCTCCATTTTTATAAGCTGAAAATTTGGGGAGAAAGGTGTCACTCGGCATGGTGATTAGGTTTGACTACTCTGCACAGGGGCACCCAAAGTAATCCAGAGACTAGAAGCAATAACATAATGTCCAATACCAGGAGATGGGATTCTAAAGTGTGGCTTTATTCAACAAGACTGAATGAAAAGCATAGACGGATCCCACGGGGCTATACTCCTTGTAATGCAGATAAGGTGCTGACACAGACAGAATCCATTCTTGGATCCTAAACTTCCATGTGTCATGGACTGTTTAACTAGTGGCACTCTACCACCCTCTACTCCATCCCAACGTCTGGGCACCCTCTTCAGGCACTGGCTAATACCTGACAGAAAGGTATCTGGTGTCTCAAAGTGAATCCGTAGAGGTGAGCCCTGCTACGCCAGGTGAGGGGTCTCCCACCTTTTGTTCCATAGACCCATACCTGGCCATTCCTTTGTTTACACACACACATCTTTGGCTACTGTAGTGCAGACTGTACATGGCTTTGTAATGCAGTAACTGTCTTTTTCTGAAGACCCCCCACATACATTAGTCATTACATCTCACTGTTCCATAAGCCTCTTCCTTGGCTACTACAGTGCAGACTGTGCATGGCTTTGTAATGCAGTAACTGTCTTTCTCTGAAGACCCCCCACATACAGTAGTCATTACATCTCACTGTTCCATAAGCCTCTTCCTTGGCTACTATAGTGCAGACTGTACATGGCTTTGTAATGCAGAAACTGTCTTTCCCTTGAAGACCCCCCACATACAACAGTCATTACATCTCACTGTTCCATAACCCTGGACTTGGCATCCTGACAGACCCACAGCCCCAGAGACTTATTTACTCACTGTTTTGGTGAATGACACTGGCCTTTTGTCAAAGCTTCATCATCCTCATTGTTGCAGATGTCCAAAACTCTGAAGGAATCTCTATTCCTCAAAAACTGTAGTGCCCCAGCACTCTTCATCAGGCAGCTCCTTCCTTTTTTTCCAGGCCAGGGGGTTGCCCCTGGGAGTTGGTTCCTTGTGCCTCTCTTATGGTGGAAGCAGACACCCTAAGATAGCTCTGTGTCAGAGCTGAGGGTAGGGGGGCCTGCTCCTGCAGGGCACCCCCTCCCTCCAAGGCACTGAAGAAACTACATCCTTCCTTTTCTTGTGCTCACTTCAGACTGCAAACAAAAACTAGACTGCTGACTTCAAGGATCAACTCTAGACTGACTTTGAAATTCCCCAACATTCTACCTAACTCCCAAATGCAATATTCCATTGTGGCTTATGCTGCTGCAGAATTCTAAATGATGTCATAGCCCCAGCTCAGCAGAGACTGAAAATAGAGCAAGACACAGTGAAATCCATTTAACTGGAGTTTCACTAGTTGCCTGTCCCTGCCTGCCACTAGATCTAACTAGGGTTCTAGTAACCCCAGGTAACAGGAGGGGTTACTTTGTTTGGCTTTATTTCTTTCTTGGTGGTGGTCTATTCCTGGGTGTTGCTCGGTGGGTGACATTGCATTGCTCTTTTCGTTCCTTTTGGTTCATGTGTGTTGGTGATATTGACTAGAGATTGATAATGTTCTGGTGTGTAGTTATTTGATTGGGTGGTTGATGCTCCTGGTATTGTTTAATTGGGTGGTTTTGGCATGGAGGCGTGGCAGTTATATGTGGGGGTTTAAGCGCACTGTTTTGGATTTGTTTTGGTGTTGTCCCATATTTATCTTTGTGGGAGTGATATATTTATTATTATACAATGGCAAGACAAAATCCTGGCTTCTGATTGGTCAGTTAGCCATCATAGCAGGGATGTTATCCTGGCATAACATCCCTTCTGATTGTTTGCAACACTATCAGCATGGCTGCCATCTTTTCTTAAGAAACAAAAATATTTTTACACACTAACAAAAACATTCTTCAAAATTATGTTTTTTATTATAAAACAACAAGCCATTGTATAATAGGAATATTGTCCTCCAGGGTGGGTGTTATGCTGGGATACCCCTTCTCGATGTTGGATGCCCTCAGCCGGTGGCCTCGGCCCAACCACCGGGTGGGATGTTATCACAGCATACACACCCACCTGTCAAGCATTATTCCTTTAATTTATGCATCTTTGTGGGAGAAAAGTGTGCTTTCAACTAAGTGTGTGGTAAGGGAGGAGGTTGTTTACTGCTTAGTTATTGATTATAGCTAATGACTTGCTCTTTGTGACGTAGCTAGAGTGATTTATTTGGTGGTGATGTATCAACAATGGGTTTATTTACATTTATTCCACTCTACTGACATCAGTAGAAAGGTAATTCACTGCAGTGAGTTTAAGTACTAATATGTTACTCCATATACTCTCACCCCTATCGTATACTGACGTGGAGCCTTTGGAAATGAGTCCTTGACTCAAAGGGTTGTAATTCCGATATGTATGATAAATAAAGTGCACACATAATGTGCGAGGGTGGAATATAGCAAACATCTGAATTTGTGTTTAATGACCTCGGGATACATCACTCGTGGCTCCGCTGTGCTCCGCCAATCGTGATGTTACCCAAGGTCACTAAACACTCATTCAGATATTTGCCATGTTCCACCCTTGCCCATCATGTATTCCCTATCTCTTTTTGGAGGGGCTGACACCTCTTTAGGGACCCCTTCCATATTTGCTGCTCCCAGAGCTAGGGATAAGTTTAGTGTTTTAACCCCAGTAATGCTCATGTATTCATAACTTCTGCAGTGCCCTTTAAGACAGAACTGCCTGCAGAGAATGGAATATATGCAAATGATGGAACCTTTTGCCTTAGTGCTAAACCCCCTCAGATTTCACTCTCCGTCTGTCAAGTCTAGACTCTCAGAGTTCCTCTCCTCAGCTTCTGTGACGTGAAGAAACTTATAAAAACATGTAAGTTTATTTTTTCTTTCATTTTGCTGCCTTTTACTTATTGTAATTCTAGTTAAACTAGTTTTAGTGTTAAAATTAAATTTTTATTGGTCCTTCTGGGTTCTGTATAATGGGTCAGGAACCAAGTTATTTTAGCTTATATCGGAGTTTTCTGACTAAAAAACTCCATTACTTTAGTTTATTTTTGTTTAAAAACCTTTATTTTAGTAACCGCTTTATCGATTACTGAACCGATAACCTTGGTTAATTTTTTCTGTGGTTCCTGGCTTCTATTGGTTCCTTATTGGTTCTGGAACTGACCACAACAACTAAATATTACTTAAGTTTGTCAGAAAAGCCTATAAAAAAAACCGGTGAACCTGGTTTTAAAAACTGTTCTGAATGTGGGGAGGTATTTCGAGGCAGATAAGCACAGTTTGTGTTTTGCCTGCCTTGGCTATGATCTCTAAATGAAGACTGTGAAATTTATAAAACTTTCCTAGAAAAACTGTGGAGAAACGCTTGGAATGGCTAAAGAAAAAACTTCCTCCACCCTACGGGTTCCTCAGGATGTGACCAGCTGACACCTCTACTGCTGTGGGTGAAACCACCGCAGTTTTACGCTCAACCCTAGGCATAGATACTGCAAACAGCATCAGTGGCAGAATCAAGCCTTGAGGAACTCCACAAGTCAGGAGCATCCGGAGGAAGTTCTCCATCATTACCTTCTGCCTCCTGCCTGAGAAAGGACTCAAACGGTTAATAACGCGGTTAGCCCAAAGTACTCTCCTAAGGTGATCCAACAGCGATGCGATCCACAGTATCAAATGCTGATGACAAGAAGAATGAGAATTGATTGCTCCCTCAATCTCTTGCCCTGAGGAGGTCATTATGTACCAAACTAATGCCATCTCTGTGCTCTGCCTTGTCCTAAACCCAGACTGGAATGGCTTGTAGATGTCAAAGGCCTCCAGGTGTTCCTTGAGCTGCAGAGCCACTATTTTCTCAACAACTTTTCCTAAAAATTGGAGGTTGGAGATAGGTCTATAATTTGCCAGGACATCAGAGTTGAGGGATGTTTTTTTCAGAAAGGGCTTCATGAATGCCTCCTTCAAGGCACCTGGGAAGACCCCTTCTGAAAGTGAACACCAGACAATCCCAGCAAACACTGGACCAATGACCTCGACACAGCCCACTAGGAGATGAGTCGGGCCAGGGTCCAGTTCACAACAAGTGGGCCACAGCTTTGAAATCACCATGGAAACCTCGGCCACCTCCTCTGACCAAAATTCTGCCCAGACAATCTGAGCACCCCTGCTCCAACCAGACCCCACTATGTGGGACTGATCTGGACCCACTGGCAAGATCCCAGCCTGAATGGCGATACACTGTCGGAGAAAAACAGAGCAAACTCTTCACAAAGTGCTACTGAAAAGTCAGCTGGAGGCAGACTGCAAGAAGAAGCCTGTCCAAAGTCCAAAAGAGCTGAGCTGGTCTGTTCTTCCCTGCAGCAATCTCCCTGGACAGGAACTCTGTCTTCTTATGGTCGATTGCCCTTTGGTAATCAACATAGTGATTCTTCAAAGCCATCCTATGCTCCGCTGACCGAGTCCTACACCAGCAATGCTCCAACATCTGACCCATGGTCTATATTGTCTTGAGAACCACATTAAACCATGGGGATATCTCAAACAAGAGGACCTGGGTCGTATGTGGACCGTGTGATAGTATCGAGTGCCTCAGTGATAGCCCTATTATTTGCTGCCACCACTACACCCAAGCCAGTCACACAAACAGCACTTACACCAGACTAATCCGCTGTCAGTCCTCTGGGGACAATCCCTCAAAGGGCGATAGTTGATCATCTCAGCAGGAGAGGGACCATGGGGGGGCCCAAAACAAGAATTTCACCATTCAGTGAATGTACCAAGTGACCTGGTCAATCCCGAGGTCAGTGACCTCGAGACCCAGCCAGAATACTAAGTCCAAGGTGTGCGGATGATGAGTCACAGAGGCAACTGCCTCTGCAAGGTCCAGTGATGTCATCAGGTAGAGGAGGTCTGAACCAAATATCGAGGATTCATCATTGATCCAGGCATTAAATCCCCACAGAATAAGCCATCTGGGGGACTCCAACACCCTGTTGGAGATGAAGTCCGTAAACTCCTGCAGACATTCTCTACCCAATCCCAGAGGGCTGTATACCAAGAGAATACTGCAGCCCGCACCTGGACCCCAACACACTGCCACACATTCAAATGATGACAAGGTAGAACCCATTGGATGTATGGAGAAATTCAGGCTGTATCTAAAACAGATGGCCACAGCCCCAGTCCTGTGATTCCTCCTTGGGCAGTGTACCACAGAGTACCCGGCAGGGACTAAGACCTCCAAAACTGGACCTGCATTGTCCCCCAACCAGGTCTCCGTGATGCATGCCAGGTCGACTGAAGTAATCAAGCTTGACGTAATTGTGGTCTTATTTCTCATTGACCTAGCATTGCATAACACTGCCCAGAGTGGATCAGTGAAGGCTGTAGATCCCCTAGCTGTCTGCCCATGTGGTCCGGCAGGAACCCTATGGACAGAAGCCAAACACGTCGGGTTTGTCTCAAGGCTCAGATGTCTCCTAGGGTGTCTCCTGATCCTTGCCACCCCAATCCCTCTCACCTCCGTTGGGTCCCCAGTGCCTTGCCACAGACTCCCCTGCCTCCTACAAATACCCACCTCCCTGCAACACCTTACAGCAGTAGCCGGGAGGGGAAGGTCACAAAAGGGGCAGTGAGCACGCAGCAGTGCAGCTGAGTAACGTATTCAGAGGGGCCCATGACTCCTACACATAACTAAACTACTTAACCAACTAAACAAAAATGATATAACAGTATAATAATGATTACTCTTCCCCGCAACTTATAATAATATCACACACTCTTATTAAAATTACAAAATAAATCTAACTACATCCACACTCTCCACACACATCCAACCTCCCCAATACAAAACAAGTCCCTCCAGCACCTCTTACCCTTTAAAACATTAAAACAGATCAAGTTTGTCTACTGCTGTTTTGCTCCCTCTCCTCCTTCTCCGGGTCAAACCTGCAAACGAGCCTTGGCTCAATGTGCCTTTCCCAGTTACCAAATTTTTAAATAAATAAAAATAAAAAATAGATTCTTAGAAAATTTGTCTTTAGAGATGACCTAATATTTCTCTCCATGTCAGCACTTTTAATTATGATAGAATCCATTTTTTGGAACTCAAATAGAGCCTGGCATTAACGGGAGGAAACATTGCGGAAAGTCTTAGTGGGGTCATACTGTTCATAAATTGTATCAGTCTCTGAAAGGACCAGACACTGGAACACATGAACTGATGCTATAGTTGGAATTGCTGGACAGTAAACAGACTTGAGTTTAAAGGAAAACTACACCCAAAACTTGAAAAAATATATGTTGTGCAGAGTGTTTAATTTGTATGTGAAGTTCTAGTGTTTCAAACAACATGAAGTCTTGTTATATTATGACATACTGTATGCAGTGAGTTCCAACCTTGAACTGCTCTGAGGTGAAAGAGTTAACATTCCATGCCAGGCATGGAATTTTGAGCTCAAGCTCGGTTGAAAACTCTATCTGTTGTTCTTCAAACTCAAACTGTCAGATTCTTTACTTACGCCTCACTGAACAGATCGCTCGGAGATTTCTCCTTCTGCTCGGTTCATTTGTCGGTTAAAGTATAAAGTTTTGGTTTTAGCTCTATCTGTGGTATTTGTAAGTACTAGATAGGTTTACATTTACTTTTGTGTGGAACTTGTAAGCGGTTTCATCGGTTCGGTTTGAACCGATCAGGTTATTTCTATTACATTTGCTATCTTTTAGAAGTGCGGTTCCGGTTCTCATCAGTTCTAAAAAACCGGATTTCATTCGTTTTTCCACGACCAGTATTGAGTTTAGGGAACCGATAAAGTCTTGCTTGGTGGATTGCCATAAACGGGCAAGTTTTTGGTTAGGCTGGCACTATGTCTGAGAAACCCAAGCGAAAACCGTGCTCAATGGGTTTCAACACTGTGTTATCTGTGGGGAAGCCTTTGCCAAGGCTGACCCCCACACCACATGTGTTTATTGTCTGGGGTTTGACCACTTCAATGCAGACTGCCAGATTTGTAAGAGTTTTCCTGCAGCTACCCTGGATAAAAGAGTTGGTAGGCTCAGGGAAAGGGAGGCCAAAAAGTCCGCTGAACCAGATGACCAGCCCGGTTCGGTTTCGGGAGTGCCCTCTGACTAGGCGATACTTCCTCGGGCAAAAGGAGAGCCAACTCTGAAGAGTCAGTTCCAGCAAAGAGAACTAGAAAATCAGCTGGTGTGGAGCCAAAACTTCCCTCTCCAACCACTGAGGAAATAGCTAAAGCAATAAAAATTGTTCAGTCACTCTCCGCGGTTCCGACCGAACCGGCACCATCAGGTAAGCGTTTAGTTCGGTCGGTTCCACCTGTTCAAGAGTATGATTTAGAGGAATTTTATGAACCAGAGGAGGGGGAAGAGGAGTATGAGGAGAGTGAATTTGGATTTGAAAGTCTGGATGTGCCCATTGAACCGGACATCTCTCCAGACAGACCTTCAGGAGTGTCTCCCCCTAGGCTTTCTGAGTCCCCTTCTCATTTTATGTTTTATAAAAAAGTAGCTGAAACCCTCCAGCTCCCTATGGAGGAAGCTGTGGATGATCAAGAAGAGCCTGATTATGTAGAAATGATGGATATCCCAGAGTCTAGGAGACTGTCTTTTCCTCTGCATAAATCTTGTTGGAAACAGACAGTAAAAATTTTAAAAGCTCCTCACACCATACCTCCTGTTGATAAAAGAATGGACAAAAGGTATGTATTATCAGGCTCTGATACGGAGTTCCTTACACAGCAATGCAGCCATGTGGGGGTTGTGCAGGCTGCAGCCTGTGACAAGGCAAATATTCCTTTAGCCTCTCACCCCCCCCTGACAAGGACTCCAGAAAGATAGATGCCATGGCAAAGAAACAGTACATGGCAGCATCCTTGGGACTCAGACAGGCAAATTATATGGCTTATGTTGCTAGATATCAGAAATCCAGATGGCATACTGTTTTGGCTCTAGGAAAGCAGGTCCCTGGCCAGCTGGCAAAGGAGCTGGAGCAGGTGGCCGCTGATGGTATTGAGGCATCTAAGGTGCAATTCCATGCTGCAGTGGACTCTAATGATGTATCATCTAGAGTCATGGCTACATCTGTGGCTCTCCGTAGAATGGCTTGGCTCAGATGTACTAGCCTGTCACAGGATACCCAGACTAAGGCCATGGATTTTCCTGTTGTGGGCAACTCTCTGTTTGGGGGGAGCAAACAGAGAATTACATGAAGAAAATGGATGAATATAGGACCACCTATAGGAGTGCACAGGCCAAGGAAAGGCAGGTCACTCCCCAAAGGCAGCCTCCCAGGGGCAGGGGCAGGCCTTTTCATAGGCCTTTTTACCAAGCCCAGGCCTCCTCTTCAGCCTATGCACAGAGGGGGTTCTTTAGAGGGAGAGGCAGACGGGGTGTAAGCAGACCTGCTTCCACCCCTCAGCTTAAAGCCCCTGCCAAGCAGGCACCCTGATGGGGTGCCCAGGGCCGATTCTCCACTACCTGTAGGGGGCAGGCTGGCTTACTTTGTCCAGGACTGGGAGTCTCTAACATCAGACAGGTGGGTCCTGGAAGTAGTAAGCCAGGGACTGGTTCTCAGCTTCAAGAAATTTCCAAAGATGAGAACCAGATCCTTTCCACCTGCAAATCCTTCAGAGGCTCTTGCCCTAGAAGCAGAAGTCTCTACCCTCCTGGCTCTCAGAGCTGTGGAAAGGGTTCCACCCCTACACCAGGGCAAAGGGTTGTACTCCAAGTACTTCCTTACCCCAAAAAAGACAGGAGAATGGCGGCCCATCCTGGATCTCAGGTATCTAAACAAGCACCTTTTAAAACCAAAATTCAAAATGGTGACTCTGGGAATTATTTTACCCTCTTTAAGGCCAGGGGACTGGCTAGTGTCCCTGGACCTCAAGGATGCCTATTTTCATGTTCTCATCAGAAGCTCCCATCGAAAGTACCTCAGATTCGAACTGCCCTCAGGCAATTACCAGTTCAGAGCAATGCCCTTCGGCCTCACATCTGCCCCAAGGGTATTCACAAAATGCCTGGTAGTAGCAGTTGCCCATTTAAGAAGGCAAAAAATTGCCATCTTTCCTTACCTGGATGACTGGCTCATAGTAGGCCAGTCTCCAGACCAAGTCAGGTTACATCTTCAAGTAACTCAGCAACTGCTAACTTCTCTAGGTTTCCTTCTCAGTCTTCCAAAGTCAGTCCTAGAACCTGTCCAGCTTCTCACCTTCATAGGTGCAGAACTGAACACAAAAGAAGCCAGAGCCTTCCTTCCTCTGGAAAGAGCAAGGACCCTGATTTCTCTGGCTTCCTCCTTCACCCTGCAGGTCTCTCGACCAGCAAGGCACTTTCTCCAGCTCCTGGGACACATGGCTGCTTCGACAGCAGTAGTGCAGGGAGCCAGATTTCAGATGAGGGACATCCAGTTCCATTTGAGAGCCTTTTGGTCTCAAAGGAGGGACCCTCTAACCAAATTAATTCCAGTGACTCGAACCCTGATCCAAGCCCTTCAGTGGTGGCAGGACCAGAGCAATCTGAGACAGGGGGTTCCCTTCACCCCTCAGTCTCACTCCTTAATCCTTACTACAGATGCATCCCTATTGGGGTGGGGAGCTCACATGGGCGACCTCACTAGCCAGGGATTGTGGTCCCCTCAGGAATCTCTGCTCCACATCAATCTGTTGGAACTCAGAGCAGTTTTTCTAGCACTTCAATTTTTTTCCAAATCTGTTCAGAACAAAGTTATTCAGGTCAGAACAGACAATACCTCCACAATGTGGTACATCAACAAGCAAGGGGGCACTCGGTCTATGGCCTTGTGCACTGAAGCAATGAAGTTGTGGTCTCTGGCTTACTCCCTGAACACCTCCCTTGTAGCAGTTCACCTCCCAGGCAAGGACAATATCCTGGCAGATGCTCTCAGCAGGATTTCCCAGGGCCATCACGAATGGGCTCTGGATCCCCTAGTACTGGAGGTGGTATTTGCCAGATGGGACACACCCCAGATAGATCTTTTTGCAGCCCCAGACAATCACCAACTTCCCCTTTTTTGTTGCAGGCCCCCAGTGCTGGGCTCAGTCCATCTGGATGCCTTCCTTCTCAGTTGGGAAGGGAAGTTTCTCTATGCCTTCCCCCCCTTCCCTCTCCTGTTCAAAGTGCTAGTCAAAATCAGATCTCAACCCTGCAAGATGATCCTGATTGCTCCAGACTGGGCCAGACAGCCCTGGTACCCACTCCTTATGCCTTAGTAGTCCACCTTCCCCTGTGTCTTCCCAAGAATCACAATCTGTTGTCCTGTGCTCAGGGGAGAGTTTGGTACCTGAACCTTAAATCTCTCAACCTCAAGGCCTGGCTCTTGAAGAGTTAGAGTTTGCTGACCTACACCTCTCCCAAGGTGTTTTGGATATCCTGAAGGCTTCGAGGAAGCCTTCCACCAGAGCTTCTTATAATTCTAAATGGAAGAGATTTTCCATATGGTGCTCTGTAAAGCATATTCTCCCAGAATCTGCTGGTTAACTCATGGTCCTGGACTATATGGTCCATCTTAATACTTTGGGGCTGAGACCAGCTACCCTAAAGGCACACCTGGCAGCCGTGTCTGCTTTCTTATCAGCAGGTAAGCCCTCTTCTCTTTCAGCCCATCCTGTTTTCTCCAAGTTTTTCAAAGGGTTGCTTTACACCAACCCCCCCATTCAGGGACCCTGCCCCTGCTTGGGATCTTAGTATTTGCATTGCCCAGCTTATGCAACCCCCTTTTGAGCCCTTGTCTTCAGCAGAGCTTAAGTACTTGACTTGGAAAACTGTGTTTTTGGTAGCCATCACTTCTGCCAGGTGCATAAGTGAGTTACAAGCATTGTCAGTGGAGCCTGATTTTATCTCTTTTCACAGAGATAAGGTAGTCCTCAGGACTAACAGAAAGTTCTTGCCTAAAGTGGTCTCAGATTTCCACCTTAATCAATCTATGTCTCTCCCCTGTGTACTTCACTGACCATTCCTCCTCTGGTGAGAGGAGGTTGCACAGTTTAGATGTCAAAAGATCCCTTAGCTACTACATATATCGTACCAAGGGTCACAGGTTTGATTCCCTCCAACTGTTCCTCACTTATGGTGAGGTTGGCAAGGAAACCTGCCACTAAAGATTCATTGCCAGGTGGATCGTCTCTTGTATCCAATTCTGCTATGAAAATTTGGTAAAGTTCCTCCCTCAGGCCTGAGGGCTCACTCTCCAGAGGTACAGCTGCATCTCTGGCTGCTGCAGGGACATCCTAGCCTAGAGATATGTCAAGCAGCTACCTGGAACACAGTTCACACTTTTACTAAGCATTACTCCCTGGACATCCAGGCTAGGAGTGATGCTCGATTTGGCACAGCTGTGCTTCAGAGCCTATTTCCTAAGTAGGTTCTGTCCCTCCTCCATGGAGGTACTGCTGTGTGGTCTGCATATGTCATAATATAGCAAGACTTCATGTTGTTTGAAGAAAAAATTACTCACCTTAGTAATGTTGTTTCTTCTAATGGAGTCTTGCTATATTATGACCTCCCCCCTGCCTCTCAGAACCTTACTTTTGGGGATGTGGGTGGGCAGGCATGTTGGCACTTTTTAGATGCCCACCTTGTTTTCACCCCTCCTTTTTGGGGTGATCTGTGTTGTGTTTGTCATTTTTTGGGTCTCCTGACCTGAGTCTTTGTTTTGGCACCAAAAAATGTGTTAATATAATTAGTAGCCAGTTGGCTAGTGTAGGTTTACAGCTTCCACACAGAGTCTTAATGAGTTTTGCTCGAAAAGATTTGACAGTTTAAGTTTGAAGAACAACAGATAGAGTTTTCAACCAAGCTCGAGCTCAAAGTTCCATGCTTGGCATGGAATGTTAACTCTTTCACCTCCAGAGCAGTTAGAAGGTTGGGACTCACTGCATATGTCATAATATAGCAAGACTCCATTAGAAGAAACAACATTACTAAGGTGAGTAATTTTTTCTTCCTTCCCTCTGACTGGTATTAGGAGTTTTTCCCAAATTAGCCTGCTAGCTTTATGCCAGTTTTACGACCCCTGGAGATCTTCATACTTGATAGTGTAATTATATTTCTTGTTCTCACAGTGCATCTACTCTCACGTGACTGTGATGTAAGAGAGACCCAAAATTCAGCACACACATGCCAAACAAACTAAATATCTTGGAAGCTTTATAAGCTGCACAAAAATTACCAGCAGCAGTTTTTCAGGGCAGTAAAACCTTTAGGATGAGGGTGGTCACCAAGCTAAATTCTACAGATTTTAAAATATAGCCATCTCTATTCTTGTGAACTAATTTTAATGCAATGCTTTCTGTTGGATTTATGGGCTCTGCTACATCACCATCACATGAAACAAGGTGCACTGTAGGACAAAGAAATGCAATAAAGCAATTTCATATGGAGATCTCCAGGGGGTCGTAAAACTAGCATAAAGCTAGCAGGCCAATTTGGGAAAAACTCCTAATACCAGTCAGAGGGAAGAAAACACTAGAACTTCACATACAAATGAAAACACTCTGCACAGCATATATTTTTTCAAGTTTTGGGTGTAGTTTTCCTTTAAGGGGTGGATGGGTGTTGATAACTTACTCCAGGTGTTAAAGGGGAACAGTCATCACCAAGGGCCCCCCCACACTCAATCTCAGTGTATGCTTTGTGTCTGAAAACATTTTGGTTTACTTACTGTTTACTGTAGAATAGTAGATTTTAACAGGCTAATTTTCCTTAGATGCAGCTGACATCTTCTGTTACTACAAATCCTAGAATCCCCTGCAGATGACATCAGAGCAGTAGATAGCGGTGGCAGATTCAATAGCCTGCAGTGCATGTTAGAGTTTATATAAGCTCTGGTCTTTTGTTTGCTGGTCCTGCTATCCTTCATGGGGTATGTACAGTCACAGAGGATTGCACTTAGCTCTTGGAGAAAAGCAGTCCCAGAAAACATCGGATTGGAGATTATAAAAGAAACACAGATTTTATCGGCAGAAAGGGATTTAGACCCATCCTGTCTTTCCCTTATCCCTGCTTATTCCATCACCACTGACCCTAGTTGGTCAAAGGTGTTACTCCCTTCCCCTGTTCCTCTACCTAACATGCCCTTGTGCCTGGCTCATGCATACTTAAAGCTCCCAACAATCTTTGCCCCACTATCTCCTATCTCCTCTGCAGGCTGTTGAAGTATCCACTACCTTTCCCGAAGAGTATTTCACACATCTCCCTAAACTTTCACTTTCTTAGCTTCATTGCATGCCCTTGTTCTGTTGCTTTCTTTCACTGAAATAGAGCCTCCACTTGCTTCTTGCTTTTTTTTCTTTCCTTTTTAACCAGGAGAGACACCCTAAGCTAATAACTTATTTACAGGTGTGACATGGGAGCACGAGGAAGTTAAGTGACTTGCTGAGGGTCACACAGTATGTAAGTGGAGGCTGTGGGATTCAAACCCAGGTCTCCAGGTTTGCAGCTCAAAGCCTTAAACCACTGTGCTATACTGCCTCCTTCACTTGTTTACTCCTGTGAGATACTTGCAGGTTTCAGTCATGCACCCTCCCACTTTCCTCTCTTCCAGGGAGTACATGTTGAGTTTCTGCAGCCATTCCTTGTATGGCTTCTCATGCAACCCCCTCACCATTTTCGCTGCCCTCCTCTGTACTTTCTCCACCCTTTCAATGTCCTTGCAGAGGTGTGACCTCTGGAACTGGACAAATCAACATATTTTGAAAGATTTCAGAAACAGTGCCTGTCCCAGGGAAGACTGGCCTGCCAAGTGGGTCTGTTAATGATTTATGGTTCTTTTGGAGTAAATAGACTGTGGGGCACATTGGATGGAGGCCCTTTAGAAAGCTAATTCATCACTCAGTATATAACCAGATCAGTAGGAATGACTAATTATCTCATCTGTTTGGTTTATGTATAAATTTGTGAGCTCAGAGCTAAACCACACAGCAATTTCTATCTGAGAGTTGTCTCATAGCTCCTTCACATATTTTCTCTAGACATGACCTTAATATCCCCTCCCCCATGTTGGTACTTCTAATTATGGTAGCATCCATTGTTTGGAGCTCACATCTCGAGGGAAACTGAGTGTACCTGCTTTAATTAGTCATGTGACTTGCACCTCATCTGGCAACCTGCATTCACCAGCCTCCTTGACAAGACCCATGGCTGCATACTTTCTCCCCTGCTCAATCGCCTCTCTCACTCTCCCCCCTACCTGTCATGTCCTGACCTTCCTACTCTGTCCCACTAACTCACCCACTATGAGCCCTGACTGACTCTTTTCCACACCTTTTTTCCTGCCCTTTCCCTCTTCCCTCCCTCCCCCACACCTCACCATCCCCTCCCTCCTTTCACCTTCTCCTCCTGTGCCTTCCCCACTCCCCCCATTCTACTCCTTCCTGCCTCGCTCAACATGCTTGACAATGCCGCCGGCTGCACCCCCCGTTCTCTGCCCTGCTGCTACTCTTCATCAAAACAGACAATGTGGCACTCAGACCAGTTACTATGCATGAAAAAATCCACACTGGCACAGAATTAATGCGAATAATTCCTTAAGGAACTTTAATAAAGTTCAGTCCCACATACAAAAGCACGCCGACTGACCACCGGCGCTTCAACTCCACAGAGTCTTCCTCAGGTGTGTGTGAAGGCGGAGAACAGACTACATACATTAATATAATGGCGCCACCCCAAAGGCATATTACAGGGGTACTTTCATTCATGTGTACATTTAAATGCATTCTTTAACTATTAGAATGTTTTCACAGAAGTTACATAAATTCATACAGACATAGGTACTCTTATCAAGATGGACAATAAATTTGAATCTCATTGGTGTTAGAAGTAGCTAACAAGTGCTATCTTATCAGATAAATTTACAGGTTTTAACTTTGATTTAAACTTTCTTTGACAAACCTACTTAATACTTCCAAGTACAGGGATTCAGTCTCTGGAAGGCATTTTCCCTACAAAGCGTTGGTGGCACCTATGGCACCTACACAGTTTATTACCAGCATAAAGATCTGGATCCAGAGAACAGAGAGTCCCATGCAAATATCTGAAAGAAAGGAAAAGAAATGACATTATATTAAAATTGTATTAACATTCTGAAAAAATTCTCTCAAAAAAATATAGACAGCTTAAGCTGAGTGCAGGATTCATAGTTTGCACACAAAGAGACTTTAAACAATTACTTATATGGTTTGGAAATGTGAATGAGCAGTCTATTTTGTTTTTTTTGTCAGAAATGGTTTTAAGTCCCATCTCTCATTCAAGCCATCAGGTTTAACACATTTAAGTTGAAAAATCCACTTACTCTCTTTTTCGAGCAGCAAATTAGCCCTGTCCACACCGAATTCAAGTGGTGGTATCCATTCAATTCCCATGAACTTCAAACATTCAGTTTTTGATTCATGTACCTGACTAAAATGCATTCTTACCGGGGTATCTTGTCTTTTATTGCAGGTTGACCGCACATGTTCCTGCATCCTTTGTTTTAGTGGTCTTATGGTTTTACCGACATAGACCAGGTTACAAATGCACCTCAGTGCATAGACAATGTGGCAAGTATCACATGTAACGAGTTCCCTGATCTCTGTTTTAATATCTTGATGTTTAGGATGTTGGAATTATTTGCCTGAAACAAAAAAATTGCAAATATTGCATCTAGCACATTTGAAGCACCCATTTGTTCTTCTTGCTAATCTGGTTTCTCATGGAATCTTTGATATTCCAAGTCTGCTTTGCACTAGCATGTCTTTAAAATTCCTAGCTCTGCTAAAAGACACGCTAGGCAAATTTCCAACAGCACTAACCACTGTCTCATCACTTAAAAGAATAGGCCAGTTACTAAAAACAGCATTACCAATTTTACCTGCTTTGTAATTGTACTGAGTAATAAAAGTACAAGGTTGTGTGTTGGATGTTGTTTTTGGTGTATTAAGTAAAGACTGTCTATTCAATCTTGATGCTTTAACTTTTTGTTCTTGTAATAAATCATGGTCATACCCTCTTTCCATAAAATGTTGAATTAATTCATCCATTTGTTCATTAAATGAAATGACTGTGCTGCAATTTCTGTGAATCCTAACCATCTGACTGTAGGGAATGGAATCTTTCAAATGTTTGGGGTGTGCACTAGTGGCATGCAAAACTGAATTTGTAGCTGTAGGCTTGCGATAACACTGTGTGTCAATGATCCTTCTATCCCTAGTCACAGTTAAATTCAAATCCAGAAAGTTTAAACTCTGTTTGTTTGCTTCATGTGTGAATTTTAAATTTAAGTTGTTAACATTTAACCAGTCAATAAATTCCTGTGCCAGTACCTCATTATCTTCTGACACATATTACACCATCAATAAAACAATTCCAGTGTTTAATGTGAGCTTTATACGCGTTAGTAATGTCGTTAAGGACAATAGTGTCTTCCCAAAATCCTAGAAATAAATTAGCACAGCTGGGGGCCATAGCTGCCCCCATTGCTGTACCACATTTCTGTAAGTAGAATTGTTCATCAAATTTGAAATAATTATGTTCTAATATAAATTTGAGGGCCTGTAAAATAAATTTTTGGGAATGTGCTCCATGTCAGGTGCTTTATCCCAAAATATTTGATCGAGAAATGCTTTGGTTATGTTCTATAGATGCGTATAGGGATTCCACATCTATGCCTAACCAACAGAATTCCTCTCCCAGCTAATATTTTGAATTTTTGTAATAAATGTTTTGTATCACGGTATGACTTTCAATTCAAAACACTGTGTTGGAGAAAAAGTCAATGAACTTGCCCAGATTTTATGTCAAACTGCCAATACCAGAGACAATCGGTCTACCTGGTGGATTCCCTATGTTTTTGTATGTTTTTGGCACTGTATAAAACCTGGGATAATAGGATGTTCATTCCAAATATAGTGAAACCAAGTTCTGAGATAGTCCCAGTTTTCAATGCCTGCGTAGGTAAGCTATACAGATCCTGTTTAAATATCATTGTTGGATCAGAGTTCAGTTCCTGGTAGTTGTCACCATGATTTAATAATGTTGGCGTCGTGGCTAAATATTTGTCTCTGTCCATAATGACAATGTTACCTTCTTTGTCAGCGGGTTTAATTATAATGGAGGGTTCCTTAATTAGATAATTAATAGCTTGGTTCTCAGCTTTAGTTAGATTGAAGCTAGGTTTAGAAGTATCATTTAAAATAATTTCTACCTGTTTGCAAACAACACTTTCATAAGTGTTGATAACATTAATTGGTAGGTGCCATAGGTGCCACCAACGTTTTTGTAAGGAAAATGCACCCTTTCAGAGACTGAATCCCCTGTACTTGGAAGTATTAAGTAGGTTTGTCAAAAAAAGTTTAAATCAAAGTGAAAAACCTGTAAATTTATTTGGATAAGATAGCGCTGGTTAGCTGCTTCTAACACCAATGAGATTCAAATTTATTGTCCATCTTGATAAGAGTATGTATATCTGCATGAATTTATGTAACTTCTGTGAAAACATTCTAATAGATAAAGAATGTATTTAAATGTACACATGAATGAAAATACCCCTGTAATATGCCTTTGTGGTGATGTCATTATATGAATGTGTACTTAAGTCTGTTCTCCCGTCTTCTGGCCACACCCCTGAGGAAGACTTGAGAGGAGTCGAAGCGCCGGGTGGTCAGTCGGAGTGCTTTTTGTATGTGGGACTGAATTTTATTAAAGTTCGTAAAGGAATTATTCGCATTAATTCTGTGCCAGTGTGGATTTTTTCATGCATAGTAACTGGTCTGAGAGCCACATTGTCTGTTTTGTACTTCCAAATTCTGAGCTGGCTGCTTGTTTGTGTGCACCGGGCTGTTTATAATGTTTCACGTTTTTTTTCCTTTGATCTGTTGCTACTCTTCATCCCCTGACTCATCCTTCCCTTACTATTTCCAAATGGGATTACCAGTCCATGTTTTCGTCTATAAAATCCTAGAATGTCAACTATGCATCTAATTGCAAATCACCTATGTTTACTATGTATTGTGCTGTTCTTCTGTTTGTTGTATTTGATATTATCTGTACATGTTATTGTGCTTTATACTTGTCTGTTTTGTAACCCCCTTCCCATTACTGACGTGGAACCTTTGTAAATTAGCTGCTTTGTGCTTAAAGGTATTTTCTAATCCTAGATTGAAATAAATAAAATAAAACAAATAGAGCCCAGCATTCAGGGAGGAAACATTTCAGAAAGTCTTACTGGGATAATGCTGTTCAAAATTCTATCAGTCTCTGAAAGTACAGACCCTGAACACAAGCATTGATGTTAATTTGGAACTGCCAAGCAGTAAACAGACTAGAGCTTAAAGGAGGTGTCAGTAACTCACCTCAGGTGTTAAGTCACCAGAACAGTTAGCAGCATTAGGCATGTTCCTGTTCTATAATGTTGAGGGCCACGCCCAGTAACTCCTCTTGATCACAACTAAAATCATGTTGTCTGGTTGCTTGTGATTTGGGCCCCTCAATGCTTATATGCGTGTATGCTAATTTATTTGTTCATATCTTAATGCATTTGTTTGTACGCTAATTTATTTGGTGTATGCTAATTTATTTAGGTGTATGCTAATATGTGCTAAATTTCTTGTATGCTAATTTGAATGCTACTTTATGTTATGCTAATTTATTTGGTTGTATAGCTAATCTGTATGCTAATTTATTTGGTTGTATGTTAATTTTTTACATGCTAATGTATGTGTTTGAATGCTAATTTGTTTGCATGCTAATTTATTTGTATGATTTTTCATGATAGTGTATGTGTTTGCATGCTAATTTCTACGCTAATTTATTTGCTTGTATGCTAACTTGTTTGCTTTTGCGCTAACTTATTTGTTTGTATGCTAATCCACATGCTTTTTCAGTGGAAGCGAGTGGTGCAGCGCCACACTGTTACATGAAATGATGGTGCACAGCATCCACCATGTTGCATCTTCACAGACGTTTCAACAGTAAAACTAAGTGAATTATAATGCATCAAAAAATTCTCTCCCATTGCGAGAAGCCTAATCGGGGGGTAAGGCTGAGGGAGGGGGGACTATAATCAATCAATCAAACTTTATTTAACCAGGCAGTTACATCATTGAGCAAGCTCATTTTCTATGTTACCAACCCTAGCCTTTATTGTGGATGCATATGGTTTATTGTCTGGCTAGAAACATAATCAGGAGAAATCCCAGATCCTGCTCCTTTCATTTACTTATTTAGCTTTTATTTCTCAAGTAGATGCACTACACAAGACATTTTTCTGTTTTCAGGCATGACCCAGGAGAATCACAAAACCAGAGGTAAACAGAAACATTATACAGGATACAGGGTGAACACACACAACTGAATATAAGCTTAGAAATACCCAAAGAAAAAAAATACAAAATATAGTAACTGCGAGACAACGTAGAGGGTGTAGGGTAGTAAAAACAGCAGTACAACACACTAACAATCTCAGAAGCAGCTACAATTACATATACCATTGCCACAGCGATGGGAAAACAGTGAATACATCTAAACGACAGAATCGGCTGTTCGCTGTGATGGTCCAATTGTTTCCCAATGCTGCTGTCTCTGGGGAGTTTGTCCTCTCCTGAACCAACTCCAACTTAGAGTTGGTAATCTATAATCTGCAAGGGAGGGGCAAAGCACTTTTATACTGTGACCGTACAATGCCAGTTGTCAACATTGTGCCATCGCTGTAATGATGGTCTGCAAATTTCCTGTTGCTGTAGTGACATGAAACTTTGAAACTTTAATATCAAGATCTGAAGGCTATACACTTGGGCCCAGATATTCAAACTGCGCCCAAAAGTCGTCAATAGCAGGAGCAATGTGAAGTCTGGTCGTTTCATGCTAAGAGACACGATATCTGTGCGAGTGCCAATTGCACCCATACAGCCAACGCCTGAATATCGTGACTAACTGCGCCATGGTGCAACTAGGGAGGGGAAGCTGAGCAGATTTGATGCTCTATAGCACAACAAGGGATGTTCAGCTGAGCAGTCCAGAGGCACCACAGCGCAACCAGGGATGCCCCCCAGCTGCAGAGCAATGTAACTGCACAATCAGGGAGGTAGGGGCCCAACACCCATGCCACAGATGGGCACAGGAACACACAGCAGAACAGACATTGTCCCCCCACACCCCAAGCACAGCACAACCAGGGCAGGGCTGGAAGAACCACTGGTCCATGGAGACAAGCAACCAACCCACAGCCTGGCCATGTTGCCCCATCACACCTACCAGCAAGCTATGACTGGCACGCAAGGAGGGCGGACCACTCTGTGCCACACCATCCCCCCCAGTGCACAGCACACCCTGCACTGTGACCCCCAGACACCCCCCATGAGCAGTGACCACCACAGCAGGAAACCCTATGCATGCCACCACCCCCACCACCCCCACAGTGTCAATGCAACCCTGTGCACCACAGAACCATGCAAGCCAGCCCCAAAATGAACACCCATCAGCAGGTTGCAGCACATGGCAATGCAACAATGGCAGACAAAGTGCCACCACGCACAGTCCCGAGGTACTGCTGAGGACTGACCATGCGTTGCCACAAGAGTTACCCCATATGGGATGGTCGTGTTGTTGACACTCCACCAGTGGTACAGTGCTCTGCACAGTATTCCAGTGACACACCCTGGCTCACCACTGGCAAACAGCCACCACAGACACCCACAGTGGTGCGTGGAAACATGCACCACACCAGATACCACACAGGGTCTGGACAGACACCCACCCATACCCAAGGGCACAACAACACAGTGAAGCAGTGGTGGGGCAACCAAGCCCTCATTGTGAGCCCATGTAAGCCGTATACACACAACCTGCAATTCACCATGGCACTGGAGTGCCAACCACCCTGCGCAGGCACCATGGACCAATACACCACCATTAGTCACCTGGAGCACAAACCACAGGCAGTGGGGCACATCCCCTGCAACACACACAAGGCCATAGCATGGAGGAGGGACAATGACCATGTCACGCACAGTGCCATCTGAGCCAGGCATGCACCACACCAGTGACATGGGCAGCCCAGCAAAGTGACAGGTACAGTGTCCGCCTGCAGGAATGCCACCACTGACATTCCAGCAGACCATGCAGGTCACAGGCAGGCATGTGTCGGCTGCACAGGCCATGGACGAGCTGATGGGTGCACCATGAACACAGAGCACTCGCCATGGACCACTGCACACAGTCATCCAGTGCACAGGGAACAACACACACAACACAGACACTGGCTGATATCTACCTATACACCATAGACACCTCCACATGGACACACACACACATACCCATGACTGCACCACCCTGATGCCAGCACACCACTGCAGCTGAGCACCTATAGCCTGCTGCAAATCAGAGACCACCACGTATTCTTACAAATGTAAATGTATTATAAAACTAGAGAAATCAACTATGTACATAAATAATAACTATGTACAGGTATGTGGTGGGGACACAAAAAGTGGGGTGGGCAGGGGGAAGGGGTGGACAAATGGGATGGGATAGGAGGGGTGTGAGGGTGGGTCTGGAGGGAAGGGAAGTCAGGGACCAAGGGACTAATGTCTTCTTTGCTGGTCCAGGCTCTGGCTCCCCCTGGCTCTGCGCCTTCGAGGTACCCCTGACTCATCGATCCTCCGAAGGATAGTCACGGTCTCACGTGCCAGAATAAGGAGCTCCTGCAGGGTGTCTCTGATTTCCCTCAGATGTCTCACACCTAGGACAAGGGAGCACAGTCAACAGGTGTGAATGCACAACCCCATACAGGCCGCCCACTGCGCATACGGCCATGGGGCATACCACTGTGATGGTGTTTGACCAGCTGCAGTGAGCACGTCCACCAGACCTGCCCACCCAGGCGCATACAGCCATGCGGAATGCTGCACACCCACCAGCCAAGTCACACACAGCACCACCGTGGGCTGTCTAGTGACATGGCTATGTGGTGCAAGGGCAGTGGCACAACCATACACCTGGTGCACACATGGACCACCATTGATGCACTCCCAGACATGCAGTGCCACTGGACAGTGTTGACTGTAACAAGTGGCGTGCATGGCAGTGATGTCAATGAATGGTGGCCATGCACCGCTGCCCACCTTGTCACACAGCATGCAATATTAATCATGGATATCTGGCACTCACCCACATCGGGCCGGTCAGGTGGCCGTTACTGGTCCTCGGCCCACCTGGCTGTGGCTTCCAGCACCCTCCACTCTGCATGCACTTGGAGCAGTTCATCCGGGCCTGTGGGGTCAAAAAGGAGAGGAGAACATTAGTACATTCCCAAAGCAAAGTCCCCTGCCCCCGGGAGTGTTCCCCCACCAGCCAGACCCACCCACCCCACACCTGTGAACACAGCCACGGCCAACCCCATACGGTCCCTCCCCTATGTGCTGGACACATACAACACTGTGACTCATATGGACGATAACAGTGTGTTGACGGAACCCCTACCTGGATGTGGTACCATGCCCCTCCTGTCACATGACCTCAGTCGGGCCAATAGCTCAGGCTCCCTCCTCTGCAGGTCACCATATTAGTGCCTGCACTGCTCAGCTGTGTGGCCCCTTCCTGTTGCCCCCTCGAGGGCTGTGGCCACCTCCTGCCACACCTGGGTCAGGTACAGGGTCAAGGGTCCCTGGCGAAAGGCCACGCACAATGCCATCGG
Source organism: Neoceratodus forsteri (assembly GCA_016271365.2). NCBI lineage: Eukaryota > Metazoa > Chordata > Ceratodontiformes > Ceratodontidae > Neoceratodus > Neoceratodus forsteri. The sequence goes on along the minus strand of CM028138.1, from coordinate 672,538,347 downwards.
ATGACAATGCGTGTAGTGTGATTGGCTGCCTGTGTGCCAGAACCACAGTGGACTATCGGGCAGTTGGGCCATTGCGCCTATGAAGGCCCATTGCCACAGTGCCATGTAGTGACCTTCGCTATAGTGCCACTGGCACAATGGTGGCCATGCTTTGCATTGCCTACCACGCACAGCACGTCATCAGCGTGGCAGACACCTGCATCAGCAACCTGGGCATGTGCAATGAGGTGTACTACGCATGCCACAGAAATGCACCATTGGCTCGGCACACTCAACACAAATGCGCAAAGTGCAACAGTGCGATATTCGGCCGTCATATGCAAATCATCTGATCAGCCATTCAATGGCACAGCACCGCAATTTGCGTCTAATTAAAGTTGCTCCTCACCTCATTTGCATGGATTGCACTATAAAGGTGCGATGATGTGCTGCAGTGGCCATAGTCGGTTACTGTGTAGTTGCATGCTGTGTGGGAGTGTGGACTGTGGATTCAGGGACATGCATGGGACTGCACAGTCACAGGTAACAACTGCCATTCTTACAGGCTACATAACGACCGAGCACGTTCTTGGACAGGAGGACAACAGTGGCGGGAGGAGGAGGAGGCTGAATTTTACTAAGGCCAAAACCGAGGCCCTTTTCGAGGCCTACCTGGCTCAGGAGCCACTGCTCAGTGGATGGCGGGGCAACACTCAGGCCCATGCTGCTGCATGGGAGGAGGTGGCATGTGCCGTGAACCTGCATGGCAGCCACCAGCGTTCCATGCAGGAGTGTAAGAAGAAGATGGGCACAGACAGGAGGAGGGTAAAGGAGAAGGTGGCTGCCATCAGGGCAGCACATGCTGCAACAGGTGGAGGACAGCTGGAGGTGGTACAGCTCACCCCAGCGGGGGACAGGCTTGCTGCAAGCATGCACCGAAGTGCCATAGAGGGAGTTCCGGGTGGTGGCTTCCAGACGGGTGGTGGCCCATCTCTGCATGTTAAGTCATGGTCTGTCGGGGGGGGCAGGGTAGGTCACATGCAGTAATGTGACTTTGCTTTCCCTTACAGATCCTGAGCATCTGCATGGTTCAACGGTGGTGGGCCTGTCCACTGCAGACAGTTGGATGGAGTCAGAGGTGGGACCATCCACCTCCACAGGTATGTGTGGATCTGTACGACAGTGGGGCCGCCTGGCTGTCCACACTGATGTCATTGAGACAGGTGTAGAGGAAGCTCTGCCTGTGTCATTGTGTACTGGTGTCCACGGATGCCAGCATGCTGTGGCTGCTGGCCGGGGCAGAGTCCGGCACCAGTGATTGACAGGACCATCATGGGCAGTGACACGTGTGTGCCACAGGATGGACACACAGCAGGCATTTCACGCCCATGGCTGTGGGTGGTGCCACCGTGGGGGCCTGCATGTCACACAGTCCCAGGCTGTGCCTGTCAGCACCAGTGGGGCAGTACCAGTGTCTGTTCAGGACAGTGGGACTGTGCGCCACTGCGGTGGCACCACTGAGCCCTGGGGTGCGGCAGCGGAGGGCAGCATCAGCAGTCACCTACTGGGCCTGGGGGTACAGGGTTCAGCGGTGGCGTCTGTGCACCACCTGTGGACATGCTCAGACCTGGTCTGAGTGCGCAGCACCACTCTCAAGGTGCTGAACATCAGGCCCTCACACCCTGAGGGACAGGATGCCGAGGAGGCTGATGACCTCTTGGACGAGCACACCCGCCTACTGCGAGCATCGGCCCAGCAGCAGATGTGGCTTGTGACATCTGTGGAAGTACTGTGTGTGGATCTGGAGTGGGCAGAGGAGCGTCGCTGCAGGGACACCAACCGGATCCTGGCAGGGATGGACCGTTTGCGGGAGGATGTGACTGCTGCCACTGACAGGCATGCACAGGCGTTCATTGCTGTCATGGCCACAATGGGCACACAGTCAAGTGCCCATGCATCGTGGACACCATGCAGTGCACTCTCCACCCCCTGTTCCTGGCATCATGCGACTCCCACCCTGTCAACGCCGGGTTCAGCTGTGGGCATCCCGAGCACTCCTGGTGCAGGCATGTTCGGTGTGCTGCAGACCCCTGCGCAGGCACGGTTGCGTTCACGCAGTGGAACCCCTGGGGGACCATCGGTGCCACCCCCTGAGGCCAGTAGTCAGCCTGCCAGTGCTGGCGGGTCTCGAGGGGCTGCCCGCATCCCGTGGTGGCCGTGGCACTATGTCGCGAGACTGACCTGTCTCCTAGTGCGGCTACTGTCTGGTGCTGCCCTGTGTGCATTGTGTGTGTCAGTGGGCAGTGCACAGGTGGGTACCTGGCCCTGCACGCAGACACAAGTCCACCTGCACCCTCCCGGCTGCTGTCCCGCAGGTTGCATGTGCATGATGATGCCTGCATTGCACTGTATACCAATGTGCAATGGTGCCCAGCATCTGACACACGCACATGGACAGGCAGTGGGCATGGTGGCCTGTGGACATGTGTGTTAGGTGTGTGTTCTGGGTCATGTGCCTTCTAGCCTCTGTGCTCATTTGTTGCATTGTGTGTGTGTGTCCTTCGGCATGGCTTGTTAATCCTCATCCATCCCTGGCTGTGTGCTGTGCCCTGCCACTTCCCTTGATGGCATGCACCCCCACTGTGGGTTCCCTGCGTGTTTGTGGGTTGTGCCTTGGCCACTGGTGGTTGCGCATGGTCCCATGACTTACCTGGGTTTGCTGAAGTGCTCCTCCCTGATGGTGTCCCAGTGCAGCTGTGCCAGCCGGAGCAGTCAGAGGTCCCATCGGCCGGGGGGGGTTGCCCATCACCATCATCACCGGCGTCCCCATCGTCCCCTTCACTGTCCCCCTCTTCAACCTGCATGGCTATCCCACATTCGTTGGCCATGTTGTGCAGGATGCAACAGGCCAGGAATAGCCCACAGGCATTTGAGGGGCTGTACTGTAGGGCACCACCGGAGGTGTCCAGGCAATGGAAATGTGCCTTCAGCATCCCGAACACCCACTCGATGACATTACATGTGGTGGCATGTGCCTCACTGTAGCATTGCTGCGATGGGGTCGTGGGCCACCGGTAGGATGTGAGCAACCAGGGATGGAGTGGGTATCCACTGTCACCTGTGTGTAGAGGGTGGAGGTTAGTTTGGTGATCAGCATCGTCCTGCCCCAAGCCATGTAGGCCACTACCCATGGCGCCTCTGGCCATGCCCCCCCAGGCCCTGTATTAGTCCATTTGGTTTGCATACTCACCCACTAGGTGTCCAGTGAGGATGTCCCCACTCTCGAATCTGTGGCACAATGCTGACTGGTGCCAGATGTAAGAATCATGTGCTCCCCAGGGTGCATGGCACAGACATTGATGATCGCCCCTGGCATCGCACACCACCTGGCAGTTGATGCTGGTATAGCCCTTGTGATTTATATATGTGGCCCCTTTGGGGCCAGGTGGTGTCGATATGGCCACATGGGTGCAGTCTATTGCCCCTAGCATGCCAAGCATAGTACTGGCCCTGTGGATCTCCTGTATGTTTGCTGTGTGCTCCGCCACTGTGCTAGGGAAATGGATGTACTCCTCAGCATGTGGCAGCAGTGTGCTGAGGAATTGGGTGAGGTGGCGTGATGTAGCCGACTGGGTTATGCCTGTGGTGTCCCCATTTGGTCTCCTGGAAGGTACCCGTGGTGAGCAAGCACATGCAGGCTGTTACCTTGGTCTCCACTGACAGGGCATGGCTCCGTCGTGTGGGTGCCTGCATCACATCACTGCAGCTCACAGAGCCGCCTCAGTATTGCCCTGTTCAGGCAGTACTGGCCCACAATCTCAGTATCTGTGTACAGCTCAAAGCTGGTGTGGGCTCCGGTACTGCCTGTTGAGGCATACCGCCTATGCCACGGCCATGTCCCCTGCTGCCCACCTTCTCACCCCCTCATTATGGCCTCAAGTGGAAGGTGGCACTGGCCATGGTCCTGGCTTGCTTTTACCCCCCGACAGCTGTTACTTTATTCCCCCTGCTGTCCTGGCTGCTACCTCCCCTGCACCGGGTACACCTGCCTGTGCTGGCCTCTGAGCTGTGTGGCTCCCCACACCTTCCCTGTGCCTGTCTGTTGCTGTGGCCTTTCCCTGGCCTGTCCTGTTCCTGTCACTTGCCCTGTCTGTGCCTCTGCCTCTGACACATGTGGCTTCCCTGTAGTGTTCTTGCGCCTCTTCCTTGCTCCTTTTTATTTTGGCTCATTTCACTATGGCGCAACCTCCGCTTGCTCCACTGTTGCACACTACACAAGTCTTTGAATATCACACTCGCCATTTATGCATGGTTCCTCCCCCTTCGGTTGTGCATGCCTTCATTATCATTGTGCTGTTGCCCAGCATGATTTCGGGGCGCAACTGCCTCCTGCTGAATATCACAGAATGGACAACTTCAGACTTGAGCAGATGCAACCCTATTGTGCATGGCTCAAGTCTTTGAATGTCTGGGCCTTGGAGTTTTGATCAGCAGTACAAACAAGTGCAAAGGCAGACTATGGACTGTTACAGACAGAGGCCTGGGAAAGGAAACGAGCGATACCTACACTTGAAGACTAGCCTAGAGGAACTTACTTAGCCAGACTGAGGCTGTGATGGAATTTCACAGTTTCAGGGCAGAGTAAGAGAAGGATAATTCACCTAATTTGGATTAGTCTTAGGGATGGTTAACAAATCGGGCACTGGACCTTAATGGATAGGAAGTGCAATTGGGAGTATGAATCGAGTGAAGGGATGAAGGGACCTGTTTGATAGTCACATTAGAAACCACACAACCCAAAGTGAATTTACACAACACAGGTGGGGGAAGACAGTTGAGTTTGGAATAAAGGGTGCAATGGTGTGTGTACTTGTTGGTGGCCAGGGCAAACCTGCATATTATTATAGGGTATGTCCCACTTCTGGAGGACAGTCTTAGAGGCGGAGAAGTGTTTGGCCATCCCATAGGTCAGTTTGGGTAGTAAAATGCCATGGGCAATGGCAGTATGGGCTTTTGGGGTAAGGTTGTCTCTGACTTTGAAGAAAAGCCCCAGTCTAGTGTTCACTGCCTTTCAGACTGTAGAGATGTGAGCTGAAAAGTCCAGGGATGTGTCAAGCATGACCCCCAGCTAGTTAAAGGAGGAAACAGTGGTAAGGCAGGATCCATTCACCTCAGTGACTGTCAGGGGAATATGGCACAATTTAACCTTGGGGCCGAGCCAAAGAGCACAGCTTGAGTCTTACAGCCATTCATAGGAGCTTGTTTTTGTGGAGCCATGCCTGAACTAACTGTAGGTCAGATGATCGCCGACAATTTAGGTCCATGATACTGCAAGAAGTCAAAAGGACCATATCATGGGCATCCAGGGTAGGTGTACAGTACTGGAGACCAGTTTGGATAGCAAGAATATGTAGAGAGAATAGAAGGGTCCCCAAAATAGATCCTGGAGGACACCAACTATAATGAGCGGTGGGTTCGGACAGAGAGTAGACAAATCTAACTTGCTGACATTTATGTACCAGGCAGTGACAGAACCATGACAATCATGACAGTGTAGCTTATTGGTAAGGGTGTGAGTGGGGAAACTGGGTGTCAGGTTTGAATACCACTTCAGCTTATCTTGAGAGTGGTCAAGAATGTGGCTACTGAGTTTCAGTGCGAAGAAAGTGCAAAATCATGCACATGGGGTACAGAAACCCTGGGGTAGAGTCACGGGGGGAGTGGTACTGTTGACCACCAAACAGGAAAAGACCTGGGATAATCATATCTGGTTATCTAAAGGTGGCCAAACAGTGTGACAAGGCAGTAGGTAGGGCCAGTGGGATGCTGGAGTGAATAGGAGAGGTATCACTAGCAGAAAAGGGAGGTGGTACTGCTGCTATAAATCATTGGCAGATCTCATCTAGAGTACTGTGTCCAGTTCTGGATACCACATCTCTGGCAGGACATAGATAGGCTAGAGGTAGTCTAGAACCAAGCCCTATGAGGAGAGACTAAGGGACTTCTATATGTACACCCTGGAGGAAAGGAGGAGAGGGGCGATATGACAGAGACTTACAAATACCTCACGGCTATAAGTAAGATACAAGAGGAAGCATTGTTCAGAAAAAAGATACTCAAAACAAGAGGTCATGCTGTGAAGCTGGGGGGTAGACTCAGTTGAAATGAGGAGGCAGTATAGCGCCAGTGGTTCAAGGCTCTGAGCTGCAAATCTGGTGACATCCAGCAGACCAGATCTGGGTTTGAATCTCACAGCTTCCACTTACATACTGTGTGACCCTGAGCAAGTCACTTAACGTCCCTGTGCCCAGGTCACACCTGTAAAAAAGCTTTCAGCTTAGTGTGTCTCTCCTGATTAAACAACTAAAAAAAAAATGTGATGAAGTACTTCTTCACAGAAAGAGTGATGGATGCCTGGAACAGCCTTGAGGTGGTTGGGGCAAAAACTGTAACAGGATTCAAGAATGCATGGAATAGGCATAAGGGAACCTCAGTGGTTAAGAAATAGATGGTAAAGCCAGAGATCAAGTAGGGTCTGCAGTATTACAGTAGGTAGGGAAAATGAGCAGACGAGGTGGGCCATACGGTCCTTATCTGCCATCAAATTATATGTTTCTATGACAGGGCAGTGGGAGAGACACCTGAAGCACTGAGTTTACCACACAGTAGGGTACAATCCACCAAATCCAAAGCAAATGTGGTACCCCTCCACAAAAGTGGACCCAAGGATGAACAAGGCAACTACTGTATAGGCCTGTCAGTCCAATGTCCATTGTGGGGAAACTGATGGAGACTATATTGAAGGAGAGGTTAGTAACCTTTCTGGTGGTGAATGGACTTCAGGATGACAGGCAGCATGGGTTTGTCTTGGGTAGATCCTGCCAGACAAACTTGCTTGATTTTTACGACTGGTTGACCAGGGCACTAGACAGTGGCCAAGCGATGGATGTCCTGTACCTGGACTTCAGTAAGGCCTTCGATTCCGTACCACATGGGAGGCTGCTTAGAAAACTGAAATACTTGGGAGCAGGGGAGAAATTGGTGGACTGGATAAAAAACTGTCTCCAAGACAGGCAGCAGAGAGTGGTGGTGGGAGGGGAACGCTCAGCTCCAAGAGCTGTAACCAGTGGAGTACTACAGGGCTCGGTACTGGGTCCAGTGTTGTTTAGCATATTTATAGCCATCTTACATGGCAGTAACAACAAGATCAGTCTTTTTGCAGATGACGCGAAGATGGGGCAGGTGGAAAATGCAGAGGAGTGGCGAACACTGCAGGGCGACCTTGTTAGACTCGAGCACTGGTTGGAAACATGGCAGCTGGGGTTTAATGCAACGAGGTGCAAGGTCATGCACTTGAGACAAGAAACCCAAGGAACGGTTATGGGTCGGGAGGGATACAGTTGTCCACTACAGAGGAGGAAAAAGATCTGGGGGTGCTTATAACAGGGAACATGAACCGCTCAGCAAAGTGTCAGAAAGCAGCAGCCACAGCAATAAAGATGATGGGGTGTACTGCAAGAGGTATCACCTCCAGGCGAGGAGTGGTCATCCTATCACTGTACAGACTGTTGGTGAGGCCGCATCTGGAGTACTGCGCGCAGTTCTGGTGCACCTACTTGAAGAAAGATGTCAAACTGCTAGAAGGGATTCCACTCAGGGCAACCAGGATGATCCTGGGGCTGGAGGACAAACCCTATGAGGAGAGACTGAATATGCTCAGCATGTACTCCCTGGAGGATCAGAGGGATGGGGGGGGACATGATAGGAATCTTCAAATATATGAAATATATGAAAGGCATAAATAATGTTGGCACAGAAGGCATTCTTAAATGGGAGGAGGGGAGGGACACTAGGGGGCACAATCTGAAGTTGGAGAGAGGTAGATTCAGGAGGGAAATAAGAGGCATTACTTTACGGAAAGAGTGGTGACAGGGTAGAATGATCTGCCAGGGGGAGGTGGTTTCCTTAACATCAGTGGGTGGTTTTAAGAGGGGGTGGCACAGAGTCAAGGGGAAGTTCACAGAGAGGGCGACGGTGGAAGTGGGATCAGTAAGCAGGGGCATGACCTCAAGGAGAGGGTAGGGGAGGGAGGGGCAGCTGCAGAATAATGGTGTGTTAGCTGGACACTTGAGCAGACTTGATAGACCATATGGCCTGTATCTGATGGCATTTTTTGTATGTATGTTCAGAAATCACAGGTTTTGGTGAGGTCAACGAAAACAGCACCTGTGAGCTCACCCCTATCCATGGCAGAAGAAAGTGGTGAGTGACAGGAGGGCAGTAGTGGTGCTGTGGTCTTTCCTAAATTCATGCTGGGTGGGTGACAGGAGGTTGTATTTGGCGAGGTACTCCGTCATTTGAGAGGTTACCAATTTTTCCAGTAGTTTATTAAGTACTGGCTATATCACAATTGGTCAATAGTTGCTTAAGTTCTTACAGTTACCTTTCTTATATTTTTATTTATTAAATTCTCAGATTACAAATGCCTTTGAGCAGAAACTGCTCGTTTACAAAGGTTCCATGTCAAAGGATGAGGGTCAACATACATACAGAGGTAGTAAAAGAATGCACAATAAACAACCAAAACAACTAAAAGAAAAAATAAAGATACTCAGTTATAACATACTTTGATATAATATTCATATAACGAGCAGCTTGAGTAGGCAGCTGGCTGCGGTAACAATAAGAGATAGAGGGCACCATAGACAATATTGCAGGCGTGCGACCAGGAGAGGAAGTTGGCAGGCTAGTGGGCCACTGTCTGATGGTGATGGAAAATGTCTTGCACCAGTGGAGATGTGAAGCAGGAAAGGAGTCACAAGGAAGGCCCGGTGCCAGAGGGAATGAGACTGGGAAAGGGCGGGCTGTGAGACATGAGGGAGCTGGGAGGTGTTTAGAGAGATCTCTGTTCAGAGAAGCAGTCACATTGAGTGGAAGAGGTGAGGTAAAGTTTGAGATTCCTTTTGAAGGGTCCAAGTGTAGTAGAGGAAAGTGCTTCTTTATTGAGGGAATTGAACCATTGAGCTGCTCTATAGATAAAGGACTGCTGACCCATGGAGGTACGACAGGAACCTGAAAGGTTAGAGATTGGGTACCACGTGTTTGTTGAGTGCCACTGTAGGTAGTAAGGAGTGAGCTAACACCAGGTGGCATGAGACCAAGGAGAATCTTTTTGGTAAGTAAGCAGGTCTGGTATTGTATTCTGCTGAGTAGGGGTAGCCATCTGGCCTGTGCATAGAGGTCACAGGTGTGAGTTTGTCGGGCTGCACCCATTAGTAGTCTACAGGCTTTGTTGAGATAAACTGAGATCCTGTGGAGGGCACTTGTTGAGGCAGAACCATAGATGGCATGGCCGTATATATATATTGTGACCACATGAGAGGCCTTCCAGAGATCAGGGACTTAGTTGTTAGAAACAGGTTAAACAGCCTAGTAATAGGTAAGGCCAATTCCTTAGCAGCAATCCTCAAGATTTTAGGCTTAAATTCATCAGAGCCGGCATACTAGGTTAATAGGATTTGCATAAGTAGTTTACACACTTCACTGCATACTACCGTAAGGTAGGTTCATTAGCTTGTACAGCTAATCTGTTTGCAGTCCACCCATACCAGTGGAGCCCCGAGGAAGTCAAGTGCTTGGGCATCAAGATCATACGACGTACGGCAAAGAAACACTATCCATGCGAATCTCAACTTCCTCCTGGAGGGGTTAAGAATGATACAAATAAATGGAGTAACCTTATGAGCTCCACCTGGGGGAAGGTGAACACACTTCAACTTCTCATAGTACCAAAAATTTATTATGTGCTAGGGAACCTTCCCCGCCAACTCCCTGCAGCATTCTTCAGGACAATAGCCAGATTAATCATGTCATTTATATGGGAGGATAGAAAACTGAGAATAGGGTAAAACGACTCACCTATTCATGTTGGGTGGTGGGGACATGGCCCTCCCAGGCATAAAGAGGTTCCATAAAGCCTACCTTATGCACCAGGCCTGTGCTTGTTTTCCTGGAAGGGGGAGGAGGGTCCACCCTGCAGAGCTTCACCTTAAGGACTGGGGTCTCTCAGGGAGCACCTCCCCTTGTGCCAAATATAGTAGACAAGTGTTGGGGAGAAAGCTCCAACACTTGGTTGGAAGCCACATGTCTAACAGTTCCGTCTCGATGGAATAACCCCATGCTGTCAATAAGCTACAGAACGGTTCCCTAGGAGACCTGGGATTCAAGGGGGATTAAACATCGGGGGGACATGGTAGATGGGAACCAGCACACAGTCTGCTTCTTTGCCCAGCTGCAGACTTTTACATGGAGTCCCCACTTCTTGCTTTTGGCAATAGTCGTAATTTAAAAGTGCCCTCTTGGGATGGGTGGGGAAAAAATGTACTGTCTGATCTATGGTTCGCTTGGATAGCTGGCTGATAACCTTAAAGGCCTGATGGACACACAGTACAAACAAATTAGAACACTCATGCCACCGCTGGTTACAGACTACAGTGGGAAAAGGATCTACAAAACCCTGTCTTGCCAGCGGAGTGGGATGAGGTGTGGACCACAGCCACTAGGTTCAGTAGGGAACTGAGTGCCACAACTATCCAATACACAATTCTGCATCGGGCGTACAGGGTCCTCCAGGCTCTACAACACATGGGAATTATATCCCACAGCAGAGGCAGGTGCTGCAACTAACCTGAGGCTTTGCTGGGACACATACTGTGGGCTTGCCCATCAGTCCACCACTACTGTTTTTTTGTAATAGTTCAAGCTCAGGTTTCTTGCAGAAATAACTCCACTAAGTAAGCTCATTCACAAGGAGGTCCTGAGACAAATATCAGGAGTACAAACAAGTAACAGCATAGAATGCATGCAATCAAATGTAATCCAGGTAGCAACAAAGGGTATATACATACGTAATACAGGCAATAACAAAGGATATATACATAAGTAATACAGGCAGTAACAAAGGATATATACATATGTAATACAGGCAGTAAGTGTAGATACAATGTAAGAAAAGAAAAAAGATACAGTAGCTAATGCAGTCGTAGTAAACAGTAGATGGCAATGGCAATGAGAGGACAATATGCACATCAGGAATGAACAAGCATTTGTCAATGCCAAATGTTTGCTTGCTGGCATTGGCATTGGTGGTGTAGGAGTTACAGAGCTGCATAACAGAAATGTCAGTGAAGTATTGAACTGAAGCCAACCCCATCACCACCCTGCAGATAGTGACAGCCATTGGGGTGTGCCTTTGGGTCATCAGGCATAACGGCCACTCCATTTCACCACACCCCAACCTGCAGAGACCGACAAGTGTCACGGTGTTCCTTGGGATCTTTGGCCCTCATGCGCACCCTATTCCATCAGGAATTATGGTGAGATGGGTGCGGTATAGGAGAATGGGGTGAACTTTGGGGCCGAAGAGTCCAAGGCATACCTCGATGCCTCTCACTGGCTGCAGGGTATGGAATGGTATAAGCATTACAGGTGAGAATCCCAAGTCACACCCCTGATGCCTGTCATTCTCTACAGGGTGGGGTGTTATGGTCGTAAACCCTAACGCCTCAGGCATTCGTTGGTATATTCACTCCAAATTTTCAACATGATTTTTTGTGTCCCCCACCTCATGACCAGTGGCAATATCAGTTTGTTAGCCAAAAGATGCTTTTGTACAGCGAGTACGGTATTTAGCACCACAGGTGCAAAAACACATTCCGAACAGGATGTGAAAATGACAGCTGTACTGTTCCTGGGGAGGTGTAAAAAATGGCAATGTTGAAAATCTGCAGTGAAAATATTAAAAACACTGGTGAAGTCATGAGCGTGCTTAGAAACTGTGCAACACACACCCGTAATGTAATTAGTTTGGGGATTTCTTTACAGCAGATTGTCAACAAAGGCATTTTGGGACCTCCGATCATGAACAGTGTCACTGTGATTTTCTTTATCTGTCCCGAACGATGATTTCCCACAGCGACCACGCATTTCTGCGCTGAAAGTGTAAAAACACATTTCAGCCATGGTGTGAAAAATGGCAGCTGTACTGTTCATAAGGAAGTGTGGAAAAATGCCACTGGTGAAAATCTGGACTGACAATATTACAAATTCATGAACTTACGAGGGTGCATGGAAACAGCGCAATGCGCACTCATAACACATTCATTTTATGGACTTTAGTCACCAGATTTTCAACATAGCCATTTTAAGACCTCTGCTCATGAACAGTGTCACTATGATTTTCTTAATCTGTCCCAAACATTGCTTTTGCACACCGACTGCACCATTGTGGCTACATGTGCGGAAACACATTTTGGGTGAGATATGAAAAATGGCAGCTGTACTGCTCATAAGGAAGTGTAATAAAATGGCAATGTTGAAAATCTGGCATGCAAATATTAAAAATTCACAAACTTGTGAGCGTGCGTAGGAACTGCGCAACGTGCACTCTTAAAACAGTCATTTTGGGAATTTTTTCACCAAATTTTCAACATTTTCTTAATCTGTCCCAAACATTGATTGCGCACACCGACTGCGCCATTGTGCGCTACATGCGCGGAAACACATTTTGGGCGACGTGAAAAATGACAGCTGTACTGCTCATAACAAGGTGTGGTAAAATGGCAATGTTGAAAATCTGGAGTGCAAATATTAAAAATTCGCGAACTTACAAGCGTGCATAGGAACTGCGAAATGCATGCTCGTAAAACAGTCATTTGTAAGAATTTTTTCACCAAATTTTCAGCATAGGCTTTTTGTGAGCCCACCTTATGAGCACTGACACTGTTGTTTTGTTAATCGGTCCTGAAAGGTGATGTCGCGCAAAGACTGCGAAATCACCCTTTGAGGCCGATTAACGGCATGACAGTTTAAGAATTCATGAGGAGGGGTCCCAAAAACCCCATGTTGAAAATGTTGTGCCAAAATTCCAAAAAATGCCTGAGATATGCATTAAAGTTGAAAAAACCCTATTTATTACATTATACAGCTTACTGGCATTTCCTCAGTTCGCGGTCGGCTTTGAAGAGTGCAGATGTATTTCCGGTCCACCGAAGATCGTTGCCCTGGCCTCTGGAAGTAAGTATGGGGTGAGGGGGGTGTGGGAAAGCAGGGTGCACAGTAGGTGGGTGCGATTGGGCAGGAGACTGCCAAAGGAATGTTTTTTTGTTTACAGGTTTGTTTGTTTTCACTTAGATGACACGGAATGTTTGCCACACTGGGGTGGGCTCCCAGCGTGGCAGCGGAAAGCTGTTTGGTGGGTGGGGCCTGGAGCCGATGGGGATTGGGCACCCCTGTCGCCATACAGTATGTGCATGGGGGAAGCACATGACCACGCAATATGTGTGCGTGCGTGTGGGGGCTGCTCACTGAAGTGGAGCTCTCCCTTTCAACTGTAGGGCACTGCATTTTCAACTGTTGTCATAGACAGCTGCAGCATTCATTGGAGAACTGCGTCCATGCCTGCAAACACACTGACTGAACTGGAAGATGGGGTGCCACAGCTCCGAAAACTCAGATGATGGCACTATGTTTCTTGCACATGCGTGCAAGCTAACATAAAAGGTGGAACACAGACAAGTAACTGACAGGGGCTGAACTAAGGCAGTAAGTAAAGTGCATGGCTTAAGGGGGATACCAGTTTCACTGAAAGAAGGCCGCGAGAGAGTACATTTAGTACTGGCAGTACTGGTAGTGCGAAGCTGGAGTATAAGAATAGTTGGGGGAAGGGAGATGGGAACTCTACAATAGGGAGGGATGAGAGGAGGGAGTAGCAGAGTGAGAGAGAGAGGGAAGAAGGGAGGGTGGGGGTGAGTTGTGGTAGAACTGAAGAAAAAGAAGGGAGGGTAGGGGGAGATGAGTTGTGGTAGGACTGGGGGGTATAGAATAGGGACAGAGCACCAACAAGGGAGACATTAGCAGCAGCCAGAATTACAGCCAACAGCTGCATATTTCTTTAACTAGCCTCTTGGTTAGTGTTTTAAAGGCGTTAACGGATGTGAGGTGAGTAAGCTTCAGGGTAGATTGTAGATTGTTCCAATCGGCAGGTAGGGTATGGGAGATGGCAGTTTTGCAAAAAGGAAGTATGAGTCCTGGGGACATCTAGATACAAGAAATCAAACTTCCTAAGAGAGTAAGTACACTGGAAGATGTGGACAAGGGAAAGTAAGTAGTCTGGGTGCTTTCTCAAAAGAATATTTAGTGTCCAGATGCCCAAGTGTAACAAGTGCCTGGTAGCAAGGGAGGTCTAGCCAACGGACGCATAAAGATCTCAGTGGTGGGTTCTAAATGGCATTAGTGATGAATCGTATGGCTCAGTGATAGAGGATGTCCAGTTTGTGCAGACTGGTGACCGTGGCGGTTTTGTATATTAGATCACCATAATCGACGAGTGGTAAGAAGGTGGACTGGACAAGCCTGACTCTAGTCTCCTGTGGAAAGAGTGATCTATTTCTACAGAATAAATCTAGTCTGGATTTTAACTTACTGGTGAGAGAGTCAATATGAGTGCTAAATGAGAGTTTGCAGTCCACCCATATGCCTAAATATTTGAATATTGCCACTGATTCGAAGGGTTCCCCTAGGAGGGTAATAATAGGTGCATTTGTCAGAGATGTCAGGGAGTGGACATTGTTGGGGGTGAAAAACATAACCTTGTTTTTTTTTAATTAAGTAGCAACTTCTGATTGATGTGGTTGTGCACGAGGCATGAGAAAGTGGCTTGCAGTTCTACACTAACTTTAGACATGGTTGGCTTAGACAAATACAGAACTGTGTCATCTGCAAAGAAGTGTAGCTTAGAGTCACAGATGTTAGAGTCAAGGTTATTGATACAGATGGAAAAGAGGATTGGGCCTAAAATGGAGCCCTGGGGGACACCTCTGACAATGGGAAGAGGGGCTGAGAAGAGACCGTCTGCTTTAGTTTTCTGGACTCGACCTGACAGCTGGTGAACCACAGTATGGTGGAGTTAGCGGCACCTATGTTGCAGAGGCTTTGAATGACAAGGTTGTGATCGATAGTGTTGAACACCTTGCTGAGGTCGAGGAACACAGCGCCTGTGAATTTTCTTTGCATCGTGGGCAGTAATCCAGTCGTTGGTGACTTTTGCAATGGCAGTGATGGTACTGTGATTAGACCTAAAACCTGACTGCGCAGGGTTGAGGAGGGAGTAACTTTCAATGATTGGGGAATATCACCAAGGGTGCCTGAGACTTTACTGGTCTCAGGTGTGGCAGTACTGTACCCCTCTGGTGCTAGCTGCGCCACTCCATACTCCAGCGATGGCACTGCTGGGTCTGTATCCAGCATCCTTCTCTCTGTCCCTCAAGAAACCTGGTTCAATGGAGCAATGCTGGCAGCCAAAAAAGTCCTTCTCAGGCATTGGTGAGACCCAGACTCACCACTAGCAGGTGAATGGTTTAAACTCATCTTGAAGGTGGCCAGCTATGAGAGGGCAGCACACACAGCTGGCACAAAGAGCAACCTCTTCCACAGATCTTGAGGCCCCTTTTTGGAAGAGGTGAGACAGACACCCTTGGTGATATTCCACAACCACTGAATACAGCAGGCATCTTGAACCTGAAGAAGTTGCCTTGTCAGTTTATTGGTAAAGCAGTAAATTTGGATTATACCCCAGCCAGCCTGGTGGTGTTGAGTGCTGAGGAGCTAGACGTCACACCTCGCACCACGCCGGCAACCCGGGTTCGAGAATGGACTCAGATTGCTGGGGGATGGCAGGGGAACAGAGGATTGAGCATTGCAATGGATGCTCTCCTCCTCCTGGGGTGGGTCACCAGAGGGTGCATTAAGCACCCAATGCTCGTGGGGCCTGTGGAAGCATGGGCTTTTGGGGACAATGGCAGCTCCTTTGAAGAACCGGGCAGTTGAGGACACTGGGTGCTTGTAACAGTGCGCATCAGCACGTCGTTCGCTAGGACGTATGTCCTTTTGCGACGCCATCCTCGGTGGGTCTAAGGGGGAGAAAAAGGGGAAAAATGAATACACCCTAGCCCCCCATGCACAGATAAAACCAGGGTGGGGTTACCTAGAGGGATGCCCAGGCGGACGGAGTAGGAGGGGGTATGAGGCCTCCTCCGAAAGCCGTAGGAGCCAGGCAAGTACAAAAAAAAAATAAATTGGGATTACACCCCAGTTGACGATTGTTACTTACTCTGGTTAAATACTGTGAGTGTGCCACCCCCATCCCCATGATATGCTTTGGCTAAAATTAACCCAGTTACTCCAATGCCATAGTCCTCAAACAGAACATGCATGCTACCTTCTCAGCAGTTGAGGCCTGGTTCTGTAACTCCAAGCTCCTCCTCAACTACAAAAAAACTAAGATTGTGCTCTTTGCTTCCCCACACAACAAACATAGATCATATCACCCTAAGATCCTCAACAACAAGGATACTGCACTAGACCTAGTCACCAGCTTTAAATACCTGGGGGTCACCACTGACTGCCCCCTCTCCTACTCAACTCCATGTCGACAATGTGGCCAAGGTCGTAAACACGCACATAGGTCAACTGTACAAGCACTGGTACTGCCTCACCGATCAAGCCCTCAAGCTTGCTGTCGCTAGCTCGGTCCTGTCTGTAATTGATTATGGCCTAGTCGTCTATGGGTCGGGTACCGACACAGTTCTTAAGCGTATCAGGTTGGTCCTAAACAAGGCCTGCTGCCTCTTATTACACATTCCCTGTCTAACATACCTACAATCTCTATGCCCACACTGGATGGCTTAATCTGGACAACAGAATCCATTACCAGGTGTGTCTGCTTGCTAAGAAATCCACCCTTGACCTTACCCCCCCCCCCCGGTATATAGTCCCTCCTCGCTCCCACCACCAACTGCAGGCCTACTAGAAACATCTGTGGGAGTCTTTATCAATTCCCTTTCTATTGGACATCACAGAGCAACATTCTTTTGCATATAGAGCCCCCAAAATGGCTGAACTCACTCCATTCTGACCTCCAACAGGAACCCAAACTGGGCCCCTTCAAAACTAAACTCTGCTCCCACCTTTCCGCTACTAGCTCCTGTGACTGTCACTATTAAACTGGCCTCATTGAATCTTCTCCCCTGCCTGATATACCACTCTCTATTAGTACTTAATTACTGTACCTCCCCACCTAATCTCGACTCCTGGCCTGCCCTTACTTAATCTTCAACCCACTTCCCCCTCTCCTCTTGCCCATTTGACCCAGAGATTATGACCCTACCGCTATCCTCTGTGCTTCCACTGTTGAGCTACCCCCACCGTCTCCCGTTCACCTCTTAGCTCTGACAAAGCCCTCTGGGTTGCTCCCGTCCTTTAACTCTCGCTACTCTCCATCTAACTTCTGCCTCTTATTCTGCCCTCTCCCCCTCGGTACCGCTACCCCCCTTACTATCCCATCCTCCCTTAACGTACCTGCTCTCCCCAACCCACTCTAGAAGCTCTCACACTGCAGTTGTATATGGCATGCCTTAATGTTTGCTTGTAGCCACAACATTCCTGCCAACACTTTGTATATTGTACTCTTCTGACAGATGCCATATGTAAGTAATGGCTGTATTCTAAAGGACTCTGCATATTGCTTTAACTTGATATCTGTTCTTGTACCTTGTCAACAGCTGTAAATTTACCCTGTTTTCTAGTAGTGCTATTGTATAGGACCTTGATATCTGTTGTAATGTATATTGCTTTCGATATGGAACCTTTGTAAATGAGCTTTCAGCTCAAAGGTGCTAATCTGAGATATCAATAAATAAATAAATAAAGTAACCCTGTAGCCAGGACCTGTCCATGGCCCTGAGGCAGCCTCTAGTCCTAATAACTATGTGTCCATTGTAGCCTCTGTGGAAAGATTAGTGTCAGACCCTTTCCCTGCTAGCTCTCAGAGCTATGGTAAGTCTATAACTACAGAACAAGATATAAATCACCCTGAGAGTGTACATGGAATATACAGTAAATGAGCACACAAAGACTATGTTAATTCTGAAAGTTTATTTATGTGAGACAAATTTCTCATGACACCCCACTGGGTTCTATGTGATAACAGCGAAAAAAAAATATCGAGGCACACATGGGCGAAAACAAAACGGCGACAAGGAAGACAGCCCACACCAAAAGCAGTGACCATCAAAACAGCGGGGGTGGGGGGTTGCTCCCCATATCACCCCTTCATAATTATAACGCACTCGGAGGCTGCACAACATTTTTCCAAAGTGTGCCACAGCACCCCAGCACACTTCTCTCTTCACACACTGTTTCTGCACTGTAGCTGTTTTCTCATTGTCGCTGTTTTTACAGGCACTCAAACTGAGCCGCTCTTATTGAGTCATTTATATCACGGGATACCCTCCACGGTCCTAGAACCTTGTGGTTCATGGTAGTCCACTGTTCTTTGTATGTACTAATCCACTGCTGTTACTCTTTCCTTTCTCCCTCCTCTGCATCCTTGCTGTGTCCTGTCTTATTTTTATTTTGTTTTATTTAGCTGTTTAACCAGGAGTTGCACACTAAGCTTTTACAGGTGCATCCTGGGAGCACAGGGAAGTTAAGTGACTTGCTCAGGGTCACTTAGCACCTGGGGAACAGTGACCACCAGTCATTGTGGTTTGAAATCACAGAAAGAGCAGATCCAAACCACACAAAAACACGTATCCTGGATTTTAGGGGGGCAGACTTTGGGAAAATGGGGAGATACTTGAAAGAGGCATTAAGGGGAGTGGGACAGGAATAAGGGGTTGAGGAACAGTGGGCAGTATTTAAAATGGGGATTACAAGAACAACAGAATTATGCATTAAGCAGGTTAGAAGAGGAAAAGGAAGAGGAGACCATTATGGTTTTCCAAAGAGGTAGCAAAAGTGAAAGCCAAAGATTGCATTCAGGCAATACAAAAAGGCACAGGCAGAAGGGATAGAGAAGTACCAGGAGAAGCAAAAGGAGGCAGGGAGGTCAGTAAGGAAGCCAAAGCTCAGACAGAAGAACACATTGCAAAATCAGTGGGTAGAGGGGACAAAACCTTTTACAGGTACATAAGTGAAAAAAGAAAGACAAAGGGAGGGATAGTGAGACTGAAGGGGGAGGATGGGGGCCACGTGGAGGATGACAATAGTAAAGCTGACATAATGAACAGGTCTTTACTGTGGAAGAGGAGGATAATGGGTCTGAAGGGAGTACAAGGGGTGAGAATGGTGCAGAAATAGACACAAGTCCGTTTACACGAGAAAGGGTCCTGAAGGAACTGGAAGTAATAAGAGTTGATAAAGCAATGGGGCCAGATGGGGTGCACCCCTGGGTCCTTAAAGAACTAAGAGAGGTGGTGGTTGAACCACTGGCTATTCTGTTTAGCCGATCACTGGAAACAGGGGAGGTACCCAAAGACTGGAGGACAGCAGATGTAGCCCCCTTATACAAAAGTGGGAACAGAGAGGAAGCAGGGAACTACAGACCAGTCAGCCTCACCTCGGTAGTGGGGAAGATCATGGAAGCACTACTGAAGGAGAGATTGATGGAACATCTGGTTGTCAATGGACTACAGGACCCAAGGCAGCATGGTTTCGCCAGGGGGAGGTCATGTCAGACCAACCTCGTTAAATTTTTTGACTGGGTGACTAGGGAGGTGGATCAGGGAGGCAGTGGACATGGCCTATCTGGACTTCAGCAAGGCCTTTGACACTGTGCCACATAGAGACTATTACACAAACTGGGGAATATGAGTGTGGGCAGGACAGTAGTGTGGTGGGTAGGCAACTGGCTGGGTGGCAGGACACAGAGGGTGGTGGTAAATGGCTGTCACTCCACAGAGGGAAGAGTGACCAGTGGGGTACCACAGGGATCAGTGCTGGGACTGGTCCTATTCAACATCTTCATCAGGACTGTGCAGGACCTAGAAGGCAGAATTTCACTGTTCGCTGATGACACAAAGCTCTGTAACAGAGTAGACACACCAGAGGGTGTAGACAGAATGAGAAGGGACCTGCAGAAACTTGAAGAATGGTCAGGGGTTTGGCAGTTGAAATTCAATGCAAGGAAGTGCAAGATAATGCATATGGGGCACAAAACCCTGGCACAATATATCAGTTGGGGGTGAGGATATAGCATGCACCAAGCAGGAAAGGGATCTTGGGGTTATCATCTCTGATGACCTCAAGGTAGGAAACAGTGTGACAAGGCAGCAGGTAAAGCAAATAGGATGCTGGGATGTATAGGCAGGGCATCACCAGCAGGAAAAGGAGGTCATAATTCCGCTATACAAGACACTAGTGAGGCCCCACCTGGAGTACAGTGTACAGTTTTGGAGACCATACCTACGTAAGAACATAGACAGGGTAGAGAAGGTTCAGAGGAGGGCAACAAAGATGGTGCATGGATTGTATCACAAGTCCTATGAAGACAGGTTGAAGGAACTGAACATGTACTCCTGGAGGAGAGGAGGGAGAGGGATATGATAGAGACATACAAGTATCTTACAGGAGGAACAGGGTGCAGGAATACACTATTTTTAAGTGAAAAGATGTTCCAGGACTAGAGGGCATGGGATGAAGTTGGAGGGAGGACGATTCAGAGGAAACATGAGGAAGAATTTCTTCACAGAGCGGGTGGTGGACAAGTGGAACACCCTGCCAGAGGAAGTGGTGGGGCTGAAACAATCACTGGATTTAAGAATGCATGGGATAGACATAAAGGAATTCTGGAGGTCAGGGGTAAGGGGCAACAGACTTCTAGGAAAACATAAACTGAACTTATAAGCTCAAATGGGCAGACTGGGTGGGCCATAGACCCTTATCTGCCGACACTGTCTATGTATCTATGATCCCTTCCAGTAACATGGAACGCTATAATAGATTTGTGATATGCAATATATATTGGAAGCCCTTCAATGGATGTGGATCCTTTGGTTCTTCAATTGATAGGTTTATTTGATATGTAATTCTGTATGTAAAAAAAATTAAAACGTCAATAAAACTATCACAAAAAAGTACAAATGTTTTTATTTTAATGGAAAAGAGTTTAATTTTCATTTAGTTAGTCAAAAGTGTTGTCTACTCTTATCCCAACGCTACCATTTGACAAGGCCCTCCTGGGGCTGCTATAGCAGAACCTGGTAGTAGTCTGCTCGTGTTGTTACTGAATCTTCTTAGTGTTTAGCATTGTAATGAATTCTGGTGTACAATAACATGCTTGTAGCCTTATTTACTTGTGTGCGTTGTTTTTTCTGTATTCATGATGTGGTCCCTTTGTAAAAGAGTTCATACTCAAAGGTTGTTTCCGAATATTCAAATAAATAAATAAATAAATAAATAAAAAGTTAGGTTGTTGCCAGGTAGAAAAACAACAGGTTGCTGCGTCAGTGTGCTGGCTGAAAACAAAACAAAACAAAAAAAGGTAATATTAAATGTACACTGTCAATAGAAAAAGAGTTAGAATTGATGTTTTGGCCTTAGGCCTTTGTCAGGAATATCTTGACTAACTTTGCTAGTTTTTCATTTATAGATATTACTGAAGAAGGCTGAGGTTGACACATCGTTTCTAACTCTATTTTCTTTTTCCAGCAGGCATTTAATATTACCTTTTTGTTTTGTTTTCATCCCCCATGTTGACACAGCACCTTGTTTTGTTATGTTTGCTTGCACGCATGTGCAAGAAACATAGTGCCATCATCGGAGATTTCGGAGGTGTGTCACCTCCTCCTCCAATTCAGTCAGTGTGTTGGCAGGCGCGGCCCCTGTAAGCCAATGCATGCTGGAGCTGCCTATGACAAGCTCCAAAATGCAGTGGCATACAGTTCAAAGGGGGAGCTACGCTTGAGTGAGCAGCGATAAGATATCGCCTGCTCATGCGCAGCTCCACCCCCACACACACACACACAAACCCACACAGGCGTGCATCCCCCCCACACGCACACACTGTATAGCCGACAGGGGTGCCCAATCCCGTTAGCTGTGCTGCGTTCCCCCACCCCAAAGGCTTCCAGATGCCACGCTGGTTGCCCACCCACAGCGTGGCAACTAATGATATAGCCTCCACTGTCCTCACCTCCCAGTACTGGGTGCCACGCTGGGGAGTCCACCCCAGCATGGCAAACATCCACATTGTCTTTTTTTTTAACCTGTAAAGAAAAACGGTCCCACGTAGTCTCCTGTCCCCTCCACAACCCACACCCACCCACTGCGCACCCTGCCTCCTCCCACACCCCCTCACCCCATGCCTACCTCCGGACCTTGGCGTGATGATCTTGGTGGACCGGGAACATCTGCACTCTTCAAAGCCGACCCGCGAACTGAGGAAATGCCGGTAAGCTGTATAATGGGCTAGAAAGGGGTTTTCAGCTTTGCTGCATATCTCAGGCATTTTGGAATTTTGCACCAAATTTTCAACATGGGGTTTTGAGACCCCTTCTCATGAGTGATGTCACTGTCATGGCATTATTCAGGCCTGAAGGGTGATTTACAGTCACTGCACAGTCACTGTGCGAAATCACCTTTGGAACTGAATAATGAAACAACACTGCCAGTGTTCATAAGGTGGGCTCTCAAGAAGCCTATTTGAAAATTTGGTGGAAAAATTCCAAAAAGCGACTGTTTACGGCGTCGTTCTGCGCAGAGTTCTCATGCGCTCATAAGTTCTCGAATTTTCAATATTTTCACTCCAGATTTTCAACATTGCCATTTTACCACACCTTCTTATGAGCAGTACAGCTGTCATTTTTCACATCTCACCCAAAACGTGTTTCCACCATGTAGCGCACAATGGCGCAGTCAGTGTGCGAAACCAATGTACAGGACAAATTAAGAAAACCACAGTGACACTGTTCATGAGCAGAGGTCTTAAAATGGCTATGTTGAAAATTTGGTGAAAAAATTCCTAACAATGACTGTTTTACGAGCGTGCGTTGCGCAGTTCCTACGCACGCTCGTAAGTTCATGAATTTTCAATATTTGCACTCCAGATTTTCAACATTGGCATTTTTCCACACCTTCTTATGAGTAGTACAGCTGTCATTTTTCACATTTTACCCAAAACATGTTTCCGCCCATGTAGCGCACAATAGCGCAGTCGGTGTGCTAAATCAATGTACAGGACAAATTAAGAAAATCACAGTGACACTGTTCATGAGCAGAGGTCTTAAAATGGCTATGTTGAAAATTTAGTGAACAATTCAAAATGACTGTTTTACGAGCATCGTTGTGCAGTTCTCATACACTAAATAAGTTATAAATTTCAATATTTACACTCCAGATTTTCAACATTGCTATTTTATCACACCTCCTTATGAGCAGTACAGCTGTCATTTTTCACATCTCACCCAAAATGTGTTTCCGCCCATGTAGCGCACAATGGCGCAGTCGATGTGCGAAATCAATGTATGGGACACATTAAGAAAATCACAGTGACACTGTTCATGAGCAGAGGTCTTAAAATGGCTATGTTGAAAATTTGGTGAAAACATTCCTAAAAATGACTGTTTTACGAGCGTGCGTTGCGCAGTTCCTATGCATGCTCATAAGTTTGCAAATTTAATATTTTCACTCCAGATTTTCAACATTGCCATTTTATTACACTTGCTTATGAACAGTACAGCTGCCATTTTTCATATGCCGCCCAGAATGTGTTTTCGCACATGGCGCAATGATGCTGTTGGTGTGCGAAAGCAATGTTTGGACAGATTAAGAAAATCACAGTTACACTGTTCATGAGCAGAGGTCTTAAAATGGCTATGTTGAAAATTTGGTGACAAAAGTCCATAAAATTACTGTGTTACGAAAAGAGCATTGGCGCAGTTTCCATGCACCCTTGTAAGTTCATGACTTTGTAATATTTTAAGTCCAGATTTTCACCAGTGGCATTTTTCCACACTCCTTATTTACAGTACAGCTGTCATTTTTCACAACATGGCGAAGTGTGTTTCACACTTTCAGTGCAGAAGATGTATGGTCGCTGTGGGAAATCATTGTTGGGACAGATAAAGAAAATCACAGTGACACTGTTCATGATCGGAGGCACCAAAATACCTGAGTTGACAATCTGCTGTAAAAATCCCCAACCTAATTATACTACGGGTGTCGTTGCACAGTTTCTATGTCGCTTGTGACTTCACCATTTTTAAAATATTTTAACAGATTTGCAACATTGCCATTTTTACACCTCCCCATGAACAGTACAGCTGTCATTTTTACATCATCTTGAATATTTTTGCACCTGTGGTGCTAAATGCCGTAGTCACTGTGCATAAGCAGCTTTAGGCTAGAAACTGATATTCCCCTGTTCATGAGGTGAGGTCACAAAAACCATGTTGAACATTTGGAGTGAAAATAACAACGAATGCCTGAGGTATTAGGGTTTCCAACCATAATGCCCAACCCTGTGAAGAATGACAGGCATCAGGGGTGTGACTTGGGATTCTTGCCTGTAATGCTCATACCATTCCATACCCTGCAGCCAGTGAGAAGCATCGAGTTATGCCTTGGACTCTTCGGCCCCAAAGGTCACCACATTCTCCTATATCGCATCCATCTCTCTGTATTTCCTAATGGAATGGGGTGCGCATAAGGACCAAAGACCCCAAGGAACACCGTGACACTTGCCAGTGTCTGCAGGGTGGGGTGTACTGAAATGGCGCGGCCGTTATTCCTGATGACCCAAATGCACACCCCCAATGCCTGTCACTCTCTGCAGGGTGGTGGTGGGGTTGGCTTCAGTTCAATACTTCACTGCCATTACTATTACGCAGCTCTGTAACTTCTACACTACCACTGCCAATGCCAGCAAGCAAACATTCGGAATTGACAAATGCTTGTTTTTGTACCCCACAATCCTAGGTTTATCATTTTGTTGCTAGGTAGATTAGGGCAGGTTGAATGCAAACTGTGACTGGCCAGATGATGTGTTTAGAACAATGAAGTTATTAGGATTCTAAAGGATTCTGAAGCCCATTTTATATGTTAGCATGTCCCCCCGAGCCACCTATTGCTGTATAAGAGTGGTTTCATGTGCATTTGGCTGGAGCAGGGAACAGTGAAGCAAGGCTGAGCTGTTATGGCTCAAGCTGAACGCAAGTGAAACCACTCTTAAACAGCAACGAGTGGTGATGGGGGACATATTAATATATTATTGATCAAGCTCAATCGATAAGCTATTATTTTTTATAAACACTGTTCCAGAATGTATCCATTTCCAGGGCATCTGTGTGGGACTCACGGAATAAAAGGGTCTCACACGCAGAAGAAGCACTCCAGGTGGTCGTGAGCACTCCCTCGATCTATGATATGAATGGAAACATAGAAACCAAGGCAACGATGGCAGAAAGGACCACTGCTCTATCCAGTCTGTCCATAAACCCTAACAAATCCAGGACCTATTGTGCATGTAGGGTTCTAAGCCACATTATCCACCCCACATTCAATACAGTTACACAGTAGACATAAAAAAAACCCTGCAACCTGATTGGTCAGCTAAGATTTTTACTCACGTTAAATCCTGCAGTAACTCTCAGCTGAGGAAGGACTTTTACAAAAATAATAATTTAACACTTTGTTCTACTAATTGTGTATGTTCCTCATGGGTGCAGCCCCTCTCCCCCTGGAACAGATGTAACTGTGTCTTCCCATCTCCCTAGCACTTGTTCCTCTTCCTTTTAACCCTAAGAGCTTGGCCCTCATGGCAGGGCTGAGCTGTGCCACAGGCACACCACCTACCTCTGGGGGGAGGGAGAGTAGAGGCGGGAGCATCTCAGCTGGAGAAGGTGACAAGTGGTGGGAGGCAGGGCCTGAATTCACCCAAGAGCTTCCTGCTAGTTACAAGGCTTATTCTGTATTCATGTCCCTCTCCCACAGGACACTCTCACACTATGGAGCACCAAGTGTAAGCAGGCAAGCATGCTGCGCAGACTCTGGCCAATGTCCCCAACTGATTTAGTTGTTCTGTTTATTTATCTAACTGAGCTAAGTACTGAGCTATACTGTTATGATTGCTGTAATACAGTGGATGTCTTTTGGGGGGGGGGGCATGACAGTTCCAATACCTAAATAGCACAAATAAGCAAGCAACATTCAACTTTGACAAATGCTTGTTCTTACATTGAAACATGTTAGACTCTTTCACGTTGTCAATGCCCTTAAGATGTTTGAATGTTTCGATCATGTCACCTCTCTCCCTCCTTTGCTCTAGGGTATACATTTGAGCTCCGTTAATCTGTCCTCATGCATCAATGCTTTCTGATGCAGTCCTGCACAATTTTGGTTGCTCTTCTCTGGACTGCCTCCATTTTGTTAATGTCCTTGTGCAGGTGCAGCCTCCAGTACTGCATGCAGTGTGTGTGTGTGTGTGTGTGTGTGTGTGTGTGTTTGTGTATGCGTATAGATTTTGACCATTTTTAAAATCAGGCAGAGAAGGGAGTAAGTCAGTGTCCCCTCTAGAGAAGGCCATTGTAGTGTAGAGAACATTACCTAATCACAGTGCTACATTGACAACCACTACATCACACATTCTTCACAGGCATTCTGTTTATAGAGGTATATGAAAACTGTGCTGATTGACAGGATTGCACAGTATTCCATTCAGTGAATAAAACAGAAAAACATGTTCACAGCTTTAAATATCAACCTTTAAGGTCCTGTTAAATACATCAAATATCACATGAACTGCTGTTAGATATCAGAAACATCCTCTTTTATTGTACTTGGCCTCCTATAACCTCACCCATGGCTTTGCCACTCATGAGATCAGAGGCCAAGTACAACTCAAAAAGATATTTCTGATATCTTACATCGGCTCATCTCATATCCCATGTCTAGATATGAACGTTTTATTTTATCAGCTGTTATTAGTATGTGTTCATAATAGATACCATGAACATGTATATACTGATGGGGTATGTTGCTACCTCAGATACACGTTTCTCACTGCATTTGAAGGGTGGGGACAGGGGCATCAGAGTTTCTGGGGGAGAGCGTGTAACCCCCCCATAAGTTGATAACCATCTGAAGGCTTGGATACTGTCCAGTTCACCTCGTGGTATAGGAAGTGTTTAGGACTGAGGAAGGGACATTCAAATTTCCATCCCCCTTGTAAGTTGGAAAGTGACCTTAAGTCTCGGATACTGTCCATTTCACCTCCTGGCACAGGAACTGTTTGGGGGGATGGGGACATCAGAGTTTCCAAGGGGAAGCATGTAACCCCCCCTTAAGTTGTGGAGCCATGCTAAGGCTTGGATACAGGTCACCACCTCTTGGCACAGGAATTGTTTGGGGGCACACAGTATGACAAGCTTTGGGGGCCACATCTCAGAGGCGCCCTGCCAGTCCACATCCTTCAGGAAATGGCATGGATTGCCAGTGCAACAGGGAGAAATAAGCTGGGGGTGGGATTCCTGTGAGCCCTTTGGGAGGAGGCTGCAGATGTTTAGAGATGAGAACATGAGACCTGAAGTTTTATGCTGATTAGCATTGTGGGTCATTGGAACTTGTATTACACAGTTGAAATGTGCTTAGTTCTATCGAAAATCTATTTGTAAAACATGCCAGGTGGCTGAAGCGGAGAAAAGTTCTGGCTAATCAGAGCTGGTTTGCTGGAAGCACCTGTGTTCCAATAGGCTGCACTGTCCCATACCTTCCAAGGAGCTGAAGGTGGGCGTCCTGGTCTCGGTCGGTCGGTTGGTGGCTGGCTGGGTGGTGGCCGACCATGGGGGAGCTGAAGCAGCCCCATTCAAGGGCAGGCAGCTGGAGAGAAGGAAAAAGAACAGGTCTTAAATAGCATAGAGGCTAGGATGGCCAACTAAGTCCAAGCATTGACTACAGATCCCAGGGGGACTTAGACAAACCAATGGCTGGTGTGCTTCACAAACTCTGGATGTTTAAATAAGTCTTTATATTCTCCAAGAGGGAAAGGAGCATGTAGAGTACATAGTGGTGACCACACACAGACTGGCCCGCAGGTGTAATATTTATCCAGGGACTCTTTGGCCTTATGGGACAACTCCATGAGTACAGCTAGAGAAGAGGTCATCTCCCTCCATTCAGATACAGTAGGAAAATCTGTACAGTTCCATCCCCACAGCAGGAGCCATTTTACTTCTGCAGACACTGCAACCAGAGGTGTAGGTCCACCACAGAGACCCTGTGGGGTTTCCAGTAAATGCAGGTTTGGCAAGAAGCTGTATGTCATACCCACTACCTCCTAACAATCTACTTGTACTGTATGTCACACGTCTTTGATAACGGGGTAATCCCAAATTGTATAGAAGAGTGATCCCTTGGCTGCCAGTCACCTCCACCACTTGTCTTCAGCTAGGAGTCACGTTGCATGAAGCATGTCTGTGGTCTTGAGATTGAAGAAGTCAGGAGATCTGTGATAGGAGACACTACAGCAGCTGAAGCAACACGTTTTGTATGAGCTGATTGGGGCTGGTACCTTTAGGGGGGTTCAGTACCAGCATGGTTGCAAGGATATCAGTGGAGTGGTGACAGAGATAGTAAAAGAAGTAGATGTTGAAGCAAGGTTTAAACATGTCATAATGATATTCAAGCTCTGGAAATAACACAGAAATACAGAAATTGACAACAGATAAAGGACTACCTGCCCATCTAGTGAGCCAAAGTCTGATTAGTTATGGGACTATGACTCTGTCGATCCTCATTTCTCCCCTTCTCCAACACTCCCTGCACACTTATGCCATATGCCTGTCTCACCCCATTTTAACCCCCCCCTTTACTGTTTCAGCACAACTGACCTCTTCTGGAAGTTTGTTCCAGTCTACCACAAACCTTTCCATAAAATGCTACTTCCTGACATCCTTTTTGTTCCCCATCACCCACCACCGCATTACATTGAGTGTATCCCAGTGCACCTTTACCACTAGTGCAAATAAATCACTGCAGATCACATACTAACCATGACAATGTTTGATAGTCACACAGTTTGCATGTTATTTGCAGTTTCTCTATCACTGCAGGTGATTATCATGTTTTTACTCTGCAAATGCATTGCACTGGAGCTGAATGGCAATATATTTGTTCTTACTATAATGTCAACACATTTCAATGACATTTTCAGTTTATCTTAAATTTACAAGCAATTCTGGATTTTAATTAACCACACGGTACCTCACCTTCTAAATAAAGGACACGCTGTCAGCAGGATTTGAACCTGCGCCGTTTAACCTCAGTGGATTTTTGATCCAATGCCTTAACCACTCTGCTTTCACGGTTTCTATGAAAATTTCTGCATCTGGTTATACTGTGCATCTACTCAAACGCCTGTGGGACCCTGGCATTAGATATGCTTTTAAATATGTAATATATATAAAGAAAACAAGCGCAAACTTCTTTGGTTTTAGAATTTTGGGAGGAGGCTGCAGATGTTTAGAGATGAGAACATGAGACCTGAAGTTTTATGCTGATTAGCATTGTGGGTCATTGGAACTTGTATTACAGTTGAAATGTGCTTAGTTCTATCGAAAATCTATTTGTAAAACATGCCAGGTGGCTGAAGCGGAGAAAAAGTTCTGGCCAATCAGAGCGGGTTTGCTGGAAGCACCTGTGTTCCAATAGGCTGCACTGTCCCATACCTTCCAAGGAGCTGAAGGTGGGCGTCCTGGTCTCGGTCGGTCGGTTGGTGGCTGGCTGGGTGGCGGCCGACCATGGGGAGCTGAAGCAGCCCCATTCAAGGGCAGGCAGCTGGAGAGAAGGAAAAAACAGGTCTTAAATAGCATAGAGGCTAGGATGGCCAACTAAGTCCAAGCATTGACTACAGATCCCAGGGGGACTTAGACAAACCAATGGCTGGTGTGCTTCACAAACTCTGGATGTTTAAATAAGTCTTTATATTCTCCAAGAGGGAAAGGAGCATGGGGATTACATAGTGGTGACCACACACAGACTGGCCCGCAGGTGTAATATTTATCCAGGGACTCTTTGGCCTTATGGGACAACTCCATGAGTACAGCTAGAGAAGAGGTCATCTCCTTCCATTCAGATACAGTAGGAAAATCTGTACAGTTCCATCCCACAGCAGGAGCCATTTTACTTCTGCAGACACTGCAACTAGAGGTGTAGGTCCACCACAGAGACCCTGTGGGGTTTCCAGTAAATGCAGGTTTGGCAAGAAGCTGTATGTCATACCCACTACCTCCTAACAATCTACTTGTACTGTATGTCACACGTCTTTGATAACGGGTAATCCCAAATTGTATAGAAGAGTGATCCCTTGCGCCAGTCACCTCCACCACTTGTCTTCAGCTAGGAGTCACGTTGCATGAAGCATGTCTGTGGTCTTGAGGTTGAAGAAGTCAGGAGATCAGTGATAGGAGACACTACAGCAGATGAGGCAACATGTTTGTGTTGAGCTGATTGGGGCTGGTACCTTTAGAGAGGTTCAGTACCGGCATGGTAGCAAGGGTATCAGTGGAGTGGTGATGGAGATATTAAAAGAAGTAGATGTTGTGACTAGGGTTAAACATGTCATAATGATATGCAAGCTTTGGAATTAACACAGAAATACAGAAATTGACAACAGATAAAGGACTACCTGCCCATCTAGTGAGCCAAAGTCTGATTAGTTATGGGACTATGACTCTGTCGATCCTCATTTCTCCCCTTCTCCAACACTCCCTGCACACTTATGCCATATGCCTGTCTCACCCACTTTAACCCCCTCTTTACTGTTTCAGCACAACTGACCTCTTCTGGAAGTTTGTTCCAGTCTACCACAAACCTTTCCATAAAATGCTACTTCCTGACATCCTTTTTGTTCCCCCATCACCCACCACCGTCATTACATGGAGTGTATCCCAGTGCACCTTTACCACTCAGTGCAAATAAATCACTGCAGATCACATACTAACCATGACAATGTTTGATAGTCACACAGTTTGCATGTTATTTGCAGTTTCTCTATCACTGCAGGTGATTATCATGTTTTTACTCTGCAAATGCATTGCACTGGAGCTGAATGGCAATTTATTTATTCTTACTATAATGTCAACACATTTCAATGACATTTTCAGTTGATATTAATTTTACAAGCAATTCTGGATTTTACTTAACCACACAGTACATCACCTTCTAAATAAAGGAAACGCTGTGAGCAGGATTTGAACTGCACAGGTTAACCCCATTGGATTTCTAATCCAACATCTTAAACATGCGGCCATCACAGCTGTTTTGAAGATTTCTGCATCTGGTTATACTGCGCATCTACTCAAACACCTGTGGGAACCTGGCATTGGATATGCATTTTTAAATATGCAATACAAATAAAGAAAACAAGCGCAAACTTCTTTTTTGGTTTTAGAATTTTTGGGAGGAGGCTGTAGATGTTTAGAGATGAGAACATGAGACCTGAAGTTTTATGCTGATTAGCATTGTGGGTCATTGGAACTTGTATTACACAGTTGAAATGTGCTTAGTTCTATCGAAAATCTATTTGTAAAAGTGCCAGGTGGCTGGAACAGAGAAAGTTCTGGCCAATCAGAGCGGGTTTGCTGGAAGTGCCTGTGTTCCAATAGGCTGCACTGTCCCATACCTTCCAAGGAGCTGAAGGTGGGCGTCCTGGTCTCAGGTCGCTCGGTGGCTGATTGGGTGGCAGCCAACCATGGGGAGCTGAAGCAGCCCCATTCAAGGGCAGGCAGCTGGAGAGAAGAAAAAAGAACAGGTCTTAAATAGCATAGAGGCTAGGATGGCCAACTAAGTCCAAGCATTGACTACAGATCCCAGGGGGACTTAGACAAACCAATGGCTGGTGTGCTTCACAAACTCTGGATGTTTAAATAAGTCTTTATATTCTCCAAGAGGGAAAGGAGCATGTAGAGTACATAGTGGTGACCACACACAGACTGGCCCGCAGGTAATATTTATCCAGGGACTCTTTGGCCTTATGGGACAACTCCATGAGTACAGCTAGAGAAGAGGTCATCTCCTCCATTCAGATACAGTAGGAAAATCTAGCAGTTCCATCCCCACAGCAGGAGCCATTTTACTTCTGCAGACACTGCCACCAGAGGTGTAGTTCCACCACAGAGATCCTGTGGGGTTCCCAGTAAATGCCGGTTTGGCAAGAAGCTGTATGTCATACCCACTACCTCCTAACAATCTACTTGTACTGTATGTCACACGTCTTTGATAACGGGGTAATCCCAAATTGTATAGAAGAGTGATCCCTTGGCTGCCAGTCACCTCCACCACTTGTCTTCAGGTAGGAGTCACATTGCATGAAGCTGTCTTGTGTCCTGAGGTTGAAGAGTCAGGAGATCAGTAAGGACACAACAGCAGGTGAAGCAACACGTTTTGGTTGAGCTGATTGGGGCTGTTACCTTTAGAGAGGTTCAGTACTACCATGGTAGAAAGGGTATCAGTGGAGTGGTGACGGAGATAGTAAAAGAAGTAGATGTCATGGCAAGGGTTAAACATGTCATAATGACATTCAAGCTCTGGAAATAACACAGAAATACAGAAATTGACAACAGATAAAGGACTACCTGCCCATCTAGTGAGCCAAAGTCTGATTAGTTATGGGACTATGACTCTGTCGATCCTCATTTCTCCCCCCCTTCTCCAACACTCCCTGCACACTTATGCCATATGCCTGTCTCACCAGATTTTAACCCCCTTTACTGTTTCAGCACAACTGACCTCTTCTGGAAGTTTGTTCCAGTCTACCACAAACCTTTCCATAAAATGCTACTTCCTGACATCTTTTTGTTCCCCATCACCCACCACCGCATTACATGGAGTGTATCCCAGTGCACCTTTACCACTAGTGCAAATAAATCACTGCAGATCACATACTAACCATGACAATGTTTGATAGTCACACAGTTTGCATGTTATTTGCAGTTTTCTATCACTGCAGGTGATTATCATGTTTTACTCTGCAAATGCATTGCACTGGAGCTGAATGGCAATTTATTTATTCTTACTATAATGTCAACACATTTCAATGACATTTTCAGTTGATATTAATTTTACAAGCAATTCTGAATTTTACTTAACCACGCAGAACATCACCTTCTAAATAAAGGACACGCAGTGAGCATGATTTGACTCTGCGCAGGTAAACCCCGTTGGGTTTCTAAATCCAACGTCTTAACCACTTGGCAGTCACAGCTATTTTAAAGGTTTCTGCATCTGGTTGTACTGTGCATTTACTCAAACGCCTGTGAGACCCTGGCATTAGATAATCATTTTAAAATATGTAATACATATAAAGAAAACAAGCGCAAACTTCTTTTTTCATTTTAGAATATTTGGGAGGAGGCTGCAGATGTTTAGAGATGAGAACATGAGACCTGAAGTTTTATGCTGATTAGCATTGTGGGTCGTTGGAACTTCTATTCCACCATTGAAATATGCTTAGTGCTATCGAAAATCTGTTTATAAAAAGTGCCAGGTGGCTGAAGCAGTGGAAAAGTCCTGACCAATCAAAGCGGGTTTGCTGGAAGCACCCGTGTTCCAATAGGCTGCACAGTCCCATACCTCCCAAGGAGCTGAAGGTGGGCATCCTGGTCTCGGTCGATCGGTTGGTGGCTGGCTGGGTGGCGGCCGACCATGGGGGAGCTGAAGCAGCCCCATTCAAGGGCAGGCAGCTGGAGAGAAGGAAAAAGAGCAGGTCTTAAATAGCATAGAGGCTAGGATGGCCAACTAAGTCCAAGCATTGACTACAGATCATAGTGGGACTTAGACAAACCAAAGGCTAGTGTGCTTCACAAACTCTGGATGTTAAAATAAGTCTTTATATTCTCCAAGAGGAAAGGAGCATGTAGAGTACATAGTGGTGACCACACACAGACTGGCCCGCAGGTGTAATATTTATCCAGGGACTCTTTGGCCTTATGGGACAACTCCATGAGTACAGCTAGAGAAGAGGTCATCTCCCTCCATTCAGATACAGTAGAGAAAATCTGTAGAGTTCCATCCCCATAGCAGGAGCCATTTTACTTCTGCAGACACTGCCACCAGAGGTGTAGGTCCACCACAGAGACCCTGTGGGGTTCCCAGTAAATGCAGGTTTGGCAAGAAGCTGTATGTCATACCCACTACCTCCTAACAATCTACTTGTACTGTATGTCACACGTCTTTGATAACGGGGTAATCCCAAATTGTATGGAAGAGTGATCCCTTGGCTGCCAGTCACCTCCACCACTTGTCTTCAGCTAGGAGTCACGTTGCATGAAGCTAGTCTGTGGTCTTGAGGTTGAACAATTCAGGAGATCAGTGATAAGAGACACTACAGCAGGTGAAGCAACATGTTTGTGTTGAGCTGATTGGGGCTGTTACCTTTAGAGAGGTTCAGTACCAGCATGGTAGCAAGGGTATCAGTGGA
Source organism: Neoceratodus forsteri (assembly GCA_016271365.2). NCBI lineage: Eukaryota > Metazoa > Chordata > Ceratodontiformes > Ceratodontidae > Neoceratodus > Neoceratodus forsteri. Next base: position 672,504,059 of record CM028138.1, on the reverse strand, counting down.
GTGGTGACGGAGATATTAAAAGAAGTAGATGTTGTGACAAGGGTTAAACATGTCATAATGATATGCAAGCTCTGGAATTAACACAGAAGTACAGAAAATAACAAGAGATAAAGGACTACCTGCCCATCTAGTGAGTCAAAGTCTGATTAGTTATGGGACTATGACTCTGTCGATCCTCATTTCTTCCCCCCTTCTCCAACAGTCCATGCACACTTATGCCATGTGCCTGTCTCACTCCACTTTAACCCCCTTTACTGTTTCAGCACAACTGAACTCTTCTGGAAGTTTGATCCAGTCTACCACAAACCTTTCCATAAAATGCTACTTCCTGACATCCTTTTTGTTCCCCCATCACCCACCACTGTCATTACATGGAGTGTATCCCAGTGCACTTTTACCACTCAGTGCAAATAAATCACTGCAGATCACATATAAACCATGACAATGTTTGATAGTCACACTGTTTGCATGTTATTTGCAGTTTCTCAATCACTGCAGGTCATTATCATGTTTTTCCTCTGCAAATGCATTGCACTGGAGCTGAATGGCAATTTATTTATTCTTACTATAATGTCAACACATTTCAATGACATTTTCAGTTGATAATAATTTTACAAGCAATTCTGGATTTTACTTAACCACACAGTATTCTAAATAAAGGACACACTGCGAGCAGGGTTCGAACCTGGGCAGAAAAACCCCATTGGATTTCTAATTCAACACCATAACCACTCAGCCATCACAGCTGTTATAAAAATTTCTGCTTCTGGTTATACTGTGCATCTACTCAAATGCCTGTGGGACCCAGGCTTTAGACGTGCATTTTTAAATATGTAATACATATAAAGAAAACAAGCTCAAACTTCTTTTTTGGTTTTACAATTTTTGGGAGGCTGCAGATGTTTAGAGATGAGAACATGAGACCTGAAGTTTTATGCAGATTAGCATTGTGGGTCGTTGGAACTTCTATTACACAGTTGAAATGTGCTTAGTTCTATAGAAAATCTATTTGTAAAACGTGCCATGTGGCTGAGGCAGGGGAAAAGTTCTGGCCAATCAGAGCGAGTTTGCTGGAAGCGCCCGTGTTCCAATTGCCTGCACTGTCCCATACCTTCCAAGGAGCTGAAGTTGGGCGTCCTGGTCTCGGTCGGTCGGTTGGTGGCTGGCTGGGTGGCGGCCGACCATGGGGGAGCTGAAGCAGCCCCATTCAAGGGCAGGCAGCTGGAGAGAAGGAAAAAGAACAGGTCTTAAATAGCATAGAGGCTAGGATGGCCAACTAAGTCCAAGCATTGACTACAGATCCCAGGGGGACTTAGACAAACCAATGGCTGGTGTGCTTCACAAACTCTGGATGTTTAAATAAGTCTTTATATTCTCCAAGAGGGAAAGGAGCATGTAGAGTACATAGTGGTGACCACACACAGACTGGCCCGCAGGTGTAATATTTATCCAGGGACTCTTTGGCCTTATGGGACAACTCCATGAGTACAGCTAGAGAAGAGGTCATCTCCCTCCATTCAGATACAGTAGGAAAATCTGTAGAGTTCCATCCCCACAGCAGGATCCATTTTACTTCTGTAGACACTGCCACCAGAGGTGTAGGTCCACCACAGAGACCCTCTGGGTTTCCCAGTAAATGCAGGTTTGGCAAGAAGCTGTATGTCATACCCATTACCTCCTAACAATCTACTTGTACTGTATGTCACACGTCTTTTATAACGGGGTAATCCCAAATTGTATAGAAGAGTGATCCCTTGGCTGTCAGTCACCTCCACCACTTGTCTTCAGGTAGGAGTCACGTCGCATGAAGCTTGTCTGCGGTCTTGAGATTGAAGAAGTCAGGAGATCTGTGATAGGAGACACTACAGCAGGTGAAGCAACACGTTTTGGATGAGCTGATTGGGGCTGGTACCTTTAGAGAGGTTCAGTACCAGCATGGTAGCAAGGATATCAGTGGAGTGGTGACGGAGATAGTAAAAGAAGTAGATGTTGTGGCAAGGGTTAAACATGTCATAATGATATGCAAGCTCTGGAAATAAAACAGAAATACAGAAAATGACAACAGATAAAGGACTACCTGCCCATCTAGTGAGCCAAAGTCTGATTAGTTATGGGACTATGACTCTGTCGATCCTCATTTCTTCCCTCCCTTCTCCAACAGTCCCTGCACACTAATGCCAAGTGCCTGTCTCACCCCATTTTAACCCCCCTTTACTGTTTCAGCACAACTGACCTGTTCTGGAAGTTTGTTCCAGTCTACCACAAACCTTTCCATAAAATGCTACTTCCTGACATCCTTTTTGTTCCCCCATCACCCACCACCGTCATTACATGGAGTGTATCCCAGTGCACCTTTACCACTCAGTGCAAATAAATCACTGCAGATCACATACTAACCATGACAATGTTTGATAGTCACACAGTTTGCATCTTATTTGCAGTTTCTCTATCACTGCAGGTGATTATCATGTTTTTACTCTGCAAATGCATTGCACTGGAGCTGAATGGCAATATATTTATTCTTACTATAATGTCAACACATTTCAATGACATAAAATTTACAAGCAATTCTGGATTTTAATTATCCACATGGTACATCACCTTCTAAATAAAGGACAAGCTGTCAGCAGGATTTGAACCGGCGCAGTTTACCCTCATTGGATTTTTGATCCAATACCTTAACCACTCTGCTTTCACAGTTCCTATGAAAATTTCTGCATCTGGTTATACTGTGCATCTACTCAAATGCCTGTGGAACCCTGGCATGAGATATGCATTTTTAAATATGTAATACATATAAAGAAAACAAGCGCAAACTTCTTTTTTGGTTTTACAAATTTTGGGAGGAGGCTGCAGATGTTTAGAAATGAGAACATGAGACCTGAAGTTTTATGCAGTTTAGCATTGTGGGTCGTTGGAACTTGTATTACACAGTGGAAATGTGCTTAGTTCTATCGAAAATCTATTTGTAAAACATGCCAGGTGGCTGAAGCAGGGGAAAAGTTCTGGCCAATCAGAGCGAGTTTGCTGGAAGCGCCTGTGCTCCAATTGGTTGCACTGTCCCATACCTTCCAAGGAGCTGAAGGTGGGCGTCCTGGTCTCGGTCGGTCGGTCGGTGGCTGGCTGTGTGTCAGCCAACCATGGGGGAGCTAAAGCAGCCCCATTCAAGGGCAGGCAGCTGGAGAGAAGGAAAAAGAGCAGGTCTCAAATAGCATAGAGGCTAGGATGGCCAACTAAGTCAAAGCATTGACTAAAGATCCCAGGGGGACTTAGACAAACCAATGGCTGGTGTGCTTCACAAACTCTGGATGTTTAAATAAGTCTTTATATTCTCCAAGAGGGAAAGGCGCACGAAGAGTTCATAGTGGTGACCACACACAGACTGGCCCGCAGGTGTAATATTTATCCAGGGACTCTTTGGCCTTATGGGACAACTCCACGAGTACAGCAAGAGAAGAGGTCATCTCCCTCCATTCAAATTCAGTAGGAAAGTCTGCAGAATTCTATCCCCATAGCAGGAGCCATTTAATTTCTGCAGACACTGCCACCAGAGGTGTAGGTCCACCACAGAGACCCTGTGGGGGTCCCAGTAAATGCAGGTTTGGCAAGAAGCTGTATGTCATACCCACTACCTCCTAACAATCTACTTGTACTGTTTGTCACACGTCTTTGATAACGGGGTAATCCCAAATTGTATAGAAGAGTGATCCCTTGGCTGCCAGTCACCTCCACCACTTGTCTTCAGCTAGGAGTCACGTTGCATGAAGCTTGTCTGTGGTCTTGAGGTTGAAGAAGTCAGGAGATCAGTGATAGGAGACACTGCAGCAGGTGAAGCAACACGTTTTGGTTGAGCTGATTAGGGCTGGTACCTTTAAAGAGGTTCAGTACCAGCATGGTAGCAAGGGTATCAGTGGAGTGGTGATGGAGATAGTAAAAGAAGTAGATGTTGTGGCAAGGGTTAAACATGACATAATGATATGCAAGCTCTGGAAATAACACAGAAATACAGAAAATAACAACAGATAAAGGACTACCTGCCCATCTAGTGAGCCAAAGTCTGATTAATTATGGGACTATGACTCTGTCAGTCCTCATTTCTTCCCCCCCTTCTCCAACAGTCCCTGCACACTTGTGCCATATGCCTGTCTCACCAGATTTTAACCCCCTTTACTGTTTCAGCACACTGACCTCTTCTGGAAGTTTGTTCCAGTCTACCACAAACCTTTCCATCAAATGCTACTTCCTGACATCCTTTTTGTTCCCCCATCACCCACCAGTGTCATTACATGGAGTGTATCCCAGTGCTCCTTTACCACTCAGTGCAAATAAATCACTGCAGATCACATACTAACCATGACAATGTTTGATAGTCACACAGTTTGCATCTTATTTGTACTTTCTCTGTCACTGCAGGTGATTATCATGTTTTTTTCTCTGCAAATGCATTGCACTGGAGCTGAATGGCAATTTATTTATTCTTACTATAATGTCAACACTTTTCAATGATATTTTCAGTTGATATTAATTTTACAAGCAATTCTGGATTTTGCTTAACCCCACAGTACATCAACTTCTAAATAAAGGACACGCTGTGAGCAGAATTTGAAGCTGCGCAGGTTAACCCCATTGGATTTTTAATCCAACACCTTAACCACTCGGCCATCACAGCTGTTATGAAGACTTCTGCATCTGGTTATACTGTGCAACTACTAAAACGCCTTTGGGACCCTGGCATTAGATATGCATTTTTAAATATCTAATACATATAAAGAAAACAAGTGCAAACTTCTTTTTAGGTTTTACAATTTTTGGGAGGAGGCTACAATGTTTAGAGATGAGAACATGAGACCTGAAGTTTTATGCAGATTTGCATTGTGGGTCGTTGGAACTTCTATTACACAGTTGAAATGTGCTTAGTTCTATCGAAAATCTATTTGTAAAACGTGCCAGGTGGCTGAAGCAGGGGAAAAGTTCTGGCCAATCAGAGCGGGTTTGCTGGAAGCACCCGTGTTCCAATTGCCTGCACTGTCCAATAACTTCAAAGGAGCTGAAGTTGGGCGTCCTGGTCTCGGTCGGTCGGTCGGTGGCTGGCTGGGTGGCAGCCGACCACGGGGGATCTGAAGCAGCCACATTCAAGGGCAGGCAGCTGGAGAGAAGGAAAAAGAGCAGGTCTTAAATAGCATAGAGGCTAGGATGGCCAACTAAGTCCAAGCATTGACTACAGATCCCAGGGGGACTTAGACAAACCAATGGCTGGTGTGCTTCACAAACTCTGGATGTTTAAATAAGCCTTTATATTCTCCAAGAGGGAAAGGAGCATGTAGAGTACATAGTGGTGACCACACACAGACTGGCCCGCAGGTGTAATATTTATCCAGGGACTCTTTGGCCTTATGGGACAACTCCATGAGTACAGCTAGAGAAGAGGTCATTTCCTCCATTCAGATACAGTAGGAAAATCTGTAGAGTTCCATCCCACAGCAGGAGCCATTTTACTTCTGCAGACACTGCCACCAGAGGTGTGGGTCCCACAGAGACCCTGTGGGGTTCCCAGTAAATGCAGGTTTGGCAAGAAGCTGTATGTCATACCCACTACCTCCTAACAGTCTACTTGTCCTGTTTGTTACACGTCTTTGATAACGGGGTAATCCCAAATTGTATAGAAGAGTGATCCCTTGGCTGCCAGTCACCTCCACCACTTGTCTTCAGCTAGGAGTCCCATTGCATGAAGCTTGTCTGTGGTCTTGAGGTTGAAGAAGTCAGGAGATCAGTGATAGGAGACACTACAGCAGGTGAAGCAACACGTTTTGGTTGAGCTGATTAGGGCTGGTACCATTAGAGAGGTTCACTACCAGCATGGTAACAAGGGTATTAGTGGAGTGGTGAATGAGATAGTAAAAGAAGTAGATTTGTGGCAAGGGTTAAAAATGTCATAATGATATGCAAATTATGGAAATAACACAGAAATACAGAAACTGCCAACAGGTAAAGGACTATCTGCCCATCTAGTGAGCCAAAGTCTGATTAGTTATGGGACTATGACTCTGTCAATCCTCGTTTCTTCCCCTCCTTCTCCAACTGGCCCTGCACACTCTTGCCATGTGCCTGTCTCACCCCATTTTAACCCCCCCCTTTACTGTTTCAGCACAACTGACCTCTTCTGGAAATTTGTTCCAGTCTACCGCAAACCTTTCCATAAAATGCTACTTCCTGTCATCCTTTTTGTTCCCCCATCACCCACCACCGTCATTACATGGAGTGTATCCCAGTGCACCTTTACCACTCAGTGCAAATAAATCACTGCAGATCACATACAAACCATGGCAATGTTTGATAGTCACACAGTTTGCATGTTATTTGCAGTTTCTCTATCATTGCAGGTGATTATCATGTTTTTTACTCTGCAAATGCACTGCACTGGAGCTGAATGGCAATTTATGTATATTTACTATGATGTCAACATATTTCAATGAAATGTTCAGTTGGTATTAATTCTGCAAAGAATTCCGGATTTTGCTTAACCAAGCAGTGCATCCCCTTGTAAATAAAGGATAGCTGTGAACAGGATTTGAACTTACACAGGTACACCCCATTAAATTGTTAGGTTAACACCTTAACCACTCGGCCATCTCAACTATTCAGAATATTTCAGCATCTTTTTATACTGTGCACCTCCTCAAATGCCTGTGTTAACCTTGCATTAGATATGCATTTTTATGTTGCTTGCACGCATGTGCAAGAAACATAGTGCCATCATCGGAGATTTCGGAGGTGTGTCACCTCCTTCTCCAATTCAGTCAGTGTGCTGGCAGGCACGGCCCCTGTTAGCCAATGCATTTTGGAGCTGTGTATGACACGCTCCAAAATGCAGTGGCATACAGTTGAAAGGGGGAGCTATGCTTCAGTGGGCACTGATAAGATATCAGCTGCTCACTCGGAGCTCCCCCCCACACGCAGCCATGCGTGCCCCCGCACACACTGTATAGCCAACGGGGTGCCCAATCCCCATTGGCTGAGCTGCGTTCCCCAGTAGTAGGTGCCATGCTGGGGCTCACCCCAGCATGGCAAGCATCTTTGCCGACGGGGTGCCCAATCCCCATCGGCTGAACGCCTCGTTTGCCACGCTGGGAGCCCACCCCAGCGTGGGCAATAAATCCCTTGGCCGACGGGGTGCCCAATCCCGTCGGCTGAAGGCCCCCAGCGTTCTTTACACGCGGGAGCTCCACCCCAGCGTGGCAAACGGTCCCACAACGCCTTTTTTTTTTTACCTGTAAGACAAAACGGTCTCACGCCGCCTCCCACCCTCCCACAACCTGCACCATCCTCTGTGCACCCAGCCTCCCACACCCCCACCCCATACTTACCTCGGACTCGCACGATGATCTTCGTGGACCGGAACACGTCTGCACTCTTCAAAACCGACCGCGAACTGAGGAAATGTCGGTAAGCTGTATAATGGGCTAGATGGGGTTTCAACTTTGTTGCATATCTCAGGCATTTTGGGATTTTTGCACTAATTTTCAACATGGTTTTGGGATCCCTTCTCATGAATGATGTAGATTGTCATGAGTTATTCGGCCTAAGGGTGATTTCGGCAGTGACTGCGAAATCACCCTTTGGGCCCCAATACCGCCATGACAGTGACATCATTCATGAGAAGGGGTCCCAAAAACCCCATGTTGAAAATTTGGTGCCAAAATTCCAAAAAATGACTGTTTTACGAGCGTGCGTTGTGCAGTTCCTATGCAGGCTCGTAAGTTCACGAAATTTCAATATTTTCACTCCAGATTTTCAACATTGCCATTTTACCACACCTTCTTATGAGTAGTACAGCTGTCATTTTTCACATCTCACCCAAAATGTGTTTCTGCCCATGTAGCGCAGAATGGCGCAGTCGATGTGTGAAATCAATGTACGGGACAAATTAAGAAAATCACAGTGACACTGTTCATGAGCAGAGGTCTTAAAATGGCTATGTTGAAAATTTGGTGAAAATTCCTAAAATGACTGTTTTATTTAGCTAGCATGAAGTTCCTACACAGGCTCGTAAGTTCGAAATTTTCAATATTTTCACTCCAGATTTTAAACATTGCCATTTTACCACACCTCCTTATGAGCAGTACAGCTGTCATTTTTCACATCCTGCCCAAAATGTGTTTCCACCCATGTAGCACACAATGGCGCAGTCGGTATGCGAAATCAATGTATGGGACACATTAAGAAAATCACCATGACACTGTTCATTAGCAGAGGTCTTAAAATGGCTATGTTGAAAATTTGGTGAAAAAATTCCTAAAAATGACTGCTTTACGAGTGTGCGTTGCACAGTTCCTACGCACGCGCGTAAGTTTGCGAATTTTCAATATTTTCACTCCAGATTTTCAACATTGCCATTTTACCACACCTCCTCATGAGCAGTACAGCTATCATTTTTCATATCCTGCCCAAAACATGTTTCCGCCCATGTAGCGCACAATGGCGCAGTCGGTCTGAGAACTCAGTGTATGGGACACATTAAGAAAATCACAGTGTCACTGTTCATGAGCAGAGATCTTAAAATGGCAATGTTGAAAATTTGGTGAAAGAATTCCTAAAATGATTGTTTTAATGAGTGTGCTGTATTGTGTTCCCATCAAAGACAGAGGGTTTGCTAATTTTCAATATTTCCACTCCAGATTTTCAACATTGCCATTTTACCACACCTCCTTATGAGCAGTACAGATGTCATTTTTCACATCCTGCCCAAACGTGTTTCCTCCTTCATGTAGCATACCGGCGTAGTCGGTGTGCAAACTCAATGTATGGGACACATTAACAAAATCACAGTGACACTGTTCATGAGCAGAGGTCTTTAAATGGCTATGTTGAAAGTTTGGGAAAAATTCCTAAAATGACTGTTTTATTTAGGCTGCGCTATGCAGTTCCTACGCACGTCAGAAGTTCGCAAATTTTCAATATTTGCACTCCAATGACTTCCAAATACCTAAACAGCACATAGAAGCAAGCAACATTCGGCATTGACAAATGCTTGTTAAATATGTAATACATATAAAGAAGACAAGAACAAACTGTTTTTTTGTGGTCTTAGAATTTTTTTACCCATAGCACACGTAAGATGTGTCAGAGAAGGTAGTGTGCTTCTAGTCACCTACATGCTACCCAGCTGGTGATGGAGTTGACACGCTGAGGTGTTAAGCAACTTATTCAGGGGTGCACAGCGAGCCAGTGACTGAGCGTTTGTAACTAAATATTTTAAATTAAAAGCAAAAACAGAATATGTAAAATTAGTGTAAACTCTGAGAATATGTGCATTTATTTATAGAGGCAGTGTTTTTTAAAAGCTGAAATTGGGCTGGCAGTATAGTCTACAGTTTAGAATAATGTACACTGCAACTGAGCTTGGTACATCCAACAGACCAGACCTTGGTTTGACTCTCACAATCTCCACTTGCATACTGCATGACTCTGAACAAGTCACTTAATCCAACCCCCCCCCCCCCATCAATGCTTCCCAGATTGACCCTGAAAACTGGCAATTTTGCTTAGTGGGCCTTACCAGGTTACCAAACAACAAAAAGGTTTATAGTGGAGTTTTCATTCATGTGATGGGCATAACCTGATCTTTACATACTGTAAATGTATTGCCTTGCGTAGAATATACATCGCCCTATTGTGGAGTCCAGAATGGTGTCTTGGCTACATTAAAAAGTGAGTTGGGGTAGCAATATGCATGTCGCTGCTACTGTATTAAGAGATGTATGCATGTGTGATACACTAGTTCAAGTGGCTGTTGCAGGTGAGGAGGTACAACAGCAAACAGTTTCTGTGAACAGAAAGTGCAGTAAAAATGTGTTGTTTTTGTTTTAAGAGTATGCTATATACATCATAGGAGAGTAAAAGAAAACTTGTCAATGAACCTTAGTCATTATTCTTAACTGGCAGGTATTGACTGTAAATGCTTAATGCCAATGTGTCATGTTACTACAAGTGTTCAGTGTCGTGGGTGTAAAGGAATGCTTATAAGAGGATAAAAAGTAGTTTGAAAGAATTTGCTTATCAGGCATCTCATCTGCAAATGATAACCTCAATAAATCATTGCGTCAGTATGGTATTTGTTTCTCATACAGATACATCTCACTCCATTTGCTGAATACATTTTTGCCTTTGCTACATTGGTTTACAATTTTCTGCATTATTTGGGAGGCAACAAATGAGACGGGGATTTTATTTTGTTAACATGCAAGTAGAACCATTGCAGGAACCATCGCATGTAGGTCCAGTCGTAAGGTCAGGTCGTAAAAAGACTGCTGGAAACTTGGGGTCAAAATTGTGGGAGCCCAGCTAAAAGTAAATATTGCCTCTCAGCTGCCCTGTCCTGGGTAATTACAATCTTACAATGTCTTAAAGTAGGACACCACTGAAAATGAGACATTGCATCTCACCTGCTCTATGCTAGGTAAATATGTAGTAAACATGTGTACAAGTAAGATCCAGTACAACAAGCTGGGCTGGTGGTGCTGTGGGTTGAGGCGCAGGATGCTACTCCTCGTACCAAGCCGATGAACTGGGTTTGGGAACAGACTTGGGCCAACAGGGATCAGTGGGGAAGGAGAGGATTGAGCATCTGGAGGACTGCTTTCCTCTCCTCTCCTGGGAGGGTGGGTTGGGACTGCCCCACCATGTAGTGGCACCCAGTTGAGACTGGGAGCACTTCAGCAGCGGGGGGGGTGCATCGGCGGGGTGCATGGGGGGAAAGGTGATGGCAGATGTCTGCAGGTGGGTGCTGGAGTGTGCCTGCCGCATGCTGATATCATAACATTCCCATGCCTCGGGGGGAAGAATAAGGACAAATCCCAGACTGCAGGCAGACGATGGCTCCCTGAGGTGCTGGCCCACACACGCACCTCCGGACATGGCCCGAGCAGCTCTCCCTGGTCCCTCACTGTTCTCAAGCTTTGACTGACTGGATTCTAGATTACAGCACCAGGTAAGAGGAGGTGGCCCTACCTCAGAGGGCTCTTAGCTGAGGGGGTCAGTCAGGGTACTCTGTGGAGTGGAGGGGATCTAGCTCCCGATTTCCTGGTTCTACCCTGTGACCAAAAAAATAGCAGTGTTAATTGCCTTAATTAACTGTCATTATTGTTATCCATAATCCATTACAGGCTGTTGTAACAAAGCTGGTATTTGAGTAATGCTGGCCTGCCTTGTTGTTCTGTTCGTTTTCCACTCTGGCAGCCAGATGTTAATGATGTGCTGGGAAAAGCAAAGTGAGGACCTCGAGATGTACAAAGTGTTAATGAGCGGTGATTAACAGTCACTGCTGACAGTACCCTCTACCGCACTGCTCAACCAGATAAAAGGGGAGTGCTAATCACAGGCAACTAAGCTGTACATGTGATAAACACTCTCTAGTTCTCAGGAACTGCCAGAAATGACTGTTGTCTGGTCAGCGCTAACAGACTCCCCATGGTACACTTTACTATTCAATCCGTGCCTTTTTTTTTTAAACCTAGGACTTGGATCTGCAGCTTATCCAGTAGGTAGGGAAATGGACAGACTGGGTGGGCCAAGCAGTCCTTATCTGCCGTCAAAGTCTATGTTTCTGTGTTTCTCATTCCTTTATCCTGCATTCCTCACACAATGGCAGCCAGAGAGAAGCGGGGGAGGAGTGAGATTTCCATGTCACAGAAACGGGAGGACCTCTGCCTGTGGAAACTGCCTTACCCAGCTGCCACAAACAGAGACTTGGTGGCATATGCTGCTCAGGCTTATGGCCTGAAAATAGGCACTAGTACATGCAGTGACATTTGGAGATCCAAGGAGAAGTGGCTCTCTGCCTCGAGTGATTCCAAATCACTAATGCGTGTAAGGCCGGAGCAACACCAAGATGCTGAAACTGCACTCAGCCTCTGAGTCAGAGAGACGAATAGTCAAGGTGTTGCCATGTCTGACATCGTGGTGGTGGAGAAGGCAAGGTTTTTTGCTGAGCAGATGGGTGTTTCTGATTTTGGCTACTCTAGAGGGTGGATCCATGGTTTAAAAAAAAGGCACAGATTGAACAGTAAAGTGTACCATGGGGAGTCTGTTAGCGCTGACCAGACAGCAGTCATTTCTGGCAGAATTCAGTTAAGACATATACTTGCTGGCTTTCAGTAAAGGACATTTATAATCTCGATGAAACTGGACTTTTCTTTAGTTTGGGACCCACTGCTACTTTATCCTTAGCCCCTGTGTACAAAAAAAAAATCAAAAGACAGACTTACTGTTGCACTCTGCTGAAATGCTGATGGAGGCCACACATTTAAACCTTTTGTCTTCGGTAAAGCAAAGAAACCAAGATGCTTTTCAGGTGATTTTGATCTAGAGATGTATGCCCGATATCGTACTAATGCAAAGGCATGGATGGCCTCAGGAGAGTTTAAAGAATGGGTTGTGGATTTCAACTGATGCATGCATCTTCAGAGAAGACGTCATTCTTTCGGCTGACAATGCAACTAGCCATGCTGCACCTTCTAACATATCTAATGTTATAAAAGGAGCAAAACAAATCCAATAATTTGATTGGCTAGTATATCTTCTGAGCCATGTCCTTATCAGAAGATATACTAGCCAACCGTTACTAACCTCTTGTGCCCTGCCCCATAACACCAACATATCACTAAACTTTGCCAACTGTAAACGAAAAACATACAGTGGCACAGCTCACCTCACACTAGCAGGAAACAGCGCTTCTGTCACGGCAGCTGACTGCTGGCATCAAGAAACACGTAGCCTGTAAATACAACATTCTCCCATATCTTCCATAACAAAAAAGTCTGCAGATTTGGTACCTTTCAAGTTTCTTTTTCGCTGCCCATCTGCCCCATGAGAACAGCTGAACAGGTATTTTGTGAGAAACCGTAATTCGTGCCAGCCTACTATACCAAGCGGTAACACCAATGAAACCTGACTAAAAAAGAGCTTTGGTAGGGCAGACATTTACTTTCTTTTTATGTTGTTAAAATTTACTGAAAGTTGAAGAAATACTTATAAGTTTTGAAGAAAACTTAAAAATCAATGCATCCCACCACTGCCGCCACTGACAACCCCCCCCTCCCCGCACAGCCCCGCACCTAGCATTGCAGGGAACCATGACAGCTGCACCTGAACAACGGTGGCACCAAAGGAGAAAACAGAAAAAATTTAAATACCACACACTGCATCCAAGTTCCCCCTTTCTGCTCAAGCCCTAAACTTGTGGTATTTTGAAAGTTCACTCTGACCTGTGTTTCACTGATTCAACAGGACCGTACTTGAATGAGCCCAAGCACGTGCACTGGCTTTCAAATGCAATTACTGATCCGCTCATCAAGCTTTCAAGTAAAATCTCACACCAGATCTTTTATCTGTAGTTTTTTAAAATAAAATAAAAACACAGTTCTGACTGACCAGCTGAAAGTTACATCAGGGATCTCGTAAGCGTTATGCAAAAAGCGCTACGTATGGCGGCTGCACTGAGACACATGTGCTGTCAGTAAAAGTGGATGTTCGATGTCAGGCAAATGGCTGACTTCAAACCCACCACCAAAGAAAATATTAGGAAAGCACCAGTCATAGGCAGATAGCCCCATAAGCTGAGGAATACATAGAGAGCCCTATACTGCCCATAAACAGTTCTGAAAGTACTTTCATGGGGGAGTGGAGGGACTATTTTGTGTATTTAAAGAATTGAAATATTGTTTGCTTTTTTTTTTTCTTTTTTTAAAACAATTACTTGAGGACCCATTAAATAACTTCTTGGGGGCCCATTTTATAAGCGCAATGACACACTCCGAGATGTGAGTTATCTCCTGATAAGAGCACGCCCAGGTGCATAAGGCACTCGGCGCAAGCACCTCATGCCTAACAACGCATCTGGGCATGCTCTTATCAGGAGATAACCCACACCTCGTCATGTGTTATTGCTTGCTTATAAAATGGACCCAAAAAATCTAAAAAGCTGATTGGCTGGAGGCCCTTTCCAACCACGTCCCTATTCGTTGATAATGTTTCAACGTGAACTTCTTCCGGCAACCTGAACACAGCACAGTGAAAAATCAATCCATGCCACTGTTTTCCCACTATAGCTCCTCAGGCAGAATCCGAAAGAACCGGGAGAGCGGTGGCAGAGTAAGCGGTGTAGATGAGCTGAATGAAAACCCCCAACCCACAGAGACACATACCAACCCACGCTATTGCATATACATAAATACCTCATTTCTACATCTTTAAAGTAAAATATAACTTCTGCTTGCTGGCAAGAATGGCAGCCAAGCGGTAGCCGCCAGTTTAAAATCCCGCCTCCTTTACTCCTGATCCACCCTATGAGACAAAAGCTTCACAATCCATGAAACATTTCATCTCTTTTTCTTGTACTCTGTACTATCACTCCCACTGCCCTCCATTGCTGCCATATTGGCAGTGAGTCTATCTGCCGCCACCCCCAGTTTTGCTGGTGTAACCGCAATGAAACAAAAATCATGCACTTGAGGAACAGAAGCAGACCGTGGTGTCACAATTCCAAAAAACATAATAAATAAAAGAAAGCAAGCCCAATACTGTGCTGCATGAAAAATTAAAACCTCCAATGACTTATTTAATACTAAATGAGGTTTCACACAATACAGGAAGGCAGAAGCCGCTCAATATGGTGGCTACTCAGGGACACACTTGTTTTCTATAAGGGAAACAGCATGCACACAACACAAAGAATCCTGTCATGCTTGTCAAAATCAGTAAATGTAATCTGAATAAAAAAAAAACTAAAAATAAATAAAATGGCCAATCTCTGTCATTGGTACTGGTGGTAGATGGCCTGAAACTCTTATAAAAGGGACTATTTTTCAGTATTTCACCTGTTAAAATTTTTTTTTGTTCTTCTTTTTTACAATAATTACTTGGTTGGGCCCATTTTATAAGTGCAATAACACACTCTGAGGTGTGGGTTATCACCTAATAAGAGCACGCCCAGATGCATAAGGCACTCAGTGCAAGCACCTCGTGCCTTATAACTCACCTGGGCATGCTTTTATCAGGCGATAACCCACACCTCGTCATGTGTTACTACTTGCTTAACATTCACTTCCTCCCCCCAAACACAATACAAATGTGACCAGATTAACAAGTGACATAAATGTAAACATTGTCAATCAAATCACTAGGTTTGCAGATGACACTAAACTTGGAGGTGAGGTAGACATTATGGATAAATTTATATCTCTGGCTAATGATCTGGAACATATTGAGGATTAGGCACTAGCAAACAGAATCAAATTTAATCCACAAAAATACTCTGTATTACATCCATTTCTCACTTACTGTCTTGATGGTACAAAGCTAAATGCAGTGGCCAGGGAATGGGATCTGGGAATATTAGTTGATAATTAACTGACTTCCTTTGACCACTGTACTAAAGTGCTAAAAACCACAAACAGGTTGATAAGTTCTATTAAGCGTACCTTTGTATCCAGAAACTCTCAGTGTATTATGCAGCTGTATAGAATATATATAGTACCACACTCCTTGACTATGGATCCCCTGTTTGGAATCCTTGCTTACAAAGGGATGTCGCTCTAGTCAAAAGGGCCCAATAGTAACTAAATTTATTCAAAGGGATGCATACTTTGAGTTATAAGGAAAGATTAGCTTCACTGGGATTGTTTAGTTTGGAAGAAAGAAGGATGAGGTGGGATTTCCTATTGTTATCCAAAATGTTAAAAACTCTGAACTGATGATCCAATGTGAGCTGGAATATACAAATAGACCAACAAACCTGAAGTCACATAAAAATCAACTGTTGCTTCCGAGGGGATACACCAAAGAAAGAGACAACTGTTTCACAGTTAGATCAGTGCGCCTATGGAATAAACTTCCATCCAAACTAGTAAACCTGTCTACATTTTCTAGCTTCAAGAAAAGGGTTGGATAATTTCATTCTCTCCTCAAGAACAAAATTATACACCAACTCAGCATGGGAGGCACATAAAGGGGCCATCTGGCCTTCCTTGTCTAACCAAACCAAGAACTAAATATCTTTTTTTCTATCTTTCTCAAAAGAAATATATACTTCTTTAAAAGTGTTAGTTCACAATCAATTCTGAAAACAGGTTTGCAATTTCCCATTGATCTAATAAGGGGTTCCAGCTGTATGTGGAAGCAAGAGACACTTTTTTTAAAATGAAAGCTGCCTCCATGGCAACACTGCCTCTGAGGCACGTATGGATAGAGTTGCCTCCCAGTCAGCGCTTTAACCTCTACAGGTAAAGACCTGAGCTTTATTGCTGTGCCAGTTTAGTGGTGTAGTGGGAAGGTCTGCAGCCTAATAAACAAGAAAGTGAGCATTCAAATCCACACAAGGTCCCGTCAGGTCTCTTTTGTCAGAATTTCACTTGAGCAGTGATCCACAGTGGCTTGGTGGTAGAATAGTAAGTGTAGAAGAGAAGGGACTTAGCTGTGAGAAAGAATAACTGCAACAGAAAAGTGTTGTCTTGGAGGCAGAGCTGTCTCGCAGGCAACTTTCATATGTGAACGTTGACCACAGGTCAGAGACATCAGGCTCCATAACGCAGGAGGACATTACATGGGACACGGTTACAAAAGCAGAGCACTCCGACGATGAGGAGACCCTGGATCCAAACCCGAGAATGAGTGGGCACCGCAAGCAACAACAATAGGGGAAATAAAGCAATGCATGGACAAAATAAGGCACTTTATCCTGACCCAAGAAAATGGGGATCTAAGCCAATTCTTTGTAATAGACTCATACAGAGATGAGCTTACAATATATATCATAGTAATTAGCAGAAGATCACAGACTATTTTGCCCAAAGA
The DNA here is from genome assembly GCA_016271365.2 of Neoceratodus forsteri. Classification (NCBI taxonomy): domain Eukaryota; kingdom Metazoa; phylum Chordata; order Ceratodontiformes; family Ceratodontidae; genus Neoceratodus; species Neoceratodus forsteri. Next base: position 672,487,211 of record CM028138.1, on the reverse strand, counting down.
TAAGGATTACCTTTTAACCATTTTACATTTTTAACCTTTTAACTTTTAACAGGCTTAATCTTTAAAAAATTTGCTTATATCAATAAAATACAATACCTGCCAGCCGGCCCGGTGATACCGGAGGTTGAGGTGCTGGTCGCTACACCTCATGCCACGTCGGCAACCTGGGATCAAGAATGAGCCCAGGCCACTGGGGGCTGGCGGGGGAGAGAGGATTGAGCATCTGGAGGACTGCTCTCCTCTGTCAGGGGAAGGGAACCTAGCTGTCCTGCTTGCTGACTGCCCTCTGGCAGTGGCTGGAGGGCAGTATGGGTTGGGGAGGCTTGATTAGACTTCTTTATGTCGCAAGGGAGGGGGAATGGGAAAATGGAGCCTGCGGGACTCGATGATGGTCTGCTGCTCCCGGGAGCAGTCCATGATTCTGGATTGGGTCTCGGGGGCAGCAATTCCTCCTGGCCCCATCGTGGGGGCAATCTGTGGGGGATTTCTGGGGCTGCCTAGTATGGGATCGGCAGGACTGGAGAGAGAGAGAGAGACCCTCCATTTGGGGGGGGCTGTAGCCCCTGCCATGGCTCTGGACTGGTGGGGAAAAAATCTGTAAGGAAAAAAAATACAATACCTGCCATTGCACTGTCTGTATATTTCAGGCTCTGCATCATAAAAGTGCAGTGCTATACTGCCATCTTGTGGTCAAATGTGGTACTATGGCAGTCTGCATCTAGGAACAGCCTGCTTACAAGAAAATTTTTCTTGGTCAAATATGGTGTGATTATAAGCAGGTTCCACTGTACAATGATGTCAGAAACATTTTGCTGGCAAGGTCAGCAGTGTATTTCAATGGGAAACTGTAAGTCTGTTTTCAAATTTCACAGTGAATTAACACTTCGAAAGAAGTATCTTTTTTTTGAGAAAGCGAGAAATGTATTTACTTCTTCATTGAAACACCTTGTGTTCATAAGGATTTGTCAGTTTCTAACATCACAATACCAGGATTCTACGGAATTATTTTCACTAGCAATGTGGAAAGCAATGGTGAAAACCAACTTGTTTCACTGCACTAACTTTTATCATAATAGGTAAAAAAGTGATTGCAGCACTTCAAGATACGATAAAATCGTCAGTTTTTTGATCCCATCCCTGTTGTTCCTATTGCTGTGTTCATAAGAACATAAGAAAATGGCCAGCCAAAGGAGACCTCACGGTCTATTGGGTCTGCTCGAAATAATATGGGTTGTTTCTGACTTTCAGTTTCAGCTGTGACCTATCCTCCCCCACACAATTTTGGTCTTTCCCTTTACAGGGCCTCCTGACATTCCTTAATGTTTCAACGCTCTTTAGTTGTCCATCTGCAATGACTCCACCACCTCCTGTGCCAGCTCGTTCCATGCCATCACCTCTCTTTCTGTAAAAAAGTACCCTATGCCCTATTTGTCTTGACAAAGCCTGCTGGCCGATATCAATGTAGTGTATGCATTTTCCTGAGCCTGAAACTGATTACCATAATGTGTCTCTGTTGTTTTACGTTGACTGTCCATTATGATTTTGTGTCCATTATGAGTTTTGCGTCTTCTATTTACACTTTATTGTACCGTACTTTACTGTCCTGTTTAATCCGTTGTCCTTTCTACTGACGTGGAACCTTTGTAAAAGAGCTCTCAGCTCAAAGGTACATGTAATCTGAGACTTAAATAAATAAATCTACCCCCCACCAGCTTTAGGCTGTGCCCACTGTTGGTGGCGGCCATTTTATTGAATAGACTCCTGCAGTCCACTTTATTAATTCCCCTTAAGTACTTGAATGTCTCAATCATATCCCCCCTCTGCCTCCTCTCCTCCAGGGTGTACATCCCCAGGTTCCCCAACCTTTCTGCATATGATCTATCCTGCTGACCCTCTATCATTTTAGTCACTCTCCTTTGGGCCCTTTCCATCATGCCTATGTCTTTTTTCAGGTGTGGGTGGCAATATCTTACTCCATACTCCAAGTGAGGTCTGACCAATGACCTGTATAGTGACAGAATAACCTCACTTTTCCTACTGCTAATTCCCCTAGCAATACACCCTAACATCCTATTTGCCTTTGCTACTGCCTTTTTGCATTGAGTCGAGTGCTTCAGGTCACTAGAAATGATCACCTTCAGATCTTTTTCCTCCTCCGATGGCGTAACCAGAACTTTTCCAGTGTAGTACTCTGTTCTTGGGTGCTTTGCCCCAGTGTGCATCACCTTGCACTTTTTGGCCTTGAACCCGAGCTGTGATATCCCTGCCCATCTTTCCAGTTTGGCTAGGTCCTCTCATCTCCTTTATCCCCTCCTGAGTGTCCACCCTCACGCAGAACTTGGTGTTGTCAGCGAACAAGCACATTTTTCCCTGAATGCCTTCCCGTATGTCCCTAATAAAGACGTAAAACAACACCAGTCCCAACACTGACCCCTGTGGAACCCCTCTGGTGACGTCCCTTGTACTGAAGAAATCCCCCCTACTACTAGCCTCTGCGCCCTGCATCTCAGCCAGTTATCGACTCATCTCATCAACCTTTCTCCCACCCCTAGGTCCTTCAGCTTCATAATCAGCCTTTTGTGTGGCACAGAGTCAAAGGCCTTGCTAAAGTCCAGATATATAATAGCCACTGCCTGGCCTTTGTCCACTGTCTGAATGACCCTGTCAAAGAACTCAGTCAAGTTTATTTGACATGACCTGCTTGCCACGAGCCCATGCTGTTTGCTAGCCTGCAGGCTGTTTTCTTCTAAGAACTTGACCAAGTCCTCTTTCAGTATTGTCTTCCAGTAGTTTAAACACAATTGAGGTCAGGCTGACCGGCGTGTAGTTACCGGGGTCCTCTTTGGGGCCACTCTTACGGAGTGGCATGACATGCTGTTCATTCCTCTGGCACCACCCCTGTATCAAGAGATCTATTGAATATTATTATCAGTGGGCCTGCTAGCTCTTCTGCCATTTATTTAGTATCCTGGGGTGTATTCCATCAGACCCCAGAGACTTTTCTATCTTCAAATTCATGAGCCCCTCCCTCACCTGCTCTGTCCTTATGGCCCCTAATGGGCCCTCACCATCCCCCTCCCTGCTCCATGCACTCTGCTATATTGGGCCCTTTCTTTCTTTGACAAAGACAGAGCAGAAGTAATTGTTTAATATCTCCGCTTTTGCCCCATCTTCCACCACTATGCATTCCCCCTTCTTCAGCCTGACTATGCCGTCCTTTTTGTCTTTTTTTTACTTTTATGTATCGAAAGAAGGCCTTATCCCCTTCTTTTATCCCTTCTGCTGTCTGGAGCTCCTTTCTTGCTTTTGCCTGTATTATCTCCCTTTTTGCTAGTTTAGCCAGCCTTTGGTGCTCCTCCTTATCCTCTTCCCTCACTGCCCTTGTTCGTTCCTTATATGCTGCCCTTTTATCTTTCACTGCCTTAGCCACCTCTCTGCTAAACCAGCTAGGTGGTAGAGTTCCCACCCTCTTTCCCTTCATCTCTGTGCATCTGTTTGTGGTGTTCTGTAAGACCACTCTGATTGCGTCCCACATTTCCTCTTCACCCAAGCCTTCCTCTAGGTTCCCACGGTTCTTCAATCATTTCCCTCATTCTCTTAAGATTCGCTGCCCTGAAGTCCAGTGCTCTCATCGTGGTGGGGATGTCTTCCCTACCCATGTCCAGGTTGAACCACAACTGTGTTGTGGTCACTTCCACCCATGGGATTCTCGATATCTGTGTCTTGCATGTGTTCGCCATTGGACAGCACCAGGTCCAGAACTGCTTCCCCCTTGGTGGGACTGGTCACATACTGCATCATGAAGCCATACTGGATTGTGTACAGAATCACCTGGCTTCTGGCACAGAATGTGTCCGGACCAACCCACTCAATTTTGGGCAGATTAAAGTCACCTACCACTAAGAGCGCATAACTCCCTGTCCTTGTCCTCGTCCTGACTGGGCGATCTGTATGTGACTCCCATCCTCATCTTCCTTCCTTTATTTGTCTGGAGCTGGAACCATAGCACCTCCATGCTCCCTCTTTCAAAATTCTCCTCCCTTGTGCACACAATACCTTCCCTTACGTATGCTGCCACCCCGCCCCCTTTTCCTGTCTCCCTCTTCTTTCTGTGCAGCTTGTAGCCTGGGATCAATAGGTTCCAGTCCTGGAGTGCTGATGCCCAAGTCTCTGGAATGGTACAGCACTGTGTACCCTGCTTTCTGCTAAGAGCGCTTTCAGTTCTGCCATCTTGTTCCCAAGACTGTGTGCATTCAGCACCACCACTCTCCACTTTGTCTCTGTCATACCCCTGCTCTTCCTCTGAGTTAATCCTACTTGACTTGCTTCTCCCCCCTTATCTGAAATGTCATCCATCTTTGCTCCCTCTTCCTTGACTCTGCTGATGGGGGGAGGCACTCTGTCCTCCCCTTTTCTGCCTCCCCCCTTACTAGTTTAAACCCAGCTCCATGTATTTCTCCAATTTAGTTTTAAATTTCTTTCTCCCTTCCTAGGTCAGGTGTAGTCTGTCCCCACTATAGTCTCTTGTCCACCCACGTGTCTCCCCACTGACCTATAAGACCGAATCCCTCTTCCCTACACCACTGGCCTAGCCATCCATTAAAATCCCCCATCCTTTCCTACCTAGCTGTGCTTGTCCTTGGTACAGGGAATTATCTCAGGAAAAGGTTACTGATTTCACAGCCTGCCTACATACCACTGCTAAGTCCATAAATCTGTCTTGCACGGCACACGGTCATAATGTCACAAGACATTATGCTGCATAGCTAAATTGCGCTGCCAATACAGCATGATTTATGCCATTTGGCATAGCTCATTTTTTCTGTGGTGGGGCTATGCCCCCCCCACCCCTGTACGGGGGGCTGTGCCCCTAGACTCCCCCCCCCACTAAAGATTCTTAACTCCAGGGGGGTCGGACTCGGGGCACACACAAAGTCTGTAAAAAAATAAAATTTCTGGGACCTGGAATCAAACCCGGTCCCTGCTGCTGTGGCTCTGTCCAGTGAGCCATGGCAGCTGCTCAGTGGAACCCACTCCCAGCAGAGGTCTTATCCTCTGCCTGGGAGTCTGTGAATGGTGCAATACCGCATACAGCGGTATACGCGGTATTGTACCATTCGCTGTCCTAGACAGCGCTATTTTGGGTTAGCTATAATGTCGTACACTATTAAGCGTATGATATTATGACCCGCTACTGAGTTGCACCATCTTGGTCTCCTCCCCGGTTAAATCATTTGTCCCAATGTGCAGTATCAAGTCTTGTTTTTCCCCCGCGTCTCTTATCAGTTCCCTTATCTTTTGAGTTGCTTTACCTGCCTCGATCCCAGGCGTGCACACCACTGTTGTCCTCATATATGTGTCCTCACTGTTACTCCATTGATTACCTTTTATTATCGAGTCCCCATAAACTGTTGTTTTATTCTTTCCAGAATGTCCGTTCTCCCTAACATTCCTCCCGTGGTTCCTGCCACCTGTATTGTCCGTCCTCATTTTACTTTTTTCCTACTCCCCCTTTCCTGTCTCTCTCTCATTTCTGTCCTCCCTGTTTCCTTCCATCAAGACATAGAAACACAGAACCATAGACTTTGACGGCAGATAAGGACCGCTTGGCCCACCTAGTCTGCCCATTTCCCTACCTACTGGATAAGCTGCAGATCCTATTTAACCAACAGCCTATTTCTTCCTACCCCCCTACAAGAATTGCCTTATGTCTGTCCCATGCATTCTTGAACTCACCCACAGTTTTAGACCCCACAACCTCCTCAGGAAGGCTGTTCCATGCGTTCATCACCCTCGCTGTGAAAAAATACTTTCTTACATTGCCCCTGAGCCATCCCCCTCTATCTTCAAATTGTGTCCCCTTGTTCTTGAACATCTCTTTTTCTGAAAGATGCTACCCTCTTGGACTCGATTCTACTGAGGTACTTAAAAGTTTCTATCATGTCACCCCTCTCCCTCCTTTCCTCAAGGGTATACATATTAAGCTCCTTTAGTCTCTCCTGGTATGGCTTCTTTTGCAGACCCTGCACCATTTTAGTTGCCCTACTCTGGACTGCCTCCATCCTGTCTATGTCTTTGCAGAGATGGGGTATCCAGAACTGGACTCAGTACTCCAGATGGGTTCTCACCAAATGTCTTACAGAGGTATAACAACTTCCTGTTTTCTACCAGTGATGCCTCTCCCTATACATCCCAGTATACCCCCAGCCCTCCCTACTGCCTTCTCACATTGCTTGCTAACCTTAAGGTAATCTGATATGATTACTCCCAGGTTCCTTTCCATTTTTGTTGTTGTTACTACCTCCCCCCCTCCCCCATTGTGCAATCTTCCCCAGGGCTTTTGTTTCCCAGGTGCATTATTTTGCACTTCTTTGCATTGAATCCAAGCTGCCATATTTCTGACCATTCCTCCAGCCTTGCCAAGTCCTTTCTCATCCATTCCACACCTCCCTGTGTATCAACCCTGTTGCAGATCTTTGTGTCATCTGCAAAGAGACATACTTTTTCCTTCCAGTCCCTCTGCAATGTCACTTATAAAGACATTAAAAAGGACTGAACCCAGTACTGAACCCTGTGGTACCCCACAAGTAACCCCTCTTTCTTCAGAGTGGACTCCATTTACAATTACCTTCTGTGTCCTGTTGCCCAGCCAATGTTTTACTCAGGCTACCACCCTGGGACCCACTCCTAGGCTGGTTAATTTGATTATTAATCTTTTGTGTGGGACTGTTTCAAATGCCATGCTAAAGTCTAGGTAGGTCATGTCCATAGTCCCTCCCTGGTCTACTACTTTGGTCACCCAGTCAAAGAAATCAATTAGATTCGTCTGACATGACCTTCCCGCAGTGAACCCATGCTGCCTTGGGTCCTGTGCCCCACTGGCCTTTAGGTACTCAACAATTCTTTCCTTCAGAAGTGATTCCATCACTTTCCCTACCACAGAGGTCAAACTGACAGGTCTGTAGTTTCCTCCCTCTGTCTTGCTCCCACTTTTGTGAAAAGGAATTACTGAACATCTGCCCTCCTCCAGTCCTCAGGTACCACACCATCCTCCCATGATTTGTTAAAAAGGGTAGCCAGTGGTGTCATTAGCTCTCTTATTTCTTTTAGAATTCTGGGGTGAATTCTGTCAGGCCCCATTGCTTTGTCCACCTTCAGTTTTAGGAGTTCTTTCAGAACCCTTTCTTCTGTGACAGGACTAATATCAACCCCCCTATCCAGAGTGCTTCTGTTAATTGGATCAGGCATCTTCCCCTCCTCCTCTTTTGTGAATACTGAGCAGAAGTATTCGTTCAGTATCCCTGATTTTTCACTGTCCCTCTCTGCCCACCCACCGTCCTTTCTATTCAGCCTCACTATCCCTCCCTTTCTCTTTCTACGCTCCCTGATGTACCTATAAAAGGTTTTATCCCCCTTCTTAACTGAGTTGGCTATCTTTTCCTCTTTTGACATGTCAAGAATGGCCTGCCTTATTTACAGTTTCTTAGACTTCGCAGGTTATGCAGTGAAGAGGATGATTTTGCTGAGCAGACCCAAATAATGCATAGTTTTTTTATCAACAGGGATACCCTAAAATCACAGTGGACAGAGCAGTCTCCCAGGTAAGTAACATGCCTTGTAGCCTTGACCCCTGCAGGAAGGATACTGTCACACAAGAACAACAGCGATTTCCACTAGTGCTTCCTTTCCATCAGAGCACATCTTCTCTTCACAGGATCATCACCAGTAACTTTCCCATTTTGCAAACTGACCCTAACATTGGTGCTTCCTTTACAGAACCACCTATTGCCTCCTACCGCGGGCCACCTAACCTGTGGAATCTCCTGGTTAAAAACAGCCTACCTACTCCTAGCAGTTCCTCCCTCCCAGTTACCAAACCTTGCAACAGGACGCTGCTACGCCTGCAAATTTATTTCCAGTGTGACTGAAATTCGGGGGCCTACAGGTGTTTTTCACATCACCAAGGAGTTCTCATGCACCTCCACTAATGTGGTGTATTGTATTCTTTGCAGGAAGTGCACAGCTATTTACATCGGAGAAACTGGTAGGCGCCTTGCTGGCCATTTCAGGGAACATTATAGAGCAGTCAGGAATGGGGAAACTGCTAAACCCATTGTATCCCACTTTATCTCCAAGGACCACAATGTCAGTGACCTTTCTGTTTGTGTCCTTCAACAGGGCTTCTGGGATCCTGACCATAGAAAAAACATGGAAGCCAAGCTGATCACCCACCTTGGCTCCCAGCAGCCCACTGATTTAAATGATAAACTTATTTTCCACTAACATCTTGCAGCCATCCCTTTTTTTTTCCTAAAGTCTATTTGTTTTTGTACTCATTTTATTTATTTTTCATTTTCACCGTAAGTCTCCATTTCTGTCTCCTTCCCACATGTTTGTCACCTTTCAGCCTTCTTACTAGGCCCTGTTAATTAGTCTCCACCTGGGAACTTCCCCAGCTCTTTCACTCCTATTATGCTTTATCTTTCCCATCATCACCTTTTTGTTTCACAGATTCTCTCTTAATCTTACCATTTATCACTTCTTCTCCCTAGCCTCCCTTTCTTCTTTCCCCAACATATATATATATATATATATATATATATATATATATCATTTTACCTCCCCTCTACACTAACTTTGTTTTTTTTCTCTTTTAGATATTTCCTGAAGAAGACCTAAGCTCGAAACGTAGATTTTTAACTCTATTTTCTATTTTCAGCGTGCATTTAATATAACCATTTTGTTTTGCTTTTAGACCACATGCTGACACAGCACCTTGTTTTTGTTTTTTACAATCTTTTCCTCAGTTTGGGTCTTTGCTATTCTGACTTCCCTCCCTGCTTCCTTCTGCCTTAACTGGTACAACTCTCTGTCCTGCTCCTTCTGTGTTTCCTTATACTTTCTAAATGATATATTTTTCTCCCTAACCTTCCCTGCCACCTCTTTTGAGAACCATAGTGGCTTTTTCTTTTGTTTTATTTGTTTATTTGCTTCACACAAAGGCTTGTTGCCTCTGTGATGGCAGTTTTGATGTTTCCCACTGTTGCTCCACCCCACCTTCTAGCCTGTTTGCTAGTGCTTTTCTAAGGCACTCTCCCATCTTGCCAAATTCAGCCTTCCTGAAGTCCAGTACCCTCACTTTTGTATGGCTTGACTCTGTAGCTGAGTTTATCATGAACCACACTGTTTCGTGGTCACTTGTTCCAAGATGGCTACCCACCTCTAGATCTGAGATCCTCTCACTTTCCCCATTTGAGATGAGAGTATGAGGTCTAAGATTGCTCCCTCATGAGTGGGTTCCAAAACTAGCTGTCTGAGGCATGCCACCTGTAGGACATCGAGAATGGCCTCTGTTTGGTGTGACTGCAGCAAAGGTGCTCCAGTTAACATCTGGCATATTCAGGTCCCATCAACAGTATCTCCCCTTTCTCTGCCATTCTAAGGATGCCTTCTATCATATCCTTGTCCATTCCTCCCGAGATGGGGTCTGTATGCAACCCCGTGCGGATTGTGGTGCCATTTCAGTCTCTAAGGTGACCCAGAGTGCCTCCTCTCTCCCTTGTTTACTCTTTTGTTCCGTTGCTTTTATCCCTTCCTCACATAGAGAGAACCTCCTCTCTTCTACCCTTCCTGTCCCTCCTGTAGGTTGTGTACCCCAGTATGTTAACATCCCACTCATGGTTCTCTGTGTACCATGTTTCTGTGACTGCTATGATATCCAGGCATCCCTCTTCCATCAAGGCCACCAGTTCGGGAGCTTGTTGCCCAGACTACGAGCATTGGTACTCATTACCCTCCATTTCTTGATAGGCTTAACCCTTTTTGACCCACCCCTGTCCTTATTACCTTAGTCATTTTCTCCATTTACCCCTGTCCTTCTCTTTATCAACATCTCTATCTTGGTGTTTACCTCGCTTACTACCCTGATTTTATTTGGGGGAAGGGGGCTAGGATTTCCCCTCTCCTTTCCAGTGCCTCCTCCCTTGGCTAGTTTAAATGCTTGCCAATGAGACACATGGTTTCTGGCCCCCCTGAGCTACCTTCTGACCTTGTTCACCCAGAACCTTCTTGGTATCTTGCTGCAATTCCATATCTGCCTTGCCATTGTTCCCTTGGGTTCCCTTCTGTCAGTATTGCATATCTATTGTATAATGCCACTCCCGAGACAGAGGTTTCCTATGCCCTCCAGTTCCTGCCCTGAGTTCCTTGTTTTTGTCCCCGTTTTTGTCATCTTCCCCCTCTCTCATCTTTCCCTATCTTATAGGTATTGCTTGTCTTCCTGACTTATCCCTTGTCTTCATCTGCCTTCTTCCTGGCTCTCCCTATCACTGATATTCTTTAGTTTCTGTTCGTCTACTCTGTGTCCAGTTTACCCCTGTATATTTTCTCCATTTCTTTTCATCTTCCACCTCTCCCCTCTGCCCCTTTCACATGGGTGTTGCTCTTCCCTTGACCTATCCCTTGACCTAGTCTTGTCATCTTCCACCTCTCCCCTCTGCCCCTTTCATGTGGGTGTTGCTCTTCCTGCTGACCTATCCCTTGACCTAGTCTTGTCATCTTCCACCTCTCCCCTCTGCCCCTTCCATATGGGTGTTCCTCTTCCTGCTGACCTGTCCTTTGCTCTAGCCTTGTCATCTTCCACCTCTCCCCTCTGCCCCTTCCATATGGGTGTTCCTCTTCCTGCTGACCTGTCCTTTGCTCTAGCCTTGTCATCTTCCACCTCTCCCCTCTGCCCCTTCCATATGGGTGTTCCTCTTCCTGCTGACCTTTTGCCCTAGCCTTGTCATCTTCCACCTCCCCTCTGCCCCTTCCATATGGGTGTTCTTCTTCCTGCTGACCTGTCCTTTGCCCTAGCCTTGTCATCTTCCACCTCCCTCTGCCCTTCCATATGGGTGTTCCTCTCCTGCTGACCCGTCCTTTGCCCTAGCCTTGTCATCTTCCACCTCCCCTCTGCCCTTCCATATGGGTGTTCCTCTTCCTGCTGACCTTTTTCCCTAGCCTTGTCATCTTCCACCTCTCCTCTGCCCCTTCCATATGGGTGTTCTCTTCCTGCTGACCTGTCCTTTCCCCAGCCTTGTCATCTTCCACCTCTCCTCTGCCCCTTCCATATGGGTGTTCCTCTTCCTGCTGACCCGTCCTTTGCCCTAGCCTTGTCATCTTCCACCTCTCCCCTCTGCCCCTTCCATATGGGTGTTCCTCTTCCTGCTGACCTGTCCTTTGCCCTAGCCTTGTCATCTTCCACCTCTCCCCTCTGCCCCTTCCATATGGGTGTTCCTCTTCCTGCTGACCTGTCCTTTGCTCTAGCCTTGTCATCTTCCACCTCTCCCCTCTGCCCCTTCCATATGGGTGTTGCTCTTCCTGCTGACCCGTCCTTTGCCCTAGCCTTGTCATCTTCCACCTCTCCTCTGCCCTTCCATATGGGTGTTCCCTTCCTGCTGACCTGTCCTTTGCCCTAGCCTTGTCATCTTCCACCTCTCCCTCTGCCCCTTCCATATGGGTGTTCTCTTCCTGCTGACCTGTCCTTTGCCCTAGCCTTGTCATCTTCCACCTCCCTCTGCCCCTTCCATATGGGTGTTCTCTCTCCTGCTGGCCTGTCCTTTGCCCTAGCCTTGTCATCTTCCACCTCTCCCCTCTGCCCCTTCCATATGGGTGTTCCTCTTCCTGCTGACCCGTCCTTTGCCCTAGCCTTGTCATCTTCCACCTCTCCCCTCTGCCCCTTCCATATGGGTGTTCCTCTTCCTGCTGACCTGTCCTTTGCCCTAGCCTTGTCATCTTCCACCTCTCCCCTCTGCCCCTTCCATATGGGTGTTCCTCTTCCTGCTGACCTGTCCTTTGCCCTAGCCTTGTCATCTTCCACCTCTCCCCTCTGCCCCTTCCATATGGGTGTTCCTCTTCCTGCTGACCTGTCCTTTGCCCTAGTCTTGTCATCTTCCACCTCTCCCCTCTGCCCCTTCCATATGGGTGTTGCTCTTCCTGCTGACCCGTCCTTTGCCCTAGCCTTGTCATCTTCCACCTCTCCCCTCTGCCCCTTCCATATGGGTGTTCCTCTTCCTGCTGACCTGTCCTTGCCCTAGCCTTGTCATCTTCCACCTCTCCTCTGCCCCTTCCATATGGGTGTTCTCTTCCTGCTGACCTGTCCTTTGCCCTAGCCTTGTCATCTTCCACCTCTCCCTCTGCCCTTCCATATGGGTGTTCTCTTCCTGCTGACCCGTCCTTGCCCAGCCTTGTCATCTTCCACCTTCCCTCTGCCCCTTCCATATGGGTGTTCCTCTTCCTGCTGACCTGTCCTTTGCCCTAGCCTGTCATCTTCCACCTCCCTCTGCCCCTTCCATATGGGTGTTCTCTTCCTGCTGACCCATCCTTTGCCCTAGCCTTGTCATCTTCCACCTCTCCTCTGCCCTTCCATATGGGTGTTCCTCTTCCTGCTGACCTGTCCTTTGCCCTAGCCTTGTCATCTTCCACCTCCCTCTGCCCCTTCCATATGGGTGTTGCTCTTCCTGCTGACCTGTCCTTTGCCCTAGCCTTGTCATCTTCCACCTCTCCCTCTGCCCTTCCATATGGGTGTTCTCTTCCTGCTGACCTGTCCTTGCCCTAGCCTTGTCATCTTCCACCTCTCCCTCTGCTCCTTCCATATGGGTGTTCCTCTTCCTGCTGACCTGTCCTTGCCCTAGCCTTGTCATCTTCCCACCTCTCCCCTCTGCCCCTTCCATATGGGTGTTCCTCTTCCTGCTGACCTGTCCTTTGCCCTAGCCTTGTCATCTTCCACCTCTCCCCTCTGCCCCTTCCATATGGGTGTTCCTCTTCCTGCTGACCCGTCCTTTGCCCTAGCCTGTCCTCTTCCTGACTCTCCTCCTTGCTTATTTTCTTTAGTCCATGCACATCTGCTACATATCTAGTTTGCCCCTGCTTCCCCTTTCTGCCGCCCTCTATCATTTCTTGAAGTGCCTTAGTGAGGCATTCTATCTCCATTTTAGTTTTCCTATGCACCTACATGCTGGGCACCCCCCCCCCCATCTTCCACGGTATGTCCATGAATACAGCTGCCCCACAGTAGTTACAACCTACAGTCCTTCCCTGGTTGCCCTGTCCCGTGTCGTGTCCCCTAACACCCCACATTGTACCCACTTCTTTTCTGGCTATAATTTCTCCTCTAGTTCTGGAATACTCAATTCCTTGACCAAACTATACCCTGCAATGTAATGAGCTTCCTCCAACTGCATCCTTGACAGCAATGTTTTCCTAAACAGTCCCCACCGCATCGACTGTCTTGAATGTAGCAGTACTTTAAATGCCCTACTAAACGTGCCAGAGTAATGAGCACACATACACTAAATTACTGACTTACTTACTAAGCTAATAATAAAGTACCCTAAAGGTAAGCTAGAATACATCAAATGATTACTTGATTGCTAGGTCAATATGGAGCAGAACTATACTAAATTACTAACTTAATTACTAGATTAACATACAGTTACAGTGTAATTGACAGTTTTTTGTTTTTTTTGTTTGTTTTTTACCTCTGTTTTACCAGGAGAGACACACTAAGCTGAAACCTTGTTTATAAGTGCAACCTGGGAGCACAAGGAAGTTAAGTGATTTGCTCAGGGTTACACAGTATGCAAGTGGGGGCTGTGGGATTCAAACCCAAGTCTTGTAATTCAATTAAAATATTCTCTGCTAAGCAAATAAAGCAACTATTAGCAGACATAGATACATTGACTGTAACAACTCAAGATTACCCCTATGACCCTGAAATGTCACTGTGCCCCGGTTATGTTGCAGTGTCTCAAAAGTCACAGTTTCAGTGCCAGTGATTAAGATGCAGCAGCTTATCCCCAGATTAAGCTTTAAGGATGCATTCACAGTACCTTCTGTATGATTTTTAAGTCTCTCCAGCAGCAGTCCTGCCTCAATGAATACCCTGCGAATACCCCCTTCACTGTACTCCTCCTCCTGCCAGTTCCTGATAGGTGATCCTCCTTCTAGGTGTGCCTCTGCTAGCCTCTTTACCCCAATCAGTCCATTGGGGAGGAGCTCCAGAAGAGCATTTAAAACTGGAGGAGGTGGGAGATGGGTGGGCAGGCAAATAAATTCACTGTCTTCAGTGGCCTTGTAGTGCGGGGGAAGAGGGGGGGGGGTCCCAGCACGGACACCACCAACCTCTTACCCCCATTGCAGTAACAGTTCAGCAGCACTGAAACCCAGAAGTGGCTTCACTCCTTTTCAATTCTGCGCCTCCTCCTTGGGCCGACCTGCTTGGCCCAAATCTCCTTTCTACACCCGCAGTTTGTTTCAGGCTTTTTTTTTTCCAGCCTGTCTTGAGAGTGACCGTGGAGTTTAAAAGGGAAAAAAAAATTCAGCATCTTCAGTGGCCTTGTAGTACGGGGGAAGAGAGGTTCCCAGCATGGACACCGCCAACCTCTTACCCCCGTTGCAGCATCAGTTCCTACCTCCCCCTTTTTATAGCTGTGTTCTGTCTGAGCATTATTATTTAAAAAAACACCTTTTGTTCACAGAGTACACGAGAAGTCAGATTCCTTTAAAGACTTTTATTATCAAACAACCAAACACTATTGTACAAGCAAATATAAATACTCACAATTACCACGCCTTTTGGTATTTAAACAGGACAGCACAGTCTGCAACGTAAAAAAGAAATATTTCAGTACACAGCATGGAGCAAAGCAAAAAAATTAACAACTCATAAATACAGTGCCCTGCTTTTTGGTGAAAACTGCAGGGGAATAGCAGGAAGTTACACAGCATAGCATGGCACTTTTTCACAAAGGCGACTGTGCAGTGTACAGTAAATATAAATATTTTCAAGGCAGTAAAATGCAGACGCTCATTTCAGGGGACAAAAGTACAAATACATAACATGAAAAAAGTAATTTCATAGTCACAAGGTGCTACGTAGTATGTGCCATCTCAGTGGGCGTGTGTCACCTGTCTGCTCCATTCATAGCTGTTCATTTGGCGTGCCCCTTGTTTTCGCAAGACCTGGTGGTGTTAAAGCAAAGTGTTGCCTGGCACGGGTCAGGATATCACTGATCAGGTTCCTGGGCGGCCTTTTTTATTTATTTGTTTTAGAACTGGTAACTGAGAGAGGCTCACTGAGCCAAGGCTCATTTCCTGGTGCGGCCTGAGGGGAGGGAAACAATGGAAAAACAGCAGCACGGTAATAAATAGCAATGTGTTTGAAAAGTTAGTGCTGCATTAGAAAACATACAAAAACGGTATCTGCAGAGAATAAAGTGGGGTACAGCTCAATAAGAACACATGAAAGGACTTCATCTGCCACCACGCCGGTGATCCAGGTTCAGTGATGGACTCGGTTCACTGGCAGCTGGCTGGGGAGAGGAGGATTGACTGTCCAGAGGACAGCTGTCCTCCTCTAGGGAGGAGGGGAGAGTTGTGAGTCCCGGCACTCATCTGTCCCCTAGTGGGGGCTCAGTGAGAGGCAGTCAGTGCCCAAACATAAGGGCATGGAGGGATGGCAGCCGCCGATGTCCCACGTATGCTAGTGTGCATGGTATGTCTGGATGCCACTGCACATCCATTTCTCTGGACCAGAAAAAAGGAAAATAGTCAAGTGTGTGGTGCGTAGATGACACCAACCCCTCACAGACTCCACACTAGCTACATGGCCCTCTCCAGGAGCCAGAGCCATATCATCAGCAGTGAGGCATCCACCATCAACCCCCAACATGGGGGAAAGCTGCAGGGGAAGCACCATGAAGAAGTAAGTCCCTGAGATGCCGGGTGACAGGGCTGGGGGAGTTGGTGGAACTTTAAGCCTGCACCATAGTGGGGAGAAAAATGATAAAAATGATTAACAATGAAATAACACCTAAAAGTGCATATTCAGAAGTGGCAGTGAATGCATGGGCAAGAGGAACACTATTGACAACAGGTAATTGACCTGATGGGCAAGTTATTTCTTGACATGTTAATAGAGGGAGCAAATTGTAGTGGTATGGAAATTAAACCAAGTCAGAAACAGGGATCCAGCCAGCTACATGCCAGGATGGTTAGACTCGGCTGGGGAGGTGTCAGTAGCAAGCCTGGCAGGAACAGGTGAGAAGGGGTTGGTTTTTCAACTGATGCCTGTGGGAACCTGGGAATAAGAAGAGCCAGAGAAAGGACAGAAGTTAGTTCAAGAATGAGGAGAATGAATAGAAGAAGTCACAGTGCTCAGCAGAGGAGTGGGAATCAGGAGTAGCAAAAGTATGGTGGTCCCTGGAATAGAAGGAACAAGAAGCAGGGTGCAGTTGGGAGAGAAGAGAGTAGAGTAGAGGTAAGAGGAAAGGGAACCAAACCAGTATTTGGAAATGAAAGAGGTACTGTCAGCCTAGAAACAAGAGGGCAGAGAGAGGATGGCTAAAGATGAGTACAGTGAACAATGGTGGGTGAGAGAGGGGAGTTTGCAGCAAAACAGTAGAAGGAGTTGCAGAGGGTGTCTAATCTGGTGAGAAAAGGTGAAGGGGTAGTGCCATAGACCACATCCACATAGCTGAAGATAGGGAGTACCATTTTGATAACAAGCTCCCTGTTGACATGCAGAGATGAGCAGTCTTTGTTGTGGTACGGGGCATCATGTTTGAGAAAGAGTTTTGCATAGATGGCATCAATGTGGGCTGAGAAGTCAAGCGTAATGTCAAGCCACATTTCAAGGTACTTGATGGATTGAACTGCTTCAAGAGGCGTATCATCCAGAATGGTGAAAATGGGTGGGGGGGTCTGGCCAGTTTCTGACTGGTACCAAGAGTTCTGGACTCCATTTTTTTTGGTGTTGATTTGGAATTAGTTGGATTGGAACCAATGCAGAATGTTGTTGAAGTCCCCCTGGAGCAAGTCTTCAACAGCTGTGGTGGAGGGACGGAATGTGAAGATTAATGTGTCATCTGCATACATGTGAATATGTGAGATGGCATAGATGGTAGGCCATCCGGGAAGATGGAGAAAAGGATGGGACCCAGAAGCCCTGTAGAACCCTAGCCTGGATAGGAAGGAGAGGTGACATTGTGCCTCCAACCTGTACCAATACATGCTGGCCCATTAGGTAGGAATGGAACCAAGCAACAGCAGGAACTGAGAGGTCAGCAGAGGTCAGCTTGTCCAGGAGCAGTGGATGAGATACAGAATCAAAGGCTTTGGCCACATCGATGAATATAGTGGCTGTAATGTGCCCCATATCCAGTCCAGAGAGGATAGAAGCAGTGACACGCAGCAGGGAGGAGACAGTGGAATGCTGCTTCTGGAAACTAGATTTGAAGGGTGAGAGAAAGTTGGAGGATGAAATGAAATCAAGGAGTCTAGAGTGGACCCATTTCTTTCTCAGCTTAGAGAGGGATTGGAGGAGGGAGATAGGACAGAAGTCACCAGGGGAGGAGGGGGCACCTCCTTTGTGAAATGGAGTTACTTTGGACAACCTCCAAGATTGAGGAAAGGCACTAAGGGAGAAGGAAAGGCTGAGTAGGTTAGTAAGTGGAGCTGCTATGGAAGGAGACAAGAGACGGAGGAACTTGGTGTCCAGACTGTCAGGGCTAAACTTTGACGTAGAGTTTCCTACATGGTGACAGGAGGGAGGTGGAAACCTGATGAAGGGTGTGGGAGAGGAGCAGAAAGAAAATGAGAGGAGCCAGGAGGGGGAGAAGGGAGGGCGCAGGTTGTGAAGAACTCACTGAAGTGAATGGCAACAGAGGTAGGGTCAGACACAGGTGAACCATTAACCAATAAGAGATGAAGCCAGGAGAAGAGTGGGATAGGGGCAGCCCAATGGCACAGATGTTGGATTTCTGCCTGTGACACTGGTGACCAGGCTTCAAGACCAGACTTAGGGCATCAGAGGGTTGGCTGGGGTGAGGAGGATTAAGCATTACTGTGACTGCTGTCCTCCTTCAGGGGACCGAGGGGGTGAGGCTCATGACTGACCCCTGGTGGTGGCCAGGAGGATACAGCTGCTGGAGCCACTATCAGGTAGGTGTGCTGGACATTCACCCATTGCACACTATGTCAATGCATGCTACACATCCTGGGGAGCACACTATCAGAAAAACTGCTACCAGCTCCGTTCATGAAGCCACATCCCTCTGGCCCCGCACCACCCTCCATGATGCTTTGCCAGAGTCTCCATTGGTGCAGCCCAGACCCACAGCCTCACCTTGGGGGGTAAGCCAGGGAGACCTCCCAATGGTTCTTCCACCAAGAACCTTGTACAGTCTTCCATAGGAGTCATGCCTGCCCAATGGCCCTGCCCAGAGGGGCAAGCCTGGGTGGATTGGTATTCCAAGTAAGACTGGGGGTGGGCAGAGGTTGAAGGAGTCATGGACTATGCTCTCGGATGACTGGCACCCAAGAAACATACTAAAAAAAAAAAAAAAGAAGAGTGGGATGATTTGTAGTGGGGTCCATGCAGGGTCTTGGCCTTGGCACTTGTACAAATTGATGATTTTGATGGCAATCCAGGGGTGGTGGGAAGTTCTTACTCTTGATTTGCTTCAGGGGAGTGTGCTTATCTCAAATGGCAGAGAATTTGGAATGGACAAGTGCAATATCCAAGGCAAAGAGAATGGCCAGCCAGTCTTTTGCAGTGAGATCACTTTTTGTCCTTTGTGCCATCATGGTTTACTGTATTTGCCCACTCCACGTACTGCACTTCACAAAAGTGGGAGCAAGGCAGAAGCAGGAAACTACAGACCTGTTAGTTTAACCTTAGTGATAGGGAAAATGATGGAATCACTTCTGAAGGAAAGAATTGTCGAGTATCTAGAGGCCAGAGGGGCACAGGACCCTAGGCAGCATGGATTCACAGCGGGAAGGTCATGCCAGACAAATCTGATAGATTTCTTTGACTGGGTGACCAAAGTAGTAGATCAGGGAGGGGCTGTGGACATGGTCTACCTAGACTTTTAGCAAGGCATTTGACACAGTCCCACACAAAAGATTAATATACAAGTTAGCCAGCCTGGGAGTGGGTCCCAAGATGACAGCCTGGGTAAAAACTGGCTGGAGAATAGGACACAGAGAGTAATAGTAAATGGAGTCCACTCAGAAGAAAGGAGGGTTACTAGTGGGGTACCGCAGGGTTCAGTATTAGGACCGGTCCTCTTCAATGTCTTTATAAGCGACATTGCGGAAGGACTGGAAGGAAAAGTATGTCTCTTTGCAGATGACACTAAGATCTGCAACAGAGTTGATGCACAGGGTGGGGTGGAAAGGATGAGAAGGGACTTGGCAAGGTTAGAGGAATGGTCAAATGTATGGCAACTTAGATTCAATGCTAAGAAGTGTAAGGTAATGCACCTGGGAAACAAAAACCCAGGGGAAGAGTACATAATGGGGGGTGAGATACTAATAACAACAAAAATGGAAAGGGACCTGAGGGTAGTCATATCAGATGACCTAAAGGTGGGCAAGCAATGTGAGAGGGCAGCAAGGAGGGCTGGGGGTTACGGGATGCATAGGAGAGGCATCACCAGTAGAAAACAGGAAGTCATTATCCTCTGTACAGACAGTTGGTGAGACCTCATCTAGAGTACTGTGTGCAGTTCTGGAGACCCAATCTCCACAAAGACATAGACAGGATGGAAGCTGTCCAGAGGAGAGAACTAAAATGGTGCAGGATCTGCACCGGAAGACATATGAAGAGAGACATAAGGAGCTTAATATGTATAGCCTCAAGGAAAGGAGGGAGAGGGGGGACATGATAGAAACTTTCAAGTACCTCAAGGGAATCAACAAAGTCCAAGAGGGTAACATCTTTCAAAATAAGAGGTGTGCAAGAACAAGAGGGCACAATTTGAAGATGGGGGGCGGCTCAGAGGTAATTTAAGGAAGTATTTTTTCACAGAGAGGGTTGTGGATGCATGGAACGGCCTTCCGGAGGAGGTTGTGGAGTCAAAATCAGTGGTGGAATTCAAGCATGCATGGGACAGTCATAAGTCAATTCTGGGGGGTGGGGGTAAGAAGAAGTAGGCTGCTGGTTAACTAGGATCTGCAGCTTATCCAGTAGGTAGGGAAATGGGCAGACTGGGTGGGCCAAGCGGTCCTTATCTGCGTCAAATTCTATGTTTCTATGTTGTAGGGCACAAGGGCTCACAAAATCAGGGCTGCAAAGCTTTCTGGTTCACTTGAGCTCCAGCACCTCAGATCCCATTCTTTTTCATTTGTGAGAGGCACAATATCCATAGCCGGCAGACTGTTCATTGTACCCACGATGTGCTCATGGACTGCTCTCAGTGGAACTGGCACAAGTACCCCTTCATCTGCCATTGCCTCTGGCACTGTGTCATTGTCTTGCACTGAGTCTCTCATTTCCTTTACCTTGATATTGTCAGTATCTTCAAAAAGACTAGCTGTAGTGTGCCTCTCCAGAGGCATTGATTTCCGTTGTGTGACATTTGACACTGTGTCTCCTTATTCCCCTTTTCAGTTCTTGAAACGTTGCCTGCAGATGGAGTTGCCCTGCCGTTATATACTTCATTATATCCCTCATCTGTTGGTGTTCCTGCTTCCATTCTTTTATACACTTCCACAAAAAATGCTCAAATCTGGCTCTCTTTCCCACTCTGTTCCATTTCCTAGATACTTTTACATCAGCACCTGTTCCTTGGTGTTCTGTAGTGGCCCTTTTCCCCTGTCACCTCCACCTGTTGCTCTGGTGCTCCCTGGTCCTCTTGATGGGCCAGCTGATCGTGTGCTTCTGTATCCTCTTGATGGAGTAGCTGTTTATATAATTCCATGTCCTCTGGATGGGCCAGCTGCTTGGATGCTTCTGTGGCCTCTAGACAGGTGTGCTACGCAGGTGCAGCCCTGTCCTCTGCCGGTGCCTTCTGTTGTGTCTGGGATGCTGACATGAGGTTTTCTTCCTGCTCTTCATAAAATGAGGGTTCACTGTTCCTGGTAATGATATCAAACTGTTCAGAAAAAACAAAAACAGAATCAAAGTACTTAGAATATTGCCTGAGAATTTCATTCATCAGTCATTTTCATATCCTCTTTACCCTTCAGTCTGGTACAAAGGGTGTTTGTAAAATGTGCAAAAATGACACTCCATTGATGGTGATACAACTAACCCTGCAGTGGCCAGAATCATAATGTCTCTCTCTGTCCTCTAAAAACATGTTTGACCATGCAAAGAACATCCACACAAGGTGACAGGGTGCACAAGGTGGACATCGTTGACAACATAAGCACCATGCAGTAAGCAATACAGTGAGATGGTCCCCTGATGCCTCTGTGGCCGTCAGTGAGTTACACTACACCACCAGGCATGGAAATGGTCCTCTGCTGCCTCTGCAGCCTTGGGAAAGTTATTTTACACTACAAGGCAGTGATGTGGCCCTATGCTGCCACTCTCTGCATCCTACCAGTGAGGAAAGAGTTAAACCAGGTGTAGAGTGTTCCAGCCAGTCCACAACAAACCCACAGGTGTTCCATCAACACCCCATGGTCCACGGTGTCAAATGCTGCCGAGAGATCGAGGAGAGTCAAGTTGGCACATCTTCCCCAATCCCTCACCTCTAGGAAATCATTCAGCACCCAAACAAGGGCAGTCTCGGTACCATGCCTTTCCCTGAAACCAGACTGGAGAGGGTCATAGATGATGTGAGCTGTTAAACAGGTCTCCAGTTGAATGGTCACCACCTTCCCAATAACCTTACCCACAATGGATAGGTTAGAGACAGGTCTATAGTTAGCCTGACAGTCTGGATCCAGTTAAGATTTTTTCTGGAGTGGTCTTACAACCACCTCCTTCAGGGGTCCCGGAAAGACCCCTGTCATCAGAGAGCACTGAACTATCCTGGCTATGACTGGGCTGATGACATTAACATACCCCACTAGTAGGGCATTGGTCCTGGGTCCCAAGCTACAGCAGATTGACTGTAACCCCTGGATGACCTTCACAACATCCCTCACATCCATCTGGTCAAAGTCAGACCATAAAAACTGACTGCCTGTGATCTCGCGCCCATTATTGCAAGGCTCATTAGAAGGCACAGACTGGATTTCTGATCTGATAGTGGCAATCTTTATCGGTAAAGAACAGAGCAAACTCATATCTTTTTATTTCAACTTTATTTCTACATCCATACTCTGGGCATCCTTCAGGAGTGCCCACATGGAGTCCGCCCTACTCCCAGCCTGAACCCTCACATCTTCCCTTGATCTCCTCCCCCCGAATGACCCCAGGCAGGCTCAACCCCTGGTACCATCTCCAGGGCTGATTCAACCCTCCCACGGTGGTAGCCTCTTAAGTGTGAAGTGCCTACCTTGGTGTCATCGGGTCGGCCTTGAAGGAAGATCCACGGCACATTGGGCTGGCAGTTGGGATGTGGGTGAAGTCCCCCCTGAGCACACCATCATCTCACCGATGTGTGGAAGGATTTTTCTGCTTGTTTGTACCCCCCTCCTTTCCATGCGGAGCCCAGTCAGCAAGGCAACATCGTGCTGTGGCACTGCCCCCCAGGCATTATGCTACGCTGCTACACTGGCAATCCTCCAGCCACAGCCAGAGGTCACTCCGTGAGCGAGCGCTTCCCATACCCACGCCTGGGAAGAGAGAGCAGTTGGTGGACGCTCAATCTCTGTCCCTCCCCTGCTGACCCCCGGTGGCCCTGGCTTGTTCCCAAACCTGGGTTGCCAGCGTGGCGCGAGTTGTGGCATCCAGCGCCTCAACCCTCAGCTCCACCGAGCCGGCGCAAACTCATATCTTGATTGTGAAAAAGCTCTCCCGGACTGAAGACAGGCTGGACTGCACAACCTATTAACAGGTGCAGAAGAGCGGAGCTAGTCTGTTAGTTGCCGCAGCAATCTCCTTGGGCAGGAACTCTGCCTTCTTACAGGAGATTGATGACTGAGTCTCTATAGTGGTCTATCAATATAAGTTTGTCCTCCTCCAGACTGGTCCTCTGTCAGTGCCGCTCCAACCTTTGACCTCCTCCTCCTCCTCCTCATCTCCCAGATGGTCCCATCAAACCAAGGGGACCTTTGGTGCGAGGTGAGGGGTTGAACACAGACAGGTGCGATACAGTCGAGGGCCTTGGTAAACACCCAATTATAGGTCAGCTCCAATTCCCCCTGCTCTTCGCATGCACTCATCACACCTGCTAGGTCCACCACCATCAGACCTTGTAGGGGCCCCTGAGAAAGGTGTGTAGCTGAAGTGCTGGGGCAGTGCACACCAGGCAAATTTATTACTCTGTTTCTGTTTCATTTTTGATTTAAAAGTAAATAAATCAACGTTTATTCAGGAGGAACTGGAAGTCTGTTTTGTTTTAAAGGTTTGGGTGGTGCCAGTCTCTCCAGGACTTGTACTTTCCATACAGCTTGGTGTTTTGCCATGCATGACTACCCACAGCACTGAGCCCAATAATGACCTCAGGGAACCCCACTGGTGATTTTCTTCCAGTCTGATGTTGTGCCATGCACCACTACCCACAACACTGAGCCCAATAATGACCCCAGGGAACCCCACTGGTGATTTCCTTCCAGTCTGATGTTGTGCCATGCACCACTGCTCACAGCACTTAGCCCAATAATGACCCCAGGGAACACCACTAGTGATTTCCTTCCAGTCTGACGTTGTGCCATGCACCACTACTCACAGCACTGAGCCCAATAATGACCCCAGGGAACCCCACTGGTGATTTCCTTCCAGTCTGACGTTGTGCCATGCACCACTACTCACAGCACTGAGCCCAATAATGACCCCAGGGAACCCCACTGGTGATTCCCTTCCAGTCTGATGTTCTGCCATGCACCACTACCCACAGCACTGCACTTAATAATGACCCCAGGGAACCCCACTGGTGATTCCCTTCCAGTCTGATGTTGTGCCATGCACCACTACCCACAGCACTGAGCCCAGTAATGACCCCAGGGAACCCCACTGGTGATTCCCTTCCAGTCTGATGTTGTTCCATGCACCACTACCCACAGCACTGAGCCTAATAATGACCCCAGGGAACCCCACTGGTGATTCCCTTCCAGTCTGATGTTGTGCCATGCACCACTACCCACAGCACTGAGCCCAATAATGACCCCAGGGAACCCCACTGGTGATTCCCTTCCAGTCTGATGTTGTGCCATGCACCACTACCCACAGCACTGAGCCCAATAATGACCCCAGGGAACCCCACTGGTGATTTCCTTCCAGTCTGATGTTGTGCCATGCACCACTACCCACAGCACTGAGCCTAATAATGACTCCAGGGAACCCCACTGGTGATTCCCTTCCAGTCTGATGTTGTGCCATGCACCACTACCCACAGCACTGAGCCTAATAATGACCCCAGGGAACCCCACTGGTGATTCCCTTCCAGTCTGATGTTGTTCCATGCACCACTACCCACCGCACTGAGTCTAATAATGACCCCATGGAATCCCACTGATGATTCCCTTCCAGTCTGATGTTGTGCCATGCACCAGTACGCACAGCCCTTAGCCCAGTAATGACCCCAAGGAATCCCACTGATGATTTCCTTCCAGTCTGATGTTGTGCCATGCACCACTACCCACAGCACTGAGCCCAGTAATGACCCCAGGGAACTCCACTGGTGATTTCCTTCCAACCTAATCTTGTGCCATGCACCACTACCCACAGCACTGAGCCCAATAATGACCCCAGGGAACCCCACTGGTAATTTCCTTCCAGTCTGATGTTGTGCCATGCACCAGTACCCACAGCACTGAGCTCAATAATGACCCCAAGGGAACTCCACTGGTAATTTCCTTCCAGTCTGATGTTGTGCCATGCACCACTACCCACAGCACTGAGCCCAGTAATGACCCAGGGAACTCCACTGGTGATTTCCTTCCAGTCTGATGTTGTGCCATGCACCACTACCCACAGCACTGAGCCCAATAATGACCCCATGGAACTCCACTGATGATTTCCTTCCAGTCTGATGTTGTGCCATGCACCACTACCCACAGCACTGAGCCCAATAATGACCCCATGGAACTCCACTGATGATTTCCTTCCAGTCTGATGTTATGCCATGCACCACTACCCACAGTGCTGAGCCCAATAATGACCCCAGGGAACACCACTAGTGATTTCCTTCCAGTCTGCTGTTGGGTCATGCACCACTACCCATAGCATGGAGCCCTACAGTGACCCTGGAGAACACCATTGGTGATTTCCTTCCTGTCTGACATTGTGCCGTGCACCACTATCCACAGCGCTGAGCCCTATAATGACTCTGAGGAAACCCACTGGGGATTACTTACATTCTGATGTTGTGCCATGCACCACTGTGGGCCAAATAATGACCCTGGAAAACCCCTCTGGTGGTTTCCATACATTCTGATGGTGGGCCATGCACCACTGTGGGCCCAATAATGACCCTGGAAAACCCCACTGGTGATTTCCCTACATTCTGATGGTGGGCCATGCACCACTGTGGGCCCAATAATGACCCTGGAAAACCCCTCTGGTGGTTTCCATACATTCTGATGGTGGGCCATGCACCACTGTGGGCCCAATAATGACCCTGGAAAACCCCACTGGTGATTTCCTTACATACTAACATAGATGCTGACGGCAGATAAGGACCGCAAGGCCCATCCAGTCTGCCCATTTTGTCTACCTTATGAGTGTGCCATAGGCCTGTATTCTGTCAATGGCCTATCTATTCATACTCATCTGTATTGCTCCCTTATGCCCATCCCATGCCTGTCTGAAGCCCTGCACTGTATTCATATCCACCACTTCCTGAGGTAGGCCATTCCATGCATCCATAGAAACATGGAAACATAGAATCTGATGGCAGATAAAGACCGCTTGGCCAACCCAGTCTGCCCATTTCCCTACCTAATGGATAAGCTGCAGATCCTAGTTAACCAACAGCCTACTTCCTCCAACCCCCATCGCCTAGAATTGCCTTATGACTGTCCCATGCATTCTTGAATTCCACCACTGTTTTTAAGTCAACAACCTCCTCAGGAAGGCCGTTCCATGCATCCACAACCCTCTCCGTGAAAAAATATGTCCTCACATTACCTCTGAGCCGCCCCCCCCCCCATCTTCAAATTGTGCCCCCTTGTTCTTACACACATCTTTTTCTGAAAGATGCTACCCTCTTGGACTTTGTTGATTCCCTTGAGGTACTTGAAAGTTTCTATCATGTCCCTCCTCTCCCTCCTTTCCTCGAGGCTATACATATTAAGCTCCTTAAATCTCTCTTCATATGTCTTCTGGTGCAGACCCTGCACCATTTTAATTGCCCTCCTCTGGATTGCCTCTATCCTGTCTATGTCTTTGTAAAGACTGGGCCTCCAGAACTGTACGCAGTACTCCAGATGGGGTCTCACCAGCTGTCTGTACAGAGGGATAAAAACTTCCTGTTTTCTACTGGTGATGCCTCTCCCTATGCATCCCAGTATCCCCCAGCCCTCTTTACTGCCCTCTCACATTGCTTGCCCACTTTTAGGTCATCTGATATGAATACCCCAAGGTCCCTTTCCATCACCCTTTCTGTGAAAAATAACTTCCTCACATTACCCCTTAATTGGCCTCTCTCTAATCTCATGCTGTGTCCTCTTGTCCTGCTATTTTGCTTATATTGAAACATGTTAGACTCTTTCATCTTGTTAATGCCCTTAAGGTGTTTGAATGTTTTGATCATATCACCTCTCTCCCTCCTTTGCTCTAGTCTGGGTATACATATTGAGCTCCGTTAATCTGTCCTCATATGTTTTCTGATGCAGTCCCAGCACCATTTTGGTTGCCCTTCTCTGGACAGCCTCAATTTGGTTAATGTCCATGTGTAGGTATGGCAGTACTCCAGATGGGGCCTAACCGGTGTCTTGTAAAGGGGGATTATTACCTCCCTCTTACTACTTGTGATACCTCTACTAATACACCTCAACATCCCCCTAGCCTTACCTACTGCTTTAGTAGTCTACTTGAATGATTTCAGGTCATCTGTGATGATGATGCCCAAATCTCTTTCTTCCCTTGTGATTGCCAGCAACTCCCCTCCCAACCTATAGGTGGCTTCAGGGTTTCTCTTCCCTATGTGCATGATCTTGCACTTCTTTGCATTAAACCCCAGTTGTCACTCTTCCAACCATTTTGCCAGTTTATCCAGGTCTCTTCCCATTCTGCCCACACCATCTGGAGCATCTACTCTGTTGCAGATCTTGGTGTTATCTGCAAGCAGTCAAACCTTACCCTCCAGTCCATCTGCAATGTCACTGATGAAGATATTGAAGAGGATTGGCCCCAGGATTGATCCCTGAGGTACCCCACTTGCGACTTGCATCTCTTCTGACTGTATACCGTTTACCACCACTCAGGGGTGCCAACTTTTGAAAAATTTTGTGGGTGCTCAGGTGAATCATAAAAGTCCGGGGGTGTGGGGGCTGCCTATGCCCCCAGAAGCTATATGATTTTTTTATGTTTTGTGGTGCATTTTTGGGGGTATTTTGACACATTTTAAAATATGTATGCACTACCACCACTATTCCACTGCAGACCAGTGACAACCAGATGGATGTGCCTGACCTGCACCCCCCAACAAAAATACATGCAACTTGTCAGGTGCAAAAAAAAAAAAATACACAGTGAGTGAAAGGTGACAGTGCAGGCCTGTACAGTGGTCAGAAAATGGTGTGTGTGTGTCTTTTTTGGCAAAGGTAGAACTGTGGGCACTGAGGCAGCACACGTTTTTTCCTACTTTGTCTGCAAGACAATCCATCCTTAGTTATTTTAACAATTAGATCAACATACATTGAATTGTTTTCAGAGGCCTGCGTAAACAAGAAAGATGGAGGCACAGAAGCTATTGCCTTTGGCCCCTTGGCCAGTATAATAAGTGACTTTACACAGATGATCTTTGTATTACGAGCCCAGTAGAAAGGAACCAATGCTTGTTTCAAACAATATGTTAGCAATGGCATGCATAGGATCCAATGGATTTAGCCCAAGAGAAGTGTCTGCACTCATACTGACAAATATACTTAGCAATTCCACCTTCACTCACCAGAGGTACAGTTTTTTGAATTCAGTTCAAAGTCCCGGCAAAATGCCACACTCTGCATTTTACTAAAGGCTTTATTAGAGTAAAACGTGCTGCCAAATAACGTACATCCAGGCAAAAGTATGCAGAGCGGGGACACTCAAACTGACAAACATCTTGTGCCAAGCACATGGCTTGTACACAAATGAGCACGTGTCTGTGCCTCTCAAAAAAGCAGCTCAGTACTAGTAATATTTACAGGTACCTTGATGTCACTTAAGTAAGCTGAGATACATATCAGTCCCCTTGTCTCTAAGCACTTGGTTTCAGCTGTGCTTTTTAAAATCTCAGTTTACAACACTTAGTTCATTTTAAAAAGTTAAACCTTCACAAAACTTTTGAGCTTTGCCGTCCATATTAAGAATAATATCGTATAAATCTCCCCACCCTTCAACACACAAAACCAGATCCTCATGCACTTTCCCTTCACAGTTCATCCCTCACAAAACAGGCTCTGGCATTAAGAATAATATATAAATTCCCATTTGTTCAAGTTGCTCTCGTTTTATCTCTCACTTGAAGGAGGTGTTTCTTCACTAAAAAAAATCCCCATTATGGGGATTGACCTCATTACTGCATAGGCAAGCAGTGTGTTACATTTTTTTTAAATAAAGCCTCTAGTATTGTGAACCTGCACAAACACTAGGCCCGCAGTCACCAGTAACTGAAATTTCCCGCCTACCTGCCTCAATATTCGGCGGACTGGGCACTACAAAAAAGCCCGCAGACAACAACTGGACCGCCCGATCATGACGCTACTTCACTACGAACCTTGAATGGGTCACTCAGTGGTGAATTGGCTTTCTCCTCAGTGACACAAAATGGCTCGTAGCTGAATCAATGGCGGTACTCTGGCGCAAGGTAACCCACTCTACGTTACTCAGCCGCCATGCGTGCCAATGTCATGGGCTGGTCCATCCCCCTATGGTGCCACAGACTCCCCAACTACTTCCTAGATCTAAATGCCCTCCCTGCTCTTAAAGTCACACCACTGCCTTCAAAAAAAAAAAGATGGAACAAAACGAAACTTGTGATGCACCCCCTCGAATCTCCCCAGTGTATGGGCCTGAACTTAAGTGTCAGTCTGGACTGTCTGGTTATAGAATGAAATAAATTAAAACAGGGCATTCATATTCTACAAGAATATAAACTGTCTGTTTTTTGTGGGTGCCCAGTTTAACTTTGTGGGTGCTTGAGCACCTGAGCACCCGTGCTGTCGGTGCCCCTGCCACCACTCTCTGTTTTCTGCCCACCAATCAGTTTGCCACCCAGTTGACCAACTTCTGACCCACCCTGAGCCTACCCAGCTTAATAATAAATCTTCTATGTGGAACAGTATTGACAGCTTTGCTGAAGTCAAGGTAGGTGACATCAACTGCACCCCCTTGGTCCACCACTCTGGTTACCCAGTCAAAGAAATCTAAGAGACTAGTTTGACAGGACCTTCGTGTTGTAAACCCATGCTGTCTTGGATTCTGTGCTCCTATGGATTCCAGGTGTTACACTATCCTTTTCTTAAGGAGTGCCTACATCATCTTGCCCACTTCTGAGGTAAGACTGACTGGTCTGAAGTTTCCTGCCTCCTTCCCTGCTACAACTCTTGTGGAGCAGGATCACATGAGCCCTTCTCCAATCTTCTGGGACCTCTTCTGTGCTAATTCCACCCTTAGCTCCTTTAGTACCCTTGGATATATGCCATCAGGTCATATTGTCTTGTCCACCCTGAGCTTAGCAAGCTCTCGTAGGACCCTTTCTTTTTTGAAGGGACTTGTGTACACCTCCCTCCCCCCTGTATCCATGGTGCTGAGCTGTGGGCCCTGCTCTACCTTCTCCTCAGTAATTACTGAGCAGAAATATCTATTTAGGATAGATGTTTTTCCTTGGTCCTCTTCCACACATTCCCCCTTATCCCCTTTGATCTTAACAATACCCCCTCTGGATTTTCTCCTTTCACTAATGTATCTATAGAAAGTCCTGTCCCCTTCTTTTACTGTTCGTGCTAGTGTTTCCTCAGTCTGGGCCTTTGTCTGCCTTACTGCCTTACCTGCTTCTCTTAAGGAAGTTTGGTATGCCTCCTTATCTTCGTCCCATTGCATTCCCTTATATTTCCCAAAGGCCAGCCTTTTGGCACTGACCTTTGCTGCTAGTGTTTTTTAGAACTAAAGTGGATTCCTCCTTCTTTTGCTCTTGTTTTCTCCCTAACACAATGCAACATTGCTTTAAGTACTGCATCCTTAATGCTTGCCCACTTTGCCTGTACCCCCTCACCTGTATTTCTTCTTGCTAGGGCTAGCTTATCTCTACTGGCCATCTTATCAAAGTCAGCCCCTTTGAAGTCCCATATTTTTGCCTTGGAATGGGATGATTTAGTTCTAGTGGCCAAACTGAACCATACCATGTGATGGTCACTGTCCCCCAGGTGACCTTCTACCTGGATATCTGTGATCTTTTCCCCACTAGTCAGTAGTAGATCTAGGATAGCCCTGTCTCTTGTGGGTTGTTGTACCAATTGATTGAGGTCCTCCTCCTGCAAGGAATCCACTATGTGTGTATTTCTGGCAGATGTTCCTGCTGGTATTGACCAGTCTGTATCTGGCATGTTGAAGTCTCCCATTATCAGAACCTCCCCTTTAGCTGTCATGTTTTGTATATCTTCTAACAGTAATGTGTCTATGTCCTCCCCCTGGTCTGGAGGCCAGTAGACATCCCCAGTTCATATGGCTGCCCCATTTCCTGTTTCCAGGGTGACCCTCAGTTCTTCTGGCTCCTTATGTGTATTCTGAATTTCTGTAGCTTTGATATTTTCATTGACATAAAGGGCCTCTCCCACCCCCCTTTTGCACCTCGGTCTCTTCTGAACAGTACATAGCCGGGTACTGAAGTCTCCCAAGTGTGGTTACTGGTGAACCATATCTCGCTAATGGCTACTATGTCCAGTTTAGCCTCTGTCATTGTTGTCTGCAGATCTGGGATCTTGTTTCCCAGACTGCGAGCATTTGTACACATTATTTTCAGTTGGCCAGATTTTGGTGTGTTAGTTGTTGGGTGAGGTCCAGCGTTTCCCCTGCATGTCGTATGGGGAGCCGGACCTTTTTCCTTACCTGGTGATGCAAATGAACTACAAACATGTTGAACTCCTGTTTGATCACTAGCTGAGGGGGGAGGGGTGTTCTTCCCATTCGATGTATTGGGTGCTGCACCCCTCTCCCCATTTGCTAGTTTAAATATCCTGCAAAGACGTCAAACTTCTGCCCCAATGCACTGACTCCTTCCTTAGTCAGATGCAGTCCATCGAATTTAAAGAACTTTCTCTCCCAAAACTGTTGCCAGTTACTTGCAAATGTGTGTCCTTTTTTCTGGCACCAGCCAAATAGCCACATTTTTAGCTTCCCTATCTCTCCTTCTCTGACCTTCCGTCCATCTGCCCCCCACTTCCAGATTGGCAGGATTTCAGAGAAGGAGATGCCGGATGAAATGGATGATGGTTTGTCTCACAGCCTGGTCAGGTGTTCCTTGGTCTCCACAACTGACCAGCTGGCGAGATCATTAGTCCCTATATGTATCCTGCTTCCTCTATGATTTTAGCAATGCAGTCAGTGTCTCTTCACGCTGATGTACCTGGGAAACATCTGACCATTACCCCTGGCTGGAAGTAGGTATCAACTCCCTGAATCATGGAGTCTCCTATGATCAGAAGTGGATTGGGTTTCCTTTTTGCTTTTTTTGTTTTGGTCCCTGTTTTGGGAGAGTTTTGTTGCACTAGCTCCTGTGCTGCAGTGTCCTCTGTCCCTTTGTTTGATTTCGGAGATAAAGGCAGATACCTGTTTGTAGTTTTTATATGGTTTGTGGAGGTGATACTTTGGAGAGCATTGAGTGATGGGGCATCCAATTTACAGTTCCTAACCACCTGCCAACCTCCCAGACCAACTACCCTCTGTTGTCAAGGTGATTCAGTTGGATGTTGGGGAAATAGCAGGCAGTTCTTTTAATAGCAGAAGTATCTGTTTAGGATAGATGCTTTTTCATGGTCCTCCTCCTCACATGCTCCTTTATCCTTTTTGATCTTAGCAATACACTGTCTGGACTTTCTCCTTCCACTAATGTATTCATAGAAAGTCTTGTTACCTTCTTTTACTGTTTGTGCTAGTGTTTCCTCGGTTTGGGCCTCTGCCTGCCTTACTGCCTTTCCAGCTTCCCTTTGGAAAGTTTGGTATGCCTCCCTATCTTCATCCCGCTGTGTTCCCTTATATTTTCTGAAGGCCATCCTATTGGCTCTGACCTTTTCTGATACTGTTTTTGAGAACCGAAGTGGTTTCCTTCTTCTTTTGCACTTTCTTTTCTCTCTAACACAATGGGTTGTTGCTTCAAGTATTACATCCTTGATGCTTGCCCACTTTGCCAGTACCCCCTCACCTCTATTTTTTCTTGCCAGAGCTAGCTTAACTCTCTTGGCCAACTTATCAAAATCAGCTTTTCTCATGTCCCATATTTTTGCCTTGGAATGGGATGAGTTAGTTCTAGTGGCCAAATTGAACCATACCATGTGATGGTCACGGGCCCCCAGATGACCTTCTACCTGGAGTTCTGTGATCTTTTCCCTGTTAATCAGTACTAAATCTAGGATAGCCCTGTCTCTTGTGGGTTGTTGTACCAGTTGTTTGAGTTTCCTCCCCCTGCAGGGAATCCACTGTGTGTCTAGTTCTGGCAGATGTTCCTGCTGGTACTGACCAATCTGTATCTGGCATGTTGAAGTCTCCCATTATCAGAACCTCCCCTTTAGCTGTCATGTTTTGTATATCTTCTAACAGTAATGTGTCTATGTCCTCCCTCCTGGTCTGGAGGCCTGTAGACAACCCCAGTTCATATGGCTGTCCCATTTCCTGTTTCCAGGGTGACCCACAGTTCTTCTGGCTCCTAATGTGTATTCATAATTTCCGTAGCTTTGATATTTTCATTGACATAAAGGGCCACTCCACATACACACATACCCTTTTTG
Organism: Neoceratodus forsteri; assembly: GCA_016271365.2. Taxonomy (NCBI): domain Eukaryota; kingdom Metazoa; phylum Chordata; order Ceratodontiformes; family Ceratodontidae; genus Neoceratodus; species Neoceratodus forsteri. The sequence goes on along the minus strand of CM028138.1, from coordinate 672,454,187 downwards.
CACCTCGGTCTCTTCTGAACAGTACCTAGCTGGGTACTGAAGTCTCCCAAGTGTGGTTACTGGTGAACCATGTCACGCTAATGGCTACTATGTCCAGTTTAGCCTCTGTCATTATTGCCTGCAGGTCTGGGATCTTGTTTCCCAGACTGCGAGCATTTGTTTACATTATTTTCCATTGGCCAGATTTTGACGTGTTACTTCTTGGGCGAGGTCTGGTGTTTACCCTGTGCCTCGTATGGGGAGCCAGAGCTTTTTCCTAACCTGGTGATGCAAATGGACTACAAACATGCTGAACTCCTGATTGATCACTAGCTGAGGGGGGAGGGGTGTTCTTCCCATATCGACATATCGGGTGCTGCACCCATCTCTCCATTTGCTAGTTTAAATATTCTGCACAGAAGTTTGTGAGTTGTACATTTAGTCCTCTTCATTCACTTAAGGTCCAGTGCCAGCCCCCTGCCCCACACTCTAGCAAACTTCCTAGATGTCTATTGGTTCCCCCTCCCCATCTCTTTGCTCTGTCCATCCTTTCATTTCATCAGAGGCACTCTGCTCTTCCTACTGCTTTCTACACCAGAATTTATACACTGATTTATGAAACTGCCCCCCCCCACCAAAAAAACAACAACTGTGTGCATACAGGGTAGTGTGGTACCCATGAGTGTGCGGGGCTACGGGGCTGGAGAGATACTGAGCATGAATCAGTACCTAATTAGCATGCTGGCCCCCACTACCGTGGCACCCCCTATGCCCACATCTTTCCCCACATGGTCCCAAGAGACTCAGAAACCCCATAGTGAAAGGTTTGCACAACGGGGACTAAATACAGCAAATGGCACCCAGTGGTCACTAGGAGCACTCAACAGTAATTTGTGTAAGGGCAAAAAGTTTCTAACTTTTTTCTCAGACAGGTAAATCAGCATTGTGCCCTTGTGGCCAAACTCCTGTAACTCAGGATATATTTCCCCAGGGATATTTTTTAAAGCACTTCTTCAAGGGGCTGTCAAGGGACAAGAAATCCAACTGGAAATAAACTGTGATGTTCACTCTCTCCATTACCTGTCAGTAAAGGAATCTATTTACTGTACACTGAGAGATCAGCGCAGTGGTGGCAACAAGCAGCTTGAGGCTGAGAAGGAATGTGACGGCAACTCCAGCCTGCAGGCAGGAAGTAGAGGCAGCTGTGTCCTGTGTGGTGGACGCTTAAAGTTGGGAAAGGAAAAACGAGCCATAAGGAGCAATGTCTAAATTTTATTTTTTAATTTCTGACCCCACCACCTGTCCCACAGGTGTCCCCTTCACTGTCCCCTCCAATCTCCCCCACCCTCACAGTGGGTTCACGACAGATAACCCATTCCTTCCTTTCAACTTTGAAAACTTCTGCATTCTGTTTTCTCCTGTCAGTGTCTCTTCACACTTTCCACTGAACTCACCATATGAATAATTTTATTTGACAAATGAATAAACTGGTTTCTGTTCTAGAGTTTAAAAACGTATTTCTCGTATATTTTTTAATCATAATGCCCATTTTATAAGGCAAGGCCATTTTAGTTTAAAGTGCCCTATCCCCATTCCTCAGAGTGCTGTACATAGTAAACACTAAATTGGAGATCAGAAAATACTAACTACAGATAAAATCTATATCACCACACTTCCTGAGAGGTTCAAGGCCTGAGGCACACAATACACCAAGGGCATGTAATGAAAAAGCTTAAAGGCAAACTGCATTTAAACTGCAGTATTTGTTAGTAACAATATCAGTTTTTCCAGCAATAATGTTTGTCTGACAAAAATATCAAGGCATCTGTTTTTCTTTTCGTTTTCTTTCATCCCTTAACCAAGATACGTGATTTTGGAGTTTTGAAAAGTTCCAAGTCTGATATCATGCCCGCCATGAAGAAATTATATATCTTGGTACGGAGCTGTGCTGTTTACCAACAGAAGCATGTGGTAACAGCAACCAAATATATCCATATTGCAAATCTAGCATGTACCTTCAACCTCAGTGAAAGAGATTTTTAAAAACTCAAGTGGCCGTCATCTTTAATGATGTGAGTTATTAATTACAAAATTAGTCATTTTTACAATATCTGAGAAAACTAAAAATACACTGAGCATGGATCTAAACCTGTCAGAAATATATATTTAAACAAAAAAACGAAATGATGACATTTTTGTCAGTGATGAAATGCTGCTGCTTTAACCTGCAAGCATATGTTCTCTGTATATGCTGTTTTCCAAATACTGGTTGACATCCCATTCTTGTTCCATCTTTTCTGGCATTTTGTTAAACTTTGATGGGTGTTTCTGATTAATGTACTGGTGGTTGTCACAAACTCACTCAGCAGGTCAGGCCCTCTACTCCCAAAGTGCCAACCTCCGAGCACAGTCTTGTGAACAGTTTAACAGAACAAGGTAACCCTCTTGTCTGTTTTGTGAGTTCAGATCAACCTTTGGTCTCAATCTTGGAGGGATTCAAACTATGAACCTCTTGCTAGCGTACCCAATGCACAGGCTCAGATATTTCTGTCTTCAGGGGGCCAGATATTCTTGCCTACAGGCACCTAACCAAGTATACAGAGATGAACCTTTAAAAACTTTAATAAAGACCTCAGATTTAAAATGCTTCTCTTTCCAGTTTGGTACCACCATTCAAGCTATGCCTAGTGTCTGCTATAACCATATATATACTCTTCTTACAAATGGGAGAAAATTCAAAGACAGACCAAGTATGCTCTAAAAAGAATTTTACTACAATATATAAAAATATGTAACACACAAAATACAGAACTGTTATATCACAAGACATACAAATCTTTTAAACAAAACAGGTTTTAAACAGTGCAATTCCTACTTACAGTACTGAGATTTGTCTTTCTTTCTAAATACCTGTTTAAAGTGCTCACAGATGTATCTTTGTCAGATTCTAGAGAAAAGTGTCCATGTGAAGTAAAACAGAATAATCCTTAAGCAAACTGTATTTGCCAGCCCCTTTTTGGGTGACATCACCTAGCTCCTCCTGTCAGAATATATAAAAAATATATATCTAATAAAAAAAAACAGGATGCCTTTTTCAAGAATTAAATTCTGCAATCCTCAGCGTGACTCATGTCCTTCAAATGACACTTCTTTGATCTCATGAAAAGTTTCTCCCTTCCAGGACATGAAAGCATCTTTATGATTTCACACTCATACATCACAACATGCTTTTCTTCCTCTGGAAACGTCATAAAATGGATATGCTCAACTCAAGCTTCTTTGGTCCTGTATTTAGCTTCAGGACTTCCATGTAACATCTGGTATCTAAAAACCTGTGTGTGGGTGATCTCACATGCTGTTTCAGCATTTTCTCATGGCTTTCATCTTTCAGCTGAAACCTGGGGGGGGGTGAGCAAGGTCACTCCTAAAGCACCAGATTTTCAGCAGAGACAGTCAGTAATACATTTTATATAAAAAAAAATGATACAGCACTCAGAATTGGCTGTCCACATCACAATTCCTCCCCACCTAGACTGAATTTGGGGGTTCTATCCCCTACATGGGATGAGCTTCCCAAATCAGTTCACTCCTCATAGACCCTAGACAGCCCATCTGAGTTCTGGTTTTTGGCTCCAGCCCTATGTACGATTTTTAGATCATACCCTTGTAAAGCAAGACTCCATCTTAGCAGTCTGCCATTGTTTTTCTCCATCTGTGTCAGCCAAACCAGGGGGTTGTGGTCAGTCTGCACCACAAAATGCTGCCCATACAAGTATGGCTCTAATTTCTTTAGGGCCCACACTATGGCAAGACACTCCTTTTCCACCGTGGAGTACGCTTGCTCCCTGGGAAGTAGCTTCCTACTCAGGTACACTACTGGGTGATCTGTCCCTTGGCTGGACGTCTGACTCAGTACTGCCCCAATACCCACATCTAAGGTGTCTGTCTGAACTATAAAGGTCTTGCTATAGTCAGGACTTGTCAAAACAGGAGCACTGCACAGTGCCTCCTTTAGTTTGGTAAAGGCTTGTTTACAGGCTGGGCCCCAGGTAATTTTCTTTGGCATCCTTTTCTTTGTCAGGTCAGACAGGGGAGCAGCCAGGGCACTGTAATTGGGTACAAATTTCCTGTAGTTCCCTGCTGTCCCTAGAAAGCTCCTGACCTGCTTCTGGGTTTCTGGTCTGGGCCACTCCTGGATCACCTCTATCTTTATTTGGTTGGGATGGAGCTGTCCCCGGCCTATCACATGCCAGAGGTATGCCACTTCCCCCATGGCCACATGGCACTTCTCGGCTTTGACAGTGAGCCTGGCCCTCTGTATTCTGTCCAGCACTTCCCTAAGGTGGGATAGGTGTTCCTCCCAGCTGGTACTAAAGATGGCAATGTCATCCAGGTACTCCACAGTGTACTCCTCAGCACCATTTAACACCTGGTTCACCAACCTTTGGAAAGTGGCCGGGGCATTCTTAATTCTGAAAGGCATTACTTTAAACTTAAATAAGCCTATCGGAGTGATGAAGGCCAACCTCTCATTAGCTCTATCTGTCAACTCTACCTGCCAATACCCCTTTGTCAGGTCAATGGTCGTAAGGTAGGTCGCCCCTCCCAACTTGTCCAGGAGTTCGTCCGTCCGGGGCATCGGGTGGGTGTCTGACTTTGTGACTGCATTCAGTCCATGATAGTCCACACAGAAGTGAGTTGAGCCATCTGGCTTAGGCACAAGGACTACGGGTGAGGCCCAGGGGCTGTGGGATCTCTGGATTACCCCTAAATCCAGCATCTCCTCCACTTCCCTCCTAATGTCCTTTTGGACAGCCTCTGACACCCGATATGTTGTCCACTGTATTGGCGACTGTGTCCCTGTCTCCACATCATGTGTCGCTAAGGGGGTTAGTCCAGGCTTGGTGCTAAACAATGGGGCAAAGTCTGCTAAAACCTCCCTTACTTTCTGGATCTGGTCTGGGGCCAGCTGGGGAGACAATTTTACTGCCTCCACAGAGGACTCCCACTTGCTTTCCTCCAGCAAGTCCAGAGGGGGGTCTCCTTCGTCCGTCCCCTCCCCATGACTACACACTGCAAACATCATGTCAGCCCTATTTGCATATGGCGTCATCATGTTGACATGGTACATCCTTTCTGTCTGTCTTCTGTCAGGTAACTCCACAATGTAGTTCACGTCATTTACCTTCCTAACCACTTTGTACGGTCCTGCCCACTCAGCTTGCAGCTTGTTTTTCCAGACCAGAATAAGGACCATGACTTCCTGACCCACCATGTATGAGCGAGCTCTGGCTCTGCGGTCGTACCACACTTTTTGTTTCTGTTGGGCAGCTGCCAGGTTGCTCTGAGCTGTCCCCATAGGCTCCATCAGCTTTTCTCTAAATCTAAGGATGTAATACACAATGGGAGTTCCCTGGGTGGCGTGCTTGCCTTCCCAGTCCTCCCAGATCAAGTCTAGGGGCCCACGAACCCGGCATCCATATAAGAGTTCGAAGGGGCAAAATCCTGTCTACTCTTGGGGCACCTCCCTGTATGCAAACAACAGGTGGGGAAGGTATTCTCGTCCCTCCCATGCTGTTCAGCAAACACCCGGAGCATTGACTTTAGGGTACCATTGAATCGCTCCACAAGTCCATTGGCTTGTGAGTGATACGGTGTTGTGCATCTCTGCACCACCCCACACTTCTCCCATAAACATTTCATCAGGTCCAACATGAAGGAACCCCCTCGATTGGTGATTACCTCCTGCGGAAACCCCATATGGGAGAAAATCCCAAGTAAGGCATCTGCCACTTTGTCTGTCCTCAGTGAGGATAGGGCGATGGCCTCTGGGTACCGGGTGGCATAATCCACCACAGTCAGGATGAATCTCTTCCCTGAGGAGCTGAGGGTATTTAAATGCCCCACAATATCCATTCCCACCTTCTGGAATGGCTCATCCACTATGGGCAATGGAATCAGGGCAGCTTGGGTTTTCTTGCCTGCCTTCCCTATTTCTTGGCACCGGTGACAAGACCTGCAATACTCCTTCACCTGCTGGGTAAAGTTAGGCCAGTAGAAATTCTGGACTAACCACTGCATTGTGCACGTGATTCCCAGATGACCAGACAAGGGAATATCATGTGCAATTTTGAGCAACTGCTCACGATACCCCTGGGGAATGACAAGCTGCCTGCCTAGCACCCCTCCCTCTGTCTGTACTGCCTGAGTATACATAAGTTCATTTTTCCAATAAACCTTATGTTTGCTGTCACCTCCCTGTGCTCCGTCACTGTCTGCCCAAGCCCTCAGCTTCTCTAAACTAGAGTCACTTATCTGAGCAGCTGCGAACCCCTCACACATTCCCAAGGCATGGGACAGGTCCCCTTCAGTTGCTAAACTACAGTCCCTAGCACTAGTGTCAGGGCCCTCAGGATCACTGTCAATCCCAACCCTCTGACAAGGGGCCACCCTTCCCTCTTTAGAGTAACCCTCTGTAGCTGTGTGGTTACTGGCTACTGGGGAAATTTCTACCCCCTTCTTATCAGTCTCCCCATCTGGAGACACAGGCTAGGGAACCAGCCTCTCAGTGGTTTCCACACTGGTTTCTGTGGGGTTCAGGGAGCTACAATTTTCCCTTGCCGCTTGGCTATGGGTAACTGCACATACCATCCCCTGCTGGAGATTGTTACCCAGGATCACATCCACTGCTAATGTTTTGGCTACAGCCATCTGTTGCACAGTTCCCCCTGTTTCACCCCAGTCAGGAGAACACTGGCCAGTGGCAATGTTTTCTCTTCACCTGCAAAGTCCTGTACAGTGACGTATTTATTGGGTATAAGCTGACCAGGCTGTACCAGATCCCCTTTTACCAATGTCAGGGATGCCCCTGTGTCCCTTAACCCCTGCGTCTGTACACCATTCACCATGACTGAGTGCGTGTGTTCCCTCATGTTCACTGGCATGCTTCCAGGGACACACAAACAACCCACTTCTATTCTAGCACCCGGTTGTGTATTATGGCTCACCTTTTTGGGACACTGTCTGGCAATATGCCCAGTTTCTTACACAACCAACATTCAGTTCTTCTCTCAGAGAAATCTTTTCTCTGAAACCTGGGGCTAACTGGTTTCAGTGGAGGCAGTGAGGGTTTTAGTTGCCCTGAAGGCACGCTTTTCCCTTTCTGCACTGCCACGCCCGCCCCATTCACTCTCAGAGCAGGTCTGCTCTTGGCATAGCGGTCCGAGAGTTCAGCAGCCTCTTGCATTGTTTTTGGATCTCGGTTCTCTAGCCAGGTTTTTAACCCTGCTGGGTATGCCCAATAAAACTGTTCTAAAAAAATCCCATTTTCAATTTTATCAACAGAGTTTGCCTCAATTCCTTCCCACCAACGTTTTAAAAACTGACGTTGTTTCGTGGCTAGCTCCTCATAGCTCATATCAGGGCTTCTCCTGAGCTTACAGAATTTAGCTCTTTATGATTCAGCAGTTAATTCAAACTTTTTTAACAGTGCAGCTTTTAGCTTGCTGTAATCATTGCTGTCCTCATTGTCCATTTGACCCAATGAATCCTGAGCTTTCCCGGTAAGTAGCGGGGATAGCTGGAAGCTCCAGGACTCTCTAGGAATTTTAGCCTGAATACAAACTTTTCAAAAGAATTTAAAAAGGCATCCATATCTTCCCCCTTCTTTAAACTTGGCTATTAATTTGGAGTTCAATTTGTAACCCAGTCCTGCAGTCCCAGTTAAACCCAAGCCACTTACCTGCTCTGGTGCCGCTGGTTGGAGTCGTAGCGTCTCCAGTTCATGTTGCCACTGGTGCTCCTCTCTCTTCTCCCCTGCAGCTCACTGTTCTCACTCTGTCTCTCTGCTTTTTCACTCTGCCTCATGGCGTTCTCGCTCTGCCTCACGGTCTGCCTCTCATTTCTCGCTCCTCTTCTCCTGAAACTCCAGCTAAATCCCGCGCAATTCAATTTGCAGCCTGAGTACTTCCGGGTTCAGGATACTGGTAACCATCCCCTGCTGCTGTGACCCTTCACTGACAGTGGCCCTGCTGTCCTTTTCAGTCACGGTCAGTGACTCGCTGCTCTGGGTACCTGCTACTATCAGGGCCTCTATGAGGTTCTACTTTTTGGCTGTCACCTCGAACGGGACTCCCCTGTCCCCGTACAACTGTTTCAAGTAATCTACAGTGTACCTGCTGTAGTCAGAAGTCATTTTCTTCTTCCCTCACTACTGCTACTCTGACTTGCACTTTAGAAAAAAAATAAAACAGGTAGGAACTGGACTATACACCAAGTGACATAGTTCTATTTCCTTTTTAAAATAAAACTCTGCCTTTTTTCTTTCTTTGCAAGAGAGCTTACAGTCTCAGCTGACACACAACAATAAAAGCTTGTGATACCAAAATTATGCCACCGCTGCCAACCAATCTGTCACAAACCCACTCAGCAGGTCAGGCCCTCTACTCCCAAAGTGCCAACCTCTGAGCGCAGTCTTGTGAACAGTTTAACAGAGCAAGGTAACCCTCTTGTCTGTTTTGTGAGTTCGGATCAATCTTTGGTCTCAGTTCTGGAGGGATTCAAACTGTGAACCTTTTGCTAGCGTACCCAATGCACAGGCTCAGATATTTCTGTCTTAAGGGGGCCAGATATCCTTGCCTATGGGCACCTAACCAGGTATACAGAGATGAATCTTTAAAAACTTTAATAAAGACCTCAGATTTAAAACGCTTCTCTTTCCAGTTTGGAACCATCATTCAAGCTATGCCTAGTGTCTGCTATAACCATATATATATATACTCTTCTTACAAATGGAAGAAAATTTCAAAGACAGACCAAGTATGCTCTAAAAAGAATTTTACTACAATATATAAATATATGTAACACACAAAATACAGAACTGTTATATCACAAGACATACAAATCTTTTAAACAAAACAGGTTTTAAACAGTGCAATTCCTACTTACAGTACTTAGATTTGTCTGTCTTTCTAAATATCTGTTTAAAGTGCTCAAAGATGTATCTTTGTCAGAGTCTGGAGAAAAGTGTCAATGTGAAGTAAAACAGAATAATCCTTAAGCAAACTATATTTGCCAGCCCCTTTTTGGGTGACGTCACCTAGCTCCTCCTGTCAGAATATAAAAAAAATATATATCTAATAAAAAAAAAAACGTATGTCTTTTTCAAGAATTAAATTCTGCAATCCTCAGCATGACTCATGTCCTTCAAATGACACTTCTTTGATCTCATGATAAGTTTCCCCCTTCCAGGACATGAAAGCATCTTTATGATTTCGCACTCATACATCACAACCTGCTTTTCTTCCTCTGGAAACGTTATAAAATGGATATGCTCAATTCAAGCTTCTTTGGCCCTGTAATTAGCTTCAGGCCTTCTATGTAACACCTGGTATCTAAAAACCTGTGTGTGGGTGATCTCATGTGCTGTTTCAGCGTTTTCTCATGGCTTTCATCTTTCAGCTGAAACCTGGGTGGGGTGAGCGAGGTTGCTCCTAAAGCACCAGATTTTCAGCAGAGACAGTCAGTAATACATTTTATATAAAAAAAAATGATACAGCACTCAGAACTGGCTGTCCATGTCACAGCAGTAAGGAGACCGCTTTAGAACTGTATGATGCCATTTATGTCCTTACTTAGCTCTTCCTCTGTTGCCACAATGAAACCGTGTTCTGTTATAGAACCCTTAATGCTGAAATGGAGCATACACTACATCACAGAGTTCTAAAATGGCATTTACCCCCAGTGTGTGAATTAGAAATAGCCACTAATTTTACTAAAAAGCCAGTAAAGATGGATCAGTGATAGAATGGGGTCCAGTATATAAAATACAGCTCCTACAAGGAGGAGGCAGTATAGTGCAGTGATCTAAGGCTCTGAGCTATAAACCTGTAGACTTGGGTTTGAATCCCACTGCTCCCACTTGCATACTGTATAACCCTAGGCAAGTCACTTAACTTCCTTGTACTCCCAGGTCGCACCTATAAACAAGCATTCAGCTTAGTGTGTCTCTCTTGGTTAAAAAAAAATCAAGTACTATTAACTTACAGATTCAGTATGGTTCTCCTTTAACTAACACACACACACACCATTGCATGTTATGGCTCTCAAGCAAAATGTTTCCTTTAAAATAATATTTTTTTTTTTTATTCTTTGTTGGTGGGGTAAGGAACACTAGGAATAATACTTGTTTTCAGGGGCAATGCAGGAGCACTAGGCAGATTAAAGCTGCACTGTCAGATTTTTGATGAGTTGTTATGTGCACTCACCGTTTCATCTCGAGCTAAGTTCTGTTCCCGTATTACTCTCTCCACTCTCTTCTTGTGTGTTTTATTTCTTTTACATTAAAAAAAAAATTGTGCATTTTGGTTTTTTGCTGTAACCCCGTCTTTGTTCCCAATCCACCCTTTTGAAGTCAACGTGCACGTTCATGCTCCCGGGTCGAATTAGGTGGGGAATGTGCATGACCATGGCCATAAATTGTTGCTTCCTTCCTGACCTTCCTACACTTGTCCCTTTATATTTCGTTCCCCATCTGTCTCTCGTCATTATTTGCATGTCTCCTGGTTCGACTTGCTCTTTGCTGCTGTCATCTGGACACCTCGCTGTGATCCTGAGAATGCCTCACCGATTGGTAATATCCCGTTCATATTCCTTTCCTTGTCTCTACCACACATAAGGCTGTCTAATTCAGGTCCTGCTGTGTTATTAATTTTTAGCTGTGCCTCTGTATTTATTTTTAATTGATTGTCCCTGTTGTGGAAGCCCTCGTTTTTCTATTACCTTACCCGAATCGCATTTGTCATTGCTGTCCCGGAGTGTCCTTTTTTTTATCATTTTACTATGGTTTAGTTTATGGTTTATGAGTTTACTATGGTTGTTAGGGCTCATATCCCGCTGTTTCATTTGGCATGACTTTTTGACATGCGATCCTTACTGGAGCCCTCTGCAGTTTCTGTAATCGTTGTTCATGCTCCCGAACACCAACTCCATGAGCACAAACCGCCTAAATGGTCTCTCTCTCTTTATCTCAGCCATCCTGTTCCTGTTTGGCTTCATGATTTTAGTGTGCAGTAGCCGATGGTACCCTAGCCGCTACTCTCACTGTGCTGTTGCCTGCTGGGATCTGTGCTGTGATCTCATGACCGCTGTCCTTATATCCCTGCATGCACAGTCATATTTTTTATGTTGCCTGTTGTCACCATCCTCGATTACAGAAAATTTTCTACTGTGCCAATGTTGAATTTCCAGCTGCTTTGTGTCCCCTATCTGTTGCTCTGCTCCCCCCCCCCCCACATTCAAGATTTGCCACTGTGTCCATGCCCCAATCTCCCGATATCTGAGTAGTTGCCAAGAATCCTGCCATGCACCCTGTCCCAACTACTGAATGGATGTGTGGTGCCTTCAACTACAGCACTGGCACCGCTCGGGTATGCCAGACATTGAGAAATGATATATTTCTTCTCAAATTACGGGCACTAAATAAGGGCTACCTTTGTCACAAGCTATGTATTCCATGGCTACCAGTGTGTGTGTGTGTGTGTGTGTGTGTGTGTGTGTGTGTGTGTGTGTTACCCACGACATTCATTGTTCTGTTACCTTTGTGGTTTGACTGCTGTGCAATATGGTTCCATCACTAGCTTATCTAATCATCATACCCCGGTATTTTGAACAGCGTTATTTGCTAGCTCAGCTAGAATTTATTGTCTCCACATCACAGTATTGAGATCTAGCTGTGTTTCACTGACCCTATGGCTGTACCCCATGCCTGCCTCTTTGTTAGAGAGATTGGGATGTTTTATCCTAGTGTGCGATACTTTTCACAGATGATGTGCATACATGGTCCAGGTGGTCATTTGAACCTTAGGATCACATGGAAGTCACCAACCTGTTCCCCATACACAGCCCTCCCCCACTCAATACCACCAAAAACTAGCTCTTTTGGCACTTCCACATTGTTTCCCTGTATCCCTTGCTAAACATTCTTTCATTCCTCCACTGTATCTCTATTTTATCGTTCCCATAGATAGTCACAGAACTACACAGCCACAGTTGTTACATTGGCAATGTGGAGGAGGTGTGTGACACACACATGCTCATTGAGGCTCAAAATGAGAACTGCTTATTTGGTCAGCACAGTCTCTCTCTCTCTCTTTTGTTCTGCATATGTGTGTGTGTGTGTAGATGGATATATATATGGACAAACTTGTAAATAGGGCATAATAGTCCTATGAATAACTCCTGTCAAAAAATATCTTTTTTATCTATTATATATATATATATATATATATATATATATATATATGTATCTATGTGCACATGTGTATATATATGTATGTATGTGTATGTATATATATATATATATATATATATATATATATATATATATATATATGTGTGTACATGTATGTATATATATTCATACATATGTATATACAGTGTGTGTGCCTATGTATATATTTGTATATATGTATATACAGTATGTGTGTGTTTGTGTATATATTTACAGTATTTGTGTGTATATGAGTATGTGTATATGTCTGTATGTATACTGTATATGTGTGTATGTCTATGTATATTTGTGTGTGTGTGTGTATGTCTGTATGTATATATGTGCATGTGTGTATGTCTGTATGTCTGTGTGTGTGTGTGTATATATATATATATATATATATACAGTATTTGTGTGTATATGAGTGTGTGTATATGTCTGTATGTATACTGTATGTGTGTGTATGTCTATGTATATATGTGTGTGTGTGTGTGTGTGTATAGGTATGTGTGTGTGTATATGTCTGTATGTATATATGTGTGTGTGTATATGTATCTGTCTGTATGTCTGTGTGTGTATATATATGTCTGTATGTATACTGTATATGTGTGTGTGTGTGTATAGGTATGCGTGTGTGTATATGTCTGTAGTATATTTGTGGCTATACATGACATAACATGCACTGTGCATCATCAATTCACACCTGCGAATTTCAGTTGGGTAGTCTGGAATCAGTTAAAAATCAGGCTAGCCTGGTGATGGTCTAGTGAGAGGTGAGCAGGACTCAACTGCGAGGATGGCAATGGAAGATAGCCGGGGGGTCCTGGTTAAAGATGGGAGCGGCAGGGCAGGGCAAGGCAATATTTATTTAAAAAGACGCCCAATCCCGGAGGCTCTGGGTGCCGTACAAGTAAGTAAACCAATATACAAGATAACGCCATAAATAGCAAATGAAAAGAAAAACATATAAATAATCAGAAGCACAAGATAAAATCTATCACAGATAGTGTGCTAAAAAAAGGGGTGCCGATAACTATGTCTATACGAATCGCTTTACAGCAAAGGGACCAAAAACAGCACGGCAGGAGAACCTGCCACAAAGGCATATAAGATGTCTACTGAAACAGCATGGCAGTCCTCCACAAATGCAAAATCAGCCCGTCCACTGGCAACTATCAGGATTCCAACCTTCAGGAGATAATCTCCACTGTAGGGCACCAAGAATGTTGTTTCCTAGATGAGGCCTAGTGAGCATCAGGCATCTGGGACCCAGCTCAGAGGGAGAAGTGTGCACATCAGTAACAGGACCGGAAGCAAGGAGGGGAGGTGGAGCACAAATCAGTTCCTGCTGATGTGGAGGGAATGAGGTAACATAGGGAGCTGCTGTATTCACAGGTCATAGAGGCGCTTCAAAGTCAGATGAGTGAGATGTTGCTCAGAACACATGAAGTGGGGTGGGGTGGGGAGGTGTGGAAGCATGGATGTCATTTTGTAAAACGTATAGAAGCTGGGCACTGGGCTAACCGGCTAGAAGGATCCTGCCCTATCCACTAGTGAGACCGCGTCATTATAGTACATCACCATAAACTCTCCTCTTGCAGTGGAGGCTGCCACTCCAGTGCAAGGTCAACACATGTGAGAGTTTTGGACAGGAGGGACAGAGGAAGTGGGAGAGCATGAGGCCTCGTTTGCTGAATGGAACACATGTCAGGATATAGGGTACAAGGTAGGTGACAACTGTTGTCAGAAAGTTAGAAAGGACACATGCCCCTAAGGGAAGAAGAGACCTGTCTCATGCTGGTCTGAGGTTGACAGGTGCAAGGGTAACTCAGGAAGTGGTAGAAAGAATGCAGATGGATCTGGGGATGCTTCGGCCATGGTCAAAGATGTGGAAGCTTTTATTTAACACAGACAAGTGCCAGATCATGCAGCTTGCATGCAGAAACATACAGAAACCAGAGGGCAGGGTACTGAAAGGGGGGGTGGTACAAGACCTGCAAGTAACAGAACTGGAAATGGGCTAGACATCACTATTTCAAGGGACCTGAAGGTGTAAAAGCACTGTGAGTGAGCAGCGGCTATGGGCAGCAGAGTTATGTGCTGCTTCTTAAGGGGGATTTCCAGTACATGTTTTGAGTTCATAGCACCCTTGTACACCCATCTGGTTAGGCAGGATTTGGAGTATGTGGTCCAGTTCTGGAGGCCATATCTCAGAAAGAATGTGATGAGGCTGCAGCGAGTTCAGAGGAGGGCAACGAAGAATGTTAGGGTGCTGGGCCATCTGTCCTATGATGGAAGGTTAGGGCAACTGAACATGCACTCCCTGGAACCCAGTGGGGAAATGCAGGACATGATTAACACCTTTAAGTACCTAAAAGGTATAAACCAGGTGCTAGTGGGAAGCATCTGCCAAATGAAAGGGAATTAGGTGGACTAGAGGGCATGCCTTACATATTGAGGGTGGACAGTTCAAGGGTAACATTAGGAAGTACTATTTCACACAGACTATTGTGGATAAGTGTAATAGGCTACGTGAGGTGTTGATTGGAGTGGTACCTGAGGACTGGCAGCAGGCAGATGTGATTCCACTTCTCAAAAGTTGGAGCAAGACAGAGGCAGGAAACTACAGACCTGTCAGTTTGACCTCTGTGGTAGGGAAAATGATGCAATCACTTCTGAAGGAAAGAACTGTTGAGTACCTAGAGGTCAGTGGCGCACAGGACCCAACCCAAAATGGAACCACAGCAGGAAGGTCATGTCAGATGAATCTAATTGATTTCTTTGACTGGGTGACCAAAGTAGTAGACTAGGGAGGAGCTGTAGATATGGCCTACCTAGACTTTAGCAAGGAATTTGACACAGTCCCACACAAAAGATTAATAATCAAATTAGACTGCCTGGTAGTGGGTCCCAGGGTGGT
Source organism: Neoceratodus forsteri (assembly GCA_016271365.2). Classification (NCBI taxonomy): domain Eukaryota; kingdom Metazoa; phylum Chordata; order Ceratodontiformes; family Ceratodontidae; genus Neoceratodus; species Neoceratodus forsteri. The sequence goes on along the minus strand of CM028138.1, from coordinate 672,439,020 downwards.
ACCCTGGGTATAACACTGGCTGGAGAACAGGACACAGAAGGTAATAATAAACCGAGTCCAGTCTCAACAAACTGGGGTTACCAGTGGGGTACCGCAGGGTTCAGTACTGGTTCCAGTACTTTTCATTGTCTTTATAAGTGACATTGCCGAGGTACTGGAAGGAAAAGTAGGCCTCTTTGCAGATGACACAAAGATCTGCAAATGGGGTGATACACAAGGGTGGGTGGAAAGGCTGAAAATGGACATTGCAAGGTTGGAGGAATTGTCCAATGTATGGCAGCTTATATTCAATGCAAAGAAGTGCAAAGTAATGCGCCTGTGAAACAAAAACCCAGGGGCAGAGTACAAACTTGGAGGGGAGGGGTTAGTAATGATAACTAAAATGGAAAGGGACGTGGGCTAATCATATCAGATGACCATTCTGTAGCCAAGCAATGTGAGAAGGCAGTAGTGATGCCTGGGGGAGGGGGAGGGGGTGGTGGGACTGGGATGTTTAGGGAGAGACATCACCAGCAGAAAACCAGAATATGTTATCCATCTGTACAGACAGTTGTTGAGACCCCATCTGTAGTACTGTGTGTAGTTTTTGAAACCCAATCTCCGCAAAGACATAGACAGAGTGGAGGCTGTCCAGAGGATGGCAACCAAAATGGTGCAGGGTCTGCACCAGAAGACATACGAAGAGAGACAAAAATAGCTTAATATGTATACCCTTGAGGAAAGGAGGGAGAGGGGTGACATCATAGAAACTTTCAAGTACCTCAAGTGAATCCACACAGTCCAAGATGGTAGCATTTTTCCAAAAATGAGATGTGCAAGAACAAGAGGGCACAATTTGAATACAGAGGGGGATGTCTCGGGTCAATGTGAGGAAGTATTTTTTTGCAGAGAGGGTGGTGGACACATCCTGAAGAGTGTGTGGGGTCTGAAACTGTGGGATAATTCAATAATGCATGGGACAGATATAAGGCAATTCTGGTTGGGGTGGGAAGAAATAGGCTGTTGGTTAACTACAATCTGCAGCTACTCCAGTAGGTGTAGCACGGGGCAGACTAGGAGGGCCAGGCGGTCCTTATCTACCATCAAAGTCAATGTTTCACTATACACAGTGAATTTGCCAGAGTAATGGAGGATGGCTACATTGTGCCATTCCACGAGTGCAGCAGCAGAGACCTGTGTGAGAATTACCGCCTAGTTAGTCTTACTTCAGTGCTGAGTAAGGTAAGGGAGGTACTTATAAAGGGAAGGATAGTTTGCTGCTGCACAGCAGTAAGCATGGATTCACTAGAGGGTAGTCTAGTAAAAAACAATTAAATTGAGTTCTTCAACTTGTTAACGAACCTGGTTGACAAGTGGGTGGCAGTGTATTTCAACTACTTGGACTTCAGTAAGGCCTTTGTCACCGTTCCCCAGTGAAGACTGGTTAACCAGGTAGGTAGTACAGGTGTGGGGTACAACATAACAAGTTGGGTTTAAAGATTGCTGGCAGAGCAGTGCATTCTATTTGGGGGCATGTACCCATTGGTGTCTCCAAGTGGTTATTGCTGGTACTACTCTGTTTCACCTGTGCCATATGTGACCTTACGGTTGGCTGAGGGGATGGATGACACAAAAATCGGCAATAGAAGTAGAGTCATAAGTTTTGCTGGCAGGTATGCTGTTTGACCTGCAAGCGCAGAAAAGGTGGGTCGAGACATGGCAACTCAAGTTTATCATCTGAAAGTGTGCATCACGCACATGTGGTACAAGAACCAAGTTCCACTTCTATTGTGTTATTACAGATTATCTTTTCATTTATGCATCCACTATTCTACGTACGCACATATCACGTCATGCTGCACAGGTCTTATATTCAATCACCCATCAACACAGGACAGAGGACAGATTGTGTAGATTTCTGCATTCTCACTCAAACCGCTTCCCTCCCTCTTTCCCAAGCCACCACCAAAATAGCAACAGTACTCACTATTTCACACACATTGCACATTTCATCATGTATTATTTGTTGACCAGGTAAGTGCACTAGACAAATCCTGCCTATTTTCAGGCACAACCTGGGGAAGGGGGATACAGATGAATGCCAACTGACCTTGAACCAGATTAAGCTGTGGTGGTAATTTTTAGTGAATGAGGGAAATTCCCCCTACTCTTTTTCAATAAGTGCCATAGGCTCTTTAACAGCCACCTGAACTACCACCAGTCCAGGCAGATGGGACCTCAGTTTAACATCTCATCCGAAAGACAGCACCTCAGAAGTGCAGCACCCCTCTCATGCTGCACTACAGTGTCAGTACTGAGATATTAACCCAAGTACCAGACGTGGGAACTGAACCCACAGCTTTCTGATCTCCCAGCCTCAGAGAGGAGTGTGCTACGTACTGAGCCACTGACACTGCTATAGTAATATACGTATAGTAATGTCTTTAGTGGAATGATGCTTACTTAGTCTTGTTATTATGGGAATAGGGTGAGAACTGCTCATGCATCAGCATATTACAATTCTTGATTGTGTTGCCAAGACCCAACTAAATGTGTTTCATTCATATGTAAGTACTGTGGGGTGCTGGGTGATGATGGCTCACATTTGAGTACAATCTATTCAATCACCTTCTCAAGTCTGTACAGCAGATGATGTGTTTACACCTGAACCTTGCTGGTACAATTTATTTCTATTTCTTCTTTCAAGTCTGTATTTATTTCTTAGCATTTACTGTTTTCCAAAATGTGGACTGACAGTTCTTAGAAACAATGCTTCGTCTGTCTCCCCACATCTGTGTTCCTTCATGTTAGTTTACCACATCAAGCACCTTTGAACATTGATGTGAAATTTATTTCATTACATTTTAAATCAGTTTCCTCACTCGTATTCTTGCCTTATGAAGCACCTGCCTACAAGTGATTTCTTTACCACACCTGTGCACTCTGGAGAACATTTAGGTTTCTCTTCTCTTACTTCCCCTGTTTTCGTCTATTTTTTTGCGTGCTACCATTCTCTTAGTACTTTGACTTTCTTGTCCTGTCCACCACTGCTGTATCGCTGTTTACATATCTGCTTCTTTTTGGTTATGCAAATGCCCTCTCAATGATATACACAAACACATACACACAGACCCTTCCCTAAGGGAAGCAGGGAAGGCAGTAAGGCAGGCAAAGTCCCAAACTGAGGAAACACTAGCATGAACAGTAAAAGAAGGTGACACAAGACTTTCTATAGATACATTAGTGAAAGGAGAAAGTTCAGAGGGGGTATTGCTAAGCTCAAAGGAGAAAAGGGTGCATGTGAAGAGGAGGAGGACCCTGTAAAAGCATCTATCCTAAATAAATACTTTTGCTCAGTATTTACTGAAGAGAAGGTAGGGCAGGGCCCATAGCTCAGCACCATGGACACAGTGGGGAGGGAGGTGAGCACTACTCCCTTCACAAAAGAAAGGGTCCTACAAGAGCTCGCTAAGCTCAGGGTGGACAAGGCAATGGGACCTGATGGCATACATCCCAGGGTACTTAAGGAGCTAAGGGTGGAACTAGCAGAGCCATTAGCAGAACTGTTTAGTGAGTCTCTGAGCACAGGAGAGGACCCTGAAGACTGGAGAAGGGCTCATGTGATCCCGCTTCACAAGAGTGGTAGCAGGGAGGAGGCAGGGAACTATAGACCAGTCAGTCTTACCTCAGTAGTGGGCAAGATTATGGAGGCACTCCTTAAGGAAAGGATAGTGCAACACCTGGAATCCATAGGGGCACAGAATCCAAGACAGCATGGGTTTACAACACGAAGGTCCTGTCAAACTAATCTCATAGATTTCTTTGACTGGGTAACCAAAGTGGTGGACCAAGGGGGAGCAGTTGATGTCGCCTACCTTGACTTCAGCAAAGCTTTTGACTCTGTTCCACATAGAAGATTGATAAATAAGCTGGGTAGGCTCGGGGTGGGTCAGAAGTTGGTCAACTGTGTGGCAAACTGGTTGACGGGCAGAAAACAGAGATTGGTGGTAAATGGCATACAGTCAGAAGAGATGCAAGTGGCAAGTGGGGTACCACAGGGATCAGTCCTGGGGCCAGTCCTCTTCAATATCTTCATTAGTGACATTGCAGATGGACTAGAGGGTAAGGCTTGTCTGTTTGCAGATGACACCAAGATCTGCAACAGAGTAGATGATCCAGATGGAGTGGACAGAATGAGAAGAGATCTGGATAAACTAGCAAAATGGTCAGAAGAGTGGCAACTGAGATTTAATGCAAAGAAGTGCAAGATCATGCACATAGGGAAGAGAAACCCTGAAGCCACCTATAGGTTGGGAGGGAGTTGGTGGCAGTCACAAGGAAGAGAGACTTGGGCATCATCATCACCGATGACCTGAAATCATCCAAGCAGACCTCTAAAGCAGTAGGTAAGGCTAGGGGATGTTAGGGTGTATTAGCAGGGTACCAAAGTCGTAAGAGGGAGGTAATAATCCTCTTTACAAGACACTGGTTAGGCTCCCATCTGAGTACTGCATGCAGTACTGGAGGCCACACCTTCACAAGGACATTAACCAAATTGAGGCAGTCCAGAAGGGCAACCAAAATGGTGCAGGAACTGCATCAGAAAACATATGAGGACAGATTAATGGAGCTCAATATGTATACCCTTGAGCAAAGGAGGGAGACAGGTGATATGATCGAAACATTCAAACACATTAAGGGCATTAACAAGGTGAAAGAGTCTAACATGTTTAAATATGAGAAAAAATAGCAGAACAAGAGGACACAGCATGAGATTAGAGGGAGGCCGATTAAGCAGGAATGTGAGGAAATTCTTTTTCACAGAAAGAGTGGTGGATGCATGGAACTGCCTTCCTCAGAAAGGTGGTGGCTATGAATACAGTGCAGGGCTTCAAACAGGCATGGGATAGGCATAAGGGAGCAATACAAATGAGTATGAATAGATAGGCCACTGATAGAGCAAAGGCCGATGGCACATTTATAAGGTAGAAAAAGAAATGGGCAGACTGGATGGGCCTTGCGGTCCTTATCTGCCATCAACCTCTATGTTTCTGTTTCTAAATTACATATCTGCTAGTTATCACCTTGACAACCTGGTCAGTCCTGTTTTTCAATGCTTATTGTTCAATCAGATGCCATACTCAATTGCATTGGTGTCTTTCCATAATATGCACTCTTCTCTCTCGCCGTCATGACACTTCTGTTCCTGGATGTGTTAACTTGCACTGCTGTAAACCATAAGCATCTTAACCGCCAAACAGGCAAAGCAAACTGGTGGGTGTAGTAGTGTAGGATGTGGTGGTGTCTAGGCAGTGTAGATCATGTAGGAGTCTAAGACATAGCTTTGATAAAGCCATGATATTCTCTTTGTTGCATCTTTCTACTCCTTGAGGTTAGGGTAACATTTTTTAACCTGTAGTAGCACGCTAATCTGGAGCTTCTTTCAAGATGCGACTTGGTAGCTCAAGGAATTTTAGTGACTAGCTCATGGTTCACACAGAATGAACCTCAGAGCATTAACCAGCTGTGCTACACTGCCTCCTAGGCACAGGTTTTCCATCTGGCTATGCACCTCAGCATATTATGTGCTTGTACCACAGCTCTTCTACACTGCGGTACCACCATCACTAGATCCTTGTCTCCCCTACAAACATGCAGTGCTTCACCCTCTAGGGTTTAGTTATGCGCTTCTCTTTTTTTTCACCCTGGTGTGGAACCCTGCATTTCCCAGCACTGAATTTTATGTAACTTTATGTGCAATGAAGAGTGGGACGGGGGGTGGGTGCTCAGGACTGGCTGAGTGGATGAATATGGGGGTGCACGACAAGAATGAGGATCAGGGATCAGCCATAACCTTTTTTTGCACTAGCCAGCAGGACGAGTTGGTTCAGAATTGCACTAGCCCACAGATGGTTGCACTAGCCCACAATTATAATGGGAAATTTTGATGACTTAAATACTCTGATTAGTGCATCTTTATCCAGCTTGCACATTGCTTCCTGTCCTAGCAAAAAAGCGATTGCAATGCAATCACGTGCAGCGTGCATCTCCATTGTTTTGTACCGTGTCCCCCTCACTTCCCTTTTCTGCAAACCAGAGGATGCGATAACAGCAAATGTTCAATCAAGCAGGCCTAGCTCTGCATGCACAGTAGCTGACAAGACATCATCCAGCGGCGGAGCCAGGTTTGAGATCATTTGGGAGCCGGGGGGCATTCAGTCAATCACAGGCTCCACAATGAGCACTAAACAGTGTATAAAGATGGTGGCGGGTGCCACTACTCACACTGGGGCAGTCAGGAGGGGCGACCGCCCCCCCAGCCTCTCCCTGGCTCCACCACTGACATCATCATGCACCTCACCACAGCTCCCCCCCCCACACACACACATGCACACACCCCTCCAGAGTCCAGGGCAATGAAGAGAGTCAGGCAGAGAAAGACACTCCCAGCCCCCACCCCATGATCAACCGGGAAATGCACTTCTGGAAGTTTTCACACAGGGCTAAGTGAGCCAGGGGCAGAGCAGGATTTATTTGGGGAGGGAGCTACACAGGCCTAGGGGGTATGAGATGCAGAAAACATTGTGACATTTCTGTTTATACATACCAGGCACAAAATGATTGATTTCACATGCTCTGCCCCAACAAGTTTTTTTTTAACATTATCCTTTCATTAGCCCAGGGGAAACTGCACACGGGCATGATGCTATGCTACCTCTGTTTCTGTACAGGATGCTATATGCACCCAATGAATACCTATTTAAATGTCCAGATTATATACTTTATCAATGTTTATCTTTGTACCATACATGCTCCAAAGCTTTTTTTAGGATGAAATGACGTGTGTGATAAGGGTGGGCCTGCATGGATGGCATTGGCAGGCGTGGCCCATTAAGAAGAGCTGTGGACCCCTACACCAGCCAGTAATGACAGCTACGGGTCTATGGATGGACACTTAAGAGTCTGGTCTGCAGTGGTGTCCAGGAAAAGCACAAAGTTGAAAGATTGGGAGGTGAGAGGGAGCAGTTATGGTAAGGCTCTGATCAATCCCACCACCTGCAGGGCAGATCCTGTATACCTTTTAGCATGTTGTCACTGAAATGTTGGATACAGACACTCAAAATGTTGGGAAATTAGGCAACCAGACAAAGACAAATTCAGAAAACTGGAAGCTACTCTTGATCACAGCCTGCACGCTAGCTGAGTGTCCTAGCAATGGTGTGATAATGACTCACACTAAGCATTTTGTTGGATCCTCCTCTTGAACTGCCAGAGAACTGTAGCTCTTAATGAGCTGCTAATCACACCAGTCCACCTGGAACACTGAGGGTGATGGGCATGAGGACTACAGCCTGCTAAAGTATGGACCTTTTAAACTTCATTAACAGCCATGAAAAACCTAAACTAGCCAAGACGGACAAGCAGAGGGTTAACTGCACTAGCCCTGATCAATTTGCACTAGGTCTCGGGCTAGTAAAACAATGTAAGGTCAAACCCTGATGAGGATCATATGAACAATGGGGGAGGCTGCATCCGGAGGGGGAATTGAGGTGTGTGCCCACTAGGCATGTTAGGCAGGCTGTGGTAGGTGCTGAAAATGGGTGGGTGTTCCGCCTTAACAAACTACCTCTCCCTCTCTGTTCCAGATGTTCACAGAGTGAAGGAAACTCGCTCCACATTTTCTGGCACTGTCTCAAAGTCGCCCCCTTGTGGACCTCCATTCAGGATAAACTAGATCCCATACTAGGCTTCACAAACCTTTTCACGCCCGATATCTGTATCCTAGGTAATTACTCCACGATAGACTGCCGGGAACGTCGATATCATATGGCCTTAGTGTCCATAGTAGTCAAAAGGTTGGTCCTCAAGCACTGGACTGGCCAGCTGACCTTAACATATGCCGAATGGTTAACAGAACTCTCCAAATGCTTCAACATGGAGAGGCTTGTAGCCAGCTTTCGCAATCGCATGGACCTGTTCCACAAAAAGTGGGATAAACTATATGCGTTATATCTGCACCATTGATCACTTGGTTTCTTCCCTGATGCACATCAAGGCTTCCTTTCTTTCACCTACTCCTAGAGTTTTCATTTTCATAACCATGTTATGACTCTTTTGTTGATTTGATAACAGAATTTAAGCCTACTACCACTATGCACACTCTAGAAGGGTTTTAGCAGAGAGGAGGGTGGGCATGACATGGGAGGGTGAAGGGTGGGTTAGGGCGGGTTGGTTGGGGTGGTGGGTGGGAGGGTTTGGGGTATTTGTCTTTTAGTTATCCCATGAATTGATATCCGACATCTGTATGCAATGTTCTGTTTTGTCAAAATTAATAAACATGAATTTCAAAAAAAAAAAAAAAAAAGAAAATGGGTGGGATGGCAGTGAGTATGATGAAGGCTATGCCAAGGAGATAGGGCGTAAGGACCACTCAAGGTCGTGGACAGGTGTGGGAGGGTGGTGTGGTGATTCAAATAGCGAGACTCAGAGGGGAGGAAGGGGGAGCGTGGGTTGGTCAAGGCCTGGAGTACAAGTGGTGTCCGGGGTCAGTCATGAGGGGACTACATTTTACACTCAGATTGTGGGAGTTGCTATGAGCCAGCTGGGTTGAAAGGCATGAAGAAATGACAAGTACGGGCATCGAAGGCTGGGAAACTTTGTGGGGTGATCAAGGGGGCAAGGGGGGGTTCGAGTGGTTCTGTTGTGCAATTCCATGCTCCTGTGTATTATGAGGTTAGAGTGTTCCTGCTATGGAATTCCATGCTCCTGTGCATTATGAGGTTAGAGTGTTCCTGCTATGCAATTCCATGCTCCTGTGCATTATGAGGTTAGAGTGTTCCTGCTATGCAATTCCATGCTCCTGTGCATTATGAGGTTAGAGTGTTCCTGCTATGCAATTCCATGCTCCTGTGCATTATGAGGTTAGAGTGTTCCTGCTATGCAATTCCATGCTCCTGTGTATTATGAGGTTAGAGTGCTCCACTATGCAATTCCATGCTCCTGTGTATTATGAGGTTAGAGTGCTCCTGCTATGCAATTCATGCTCCTATGCATTATGAGGTTAAGTGCTCCTGCTATGCAATTCCATGCTCCTGTGCATTATGAGGTTAGAGTGTTCCTGCTATGCAATTCCATGCTCCTGTGCACTATGAGGTTAGAGTGTTCCTGCTATGCAATTCCATGCTCCTGTGCATTATGAGGTTAGAGTGTTCCTGCTATGCAATTCCATGCTCCTGTGCATTATGAGGTTAGAGTGTTCCTGCTATGCAATTCCATGCTCCTGTGTACTATGAGGTTAGAGTGTTCCTGCTATGCAATTCCATGCTCCTGTGTATTATGAGGTTAGAGTGTTCCTGCTATGCAATTCCATGCTCCTGTGTATTATGAGGTTAGAGTGTTCCTGCTATGCAATTCCATGCTCCTGTGTATTATGAGGTTAGAGTGTTCCTGCTATGGAATTCCATGCTCCTGTGTATTATGACATTAGAGTGTTCCTGCTATGGAATTCCATGCTCCTGTGTATCCAGTGGGATAGGCAGGGCAAGGTTGAAGCCTGTCTGCTAATACCCAGATCTCACCCTGTCCTGACAGTGCACAAGGCCAAGTACAAGGTTTATTCACTGGCAAGGGAATGTGATGGTTTTCCCGACATAATGGTGCCACTGGGTACAAATGACATAAATGGGAATAGTGAAGTAACGATACAGGAAAGTTCCCCTATCTGGCCAGTGTTTGCCACACCATAGAATGCTCTACCTCCTTTTTGTACACCCTGCCGGTGCTGAGGGCTATTGAGGCGAAACATCCTAAGGTTAGGGTGGTTAATTGATACCTCATGGAATTGTGGTAGTCTAGGATGTATGGGCTTGTGTGGGACTCGAGGTGCAACCGGGTAGAATAATGGTCGGTATGCTTGGGACAGGCACCATCCTCAATTTCGAAGGGATGTAAATTTGAAAGTTTAAAATAGCTGGGATTATCATTCAAAGGTGGGGTTTAAACTGGGAGGGGTGGACCAAGGTGCTGCTGCAGGGTGTCTGATAAGAGGGACTCTGGCTACACTTTCCTAATGTGCTTTAGGGATACGGACAAAATACCGCTTGGTTGCAGGGGGGTGGAAGGCATGTGACCACATCTGTGCGCATGAGTGTGAGGAATGGAAGTGGTGGAAAGTGTTGCAGGGTTGTCTGAATAAATGCCAGGAGCCTCAGAACAACAATGCCCGTGCTCCAAGCCATGCTATTTTAAGGGGGCTAATATGGTCTCCAAGGAGGGTCGTTGGTGCTTGTACCCAATGGGATGTGTCCTAGGGGCCCCCTACTGTTTGACATCTATGTCTCTGACATAAGGAATGGTGTCAGGAGTGCACTGAGTCTCTTTGCAGCTGACATGAAGCTGTGAGCACTGGTGAATGCAGCGGTGGGTAGAGTGGCCCTGCAGAAGCACTTGTGGTCTCTGTATCGGTGGTCGAGGAAGTGGAAACCAAAGTCCAATGCCGTGAAGTTCGGGGTTCTGCACCGTGGTGCCATAAACCTGGGGAAAGTGCATACCCTGGGTGGAGACTCCCCACAAGTGTCGGTGGCCGCGAGTGAAGTGGGGTTTGTATGCAATGTTCAAATGAACAACTCTGAGACTTTTGTATGAGGGCCGCACCCAAAGCCAATAGTATGCTTGCATGCATCACTAGTGGGATAACCACCAGAAGGAGGGAAGTGATCCTCTAATTGTAGAACTGCTTAGTTTGGACTCGCACTTAAAACAGGACATTGCACTCCTAGCGTGGGTGTGGAATCCGGAAAGCAAACTGTTCTGGACTATGGTGGGGGTGTGGGTGGGGGTAGGTGGATGGGTGGGGCTGGAATGAATGACCTACGAGGAGCAGATTGAGGAGCTCGACATGTACACCCAGGAGTAGAGGAGGGACCGGGTGGACATGATAGAGGTCTTCAAGAACATAAGTGTGATTAATAGCGGAGGCTCATTGGGTGTGTTCCAAATCAAAGGGGGGGGCAACTACAGGATGCGTGTGGAAGCTGATGGTGGGAGACATGGTATAGAGGAGGAGGTGTTACTACTTCACTCAGAGGGCAGTGGAACCATTGAATGCGATGCACAAGGTGCAGGTGCATGCAGAGACTGTAGGGTGGTTGAAGCCAGACTGGGGTAGGTATAGAAGGAGAGTGAAGCTGAGGAAGTGCACTACAAGTGGGGGCTGTGTGAAATCAGTGTTCGGGACACATTAAGAAAATCATAGTAACACTGTTCATGAGCATAGGACCTAAAAATGCCTATGTTGAAAGTTTGGTGACAAATGTCTATACAATGACAGTGTTACAAGCGTGCATTCCGCCGTTTCCACGCATGCAACGTGGCTGATAACTTGCACAGAGACATGGGGGAAGGGTATCCATGCAACAGAAGGCAGGGCTCATGTGCAAATGATGGGGAGGAGTGGCGTAAGACCCATCCAAGGAGACAAAAGGAGTCCTGACAAGCAACAGAGGACAAGAGGTTATTAAGAGGTATTCGCTAAATTTTAAAGGGGACTTGGCCATGGGAAGGGTGCTTAGTCTATGTGTACCATCGGGGATATATGGCGGGATTAGACAGTTTAGTGTGCCATACGGTGTGGGCACCCTGGCCCTCTGTGGTGTGCAGCAGCACTTCATGGATCTGATCAGTTGTGCCACGGTGACATGGCAGTTATGGTGGGTCCTAAATTGTGTCAGACAGGAGACAGAAATGTGCTTGGGCAATAAATTGGGATTGAAGGATTAGTCAAGGGCTAGGACAAGGTGGACACCAATGCAAATGTCACTCACTTTGGGCAGATGGACGATTACGGAATAGAGTGTGATGCCATGGCCAAAAGGGAGTGTGCTATATATGTCACTCAAATGGTGGTGGCGTCAAGAAACTGGATGTAGGGTGGTGACAGAAAACAGGGTGCGGGAGAGCATGGAAGGATTGACAATTTTGGCTGAGGCCCCTGAGGCAAGGGTGGCATACAGTTCTCCTGTTGTGTGATTCCATGGTCATCGCCGTTGGTATCCAGTGAGAGGTGCTGGGTGATGGCAAAAACCTGACCATTACGAACTTAATGTTTCTCTGTCTTCACCATGCATAAGGCCAAGCACCTCACGTATGGATTGTCAAATGAATATGCCTTTCCCAGACATTCCCAAATGATACACATGGAAATGTTGAACTATAGATATGTTCAATGTTTCAGGAGCAAGCATGGGAGTTTCTCACCATAGGCTGCTCAGTCTCCTTCACTGAGATCCGTCTGGTGACAAGTGTCAGCGTGTAGAACTAACTCAAAATTAACGAGATTAACGAATTGCTCTGTGAGTGGTGTGAGGCTCTGTTGTTGTGGTGCGGTGGGGTACTGGGGTGCAACCTTGTAGGATAAGAACTTGTATGCTCGTGAAGTGCTCCACCTCAGTTTTTGGTGGAGGGAAATTCTAAAGCATAAACTAGAAGGATTCGTCCAAGAGAGGTGTGGCTTAAACTTGTGAAGGTGGTATGGATGGCAGTGGTGCGGATTATAGAATTCCAAAATGGTATGTACTCTGTCTTCCCCCACCAAAGGGCATGGCGGGATGCGGAATGAGAGCAACAGACTGTGTTCAGTGTGGGTAGAGTAGTCCATCACAGCCATTCCCTTGTACCTGCCCACGCCCTCTCTAACCCTTCCACAGTCTCCAAATTCTCACTTCCCCAGTGCTCTGCATTCCATGGTTCTACCACCCTCTCAGTGACGTAGCACCTCCTCCTTTCTCCCCTGAGTCTCCCTCGATCCAGCTTCCACCCATGCCCTCTAGTTGCCCCACCACCTTACTTCAGAGCACCCCACCTGAGCCTCCCCTATTTACCCCCTTCATGTAGTTTAAGGCCTCTATCATGTCTCCCCTGCCCCATCTCTCTTCCAGTGTGTACATATTTAGCTCATCAAGCCGTTCTCCCAAGCCCCTGATCATTTTTTTTTGCCCTCCTCTGGACCCTTTCCTGTAGTTCAATGTCTCTTTGTAAGTGTGGCCTCCAAAAATGCACACATTACTCAAGGTGTGGCGTCACCAATCAGTTATGCTGTGGTGTTATCACTTCTCTCATTCTGTAAGTGATCCCCCTGGTGATGCATCCCAGAATCCCGTTTGCATTTTCTGATACCCTCCTACAAGTCTCAGAGTTGTTCATCTTGACTTCCACCAACCTCAGGTTCCTCTCAGACATCGATACTTTCAGCATTTTCACACTCCCAAACCCCACTACCCACCCCCGTTGTGTACACTTGGAGTTGGTTTGTGACGCCAAGGTGCAGTACCCAGCAGTTGCCTGCATTGAACCTCGGTTCCCACTTCCTTGACCACTTCTCCTGGTCATCTAGGTCCCGCCACCCCCATCCCCTTCTTCTGCATCCACCAACGTTCCCAGCTTTGAGTCATCTACAAAGACACTCATTTCACTCCTGATACCATTCATTATGTCATAGACCTAGACGTTGAACAGAACGGGGCCTAGAAGCAATCCCCATTGGTTTCGGAAAAACATTATTGATCAATAACCATTTTGGAATGTGTCACTTCGCCACCTCTGTCAACATCAAGCTGCTCACCACGGTTCATCCCACACTGTGCAGGTGCAGTCACTATCTCAGTGCTCACCATATTGGTGCCCTGTGTGCAATATTAAAGTTACGCTTTATTCAGGCCACACGGCATGGTGTCTGTCCTCCTCTTAATAATTTCTCTGTTACAGATTCCCACAAAATGAGTTTATACTTTCATTGTGAGTACACTGTGAGGCATGATATGTCACGTAGCGTATCCTACCAAGTATTGTTTTGCTACATTTGTGATTCACTAATATGAGTTTTAGCAACAGTCTTTCTGAATGAGTCATTATTTTTTTAAACGTCCACTATGCAATTCCGTCTATTTCTGTTGAAATTTTTTATTAACTTCCTTACAGACATCATGTAACTACATGTCTGATAATGAGCGTCTTGCTGCTTCACCTGTGAAAGCGATCAAGGATGTGTTCGACCTAAACTTGTGCGTCACATGTTGACTAAAGGAGGCCCCAATCAGCATCTTCCACCCACATGTGCACGCAGCAGACTATCTCAACAAACCCTTACCCGTGAGGAGCAACATGCAACGCAAGCGAGGACACCGCCATCAACCAGTGGACATGGCAACCATTCCATGATTCACCAGAAAGAATAATGTTTGAGGGTAGGCAATAAAAATGTATTCCACAGCCAACGTATCGTCACTTTAATGTAGTTGCTTCACAAGAATATTTGTAGCATACCTACCAAAAACCTCACACACCACAGCTGAGATAATACCATATATTAATTTGAATTGTAAAAGTTGAGCTAAACAAAATGCACTGTGGAGACAAATTCACAGACTGCTTGTGTTCACTAGCACGTCATCGGGGGGGAGGTAGACGTACCTTTATTTAGTTATTTATGTAAGTGATCTAATAGGAAGGCATATTGAGATGAGTCCAGCTCGATTCCAGATGTGTCCAGGGGACAAATACAATATAACATACATCAATTCCGTGCAACATAAATTCATTTTGAATGTAATCAGTACAAGAGTGCGCAGTGCCTATGTATACGGTTTATATGTCACCTACACTTCCTTATTACCTCGAGTCCCACAAAGTAAACAACCACGTGCAGCCTAAATTCCTTAATTTCTCTGCAACATGCATGTCTGCTTTATAGTATCTTATATACTTCCAGTTACGTTGTGACTGTTGTAATAATGCTTGTCAAGTGCCTGGCCATGATTTCCATTGCAAGTTATAAAAAAGAATCAACCATCACAACTGCGTAGCTGTTGTTTATTCACAATGGGTGAGTGCCTAAGGAATGCACTAGCAAATGGGCAGGAAGGAGGGGTGGAAGAACAATGGGGAATAATAAAAACTGCCATCACAGAGGTAACAAGCCTTTGTGTGAAGCAAATTAACAAAACAAAACGATGTAAGAAACCACTATGGTTCTCAAAGGAAGTGGCAGTGAAGGTTCAAGAGAAAAAGAAAGCATTCAGGAAGTACAAGGAATCACAGAAGGAGCAGGACAGGGAACTGTATCAGTTAAAGCAAAAAGACTGGGGAAGGCAGTCAGAACAGCAAAGGCCAAACCGAGAAAGATAGGCCAATCTGTGAAGAAGGGGATAAACCAAACAGCAGGCAGAGAAGTGAGGCAACAAAGAGGACGGAGGGTGGGCAGAGGGTGACTGTGAAAAGGCAGAAATACTAAACAAATATTTTTGCTCAGTATTTACAAAGGAAGTGGGAGGTACCTAAAACAAACAGTAGAAACACTCTGATACAGAAGTTGATACCAGCCCATTTACAGAAGAAAGGGTTCTGAAAGAACTCTTAAAACTGAAGGTGGACAAAGCAATGGGGCCTGATGGGATTCATCCAGAATTCTAAAAGAACAAAGGGTAGAACTAGTGACACCACTGACTACCCTCTTTAACAAATCATGGGAGGATGGGGTGGTACCGAGGACTGGAGAAGGGAAGATGTGATTCCCTTCACAAAAGTGGAGCAAGGCAGAAGCAGAAACTACAGACCTGTTAGTTTAACCTCAGTGGTAGGAAAATGATGGAATCATTTCTGAAGGAAAGAATTGTTGAGTATCTAGAGGCCAGAGGGCTCAGGACCCAAGGCAGCATGGATTCACAGCAGGAAGGTCATGCCAGACAAATCTGATAGATTTCTTTGACTGGGTGACCAAAGTAGTAGATCAGGGAGGGCTGTGGACATGGTCTACCTAGACTTCAAAGGCATTTGACACAGTCTCACACAAAGATTAATATACAAGTTAGCTAGCCTGGGAGTGGGTCCCAAGATGACAGCCTGGGTAAAGAATTGGCTGGAGAATAGGACACAGAGAGTAATAGTACATGGAGTCCACTCTGAAGAAAGGGGGGTTACTAGTGGGGTACCACAGGGTTCAGTATTAGGACCGGTCCTCTTCAATGTCTTTATAAGCGATATTGCAGAGGGACTGGAAGGAAAAGTATGTCTCTTTGCAGATGACACAAAGATCTGCAACAGAGTTGATGCACAAGGTGGAGTGGAAAGGATGAGAATGGACTTGGCAAGGTTAGAGGAATGGTCAAATGTATGGCAGCTTAGATTCAATGCTAAGAAGTGCAAGGTAATGCACCTGGGAAACAAAAACCCAGGGGAAGAGTACACAATGGGGGGTGAGATACTAACAACAACAAAAATGGAAAGGGACCTGGGGTAGTCATATCAGATGACCTAAAGGTGGGAAAGCAATGTGAGAGGGCAGCAAGGAGGGCTGGGGGGATACTGGGATGCATAGGGAGAGGCATCAGCAGCAGAAAACAGGAAGTTATTATCCCTCTGTACAGACAGTTGGTGAGACCTCATCTGGAGTACGGCGTGCAGTTCTGGAGACCCAATCTCCGCAAGGATATAGACAGGATGGAGGCTGTCCAGAGGAGGGCAACTAAAATGGTGCAGGGCCTGCAGTGGAAGACATATGAAGAGAGAGACTTAAGGAGCTGAATATGTATAGCCTCGAGGAAAGGAGAGAGAGAGGGGGTGACATGATAGAAACTTTCAAGTATCTCAAGGGAATCAACAAAGTCCAAGAGGGTAGCATCTTTCAAAAAAAGAGGCGTGCAAGAACAAGGGGGCACAATGTGAAGATAGAAGGGGGGCAGCTCAGAGGTAATTTAAGGAAGTATTTTTTCACAGAGAGGGTTGTGGATGCATGGAATGGCCTTCCGGAGGAGGTTGTGGAGTCAAAAACAGTGGTGGAATTCAAGCATGCATGGGACAGTCATAAGGCAATTCTAGGGGTTGGGGGTAGGAAGAAGTAGGCTGCTGGTTAACTAGGATCTGCAGCTTATCCAATAGGTAGGAAAATGGGCAGACTGGGTGGGCCAAGCGGTCCTTATCTGCCGTCAAAATCTATGTTTCTATGTAACTGTTCTTCACTCCACTGACATGTTTTGGTTTGTCTGGTTTTTACTTCATCTTTATGCACCTTCCTCTCAGCAGTATCCCTTTGTCTTTAGTGACTACAGTGTGACCCTGAGTCCCTAGCTCCCCCAAACAGAAAAAACTCAGATGTGTGGCCCACTCATAGACAACATTGAGCACTACAGATACCACCACCACCCCCCCCCCCGTGGTTTATGAGTTGCCCCTAGCATACGATAGGGAATATACTGTCACTATAACTCCAGTGTACAACGTTATACTTGTATAGTTGGATAGTGATGTGCTCTTGTGCCTAGATAAGGACCGCAAGGCTCATCTAGTCTGTCCATTTCTTTTTCGACCTTATGAATGTGTCATCGGCCTTTGCTCTGTCAATGGCCTATCTAGCCATACTCATCTGTATTGCTCCCTTAAGCCTATCCCATGCTGGTTTGAAGCCCTGCACTGTATTCTTATCCACCACTTCCTGAGGTAGGCTGTTCCATGCCTACTCCACTCTTTCTGTGAACAGAACTTCTTCACATTACCCTTTAATCGGCCCCCCTCTAATCTCATGCTGTGTCCTCTTGTCCTGCTATTTTTCTTATATTGAAACATGTTAGACTTTTTCACCTTGTTAATGCCCTTAAGGTGTTTGAATGTTTCGATCATATCACCTCTCTCCCTCCTTTGCCCTATGGTTTACAGGGTGCTGTGTGCTAATATACATATAATATAATAATATAATTAATCCAAGACCCCAATGAGTAATTCAATGTAGTGTATCATGTACTCTTAATGTTCTGTATCATGGATTCCAATGTGTAATTCTATGTAATGTATCATGTACTCTCCTCTGTATCCCCCCCAGGTCACACTGTGAGACAAGCATCTTGTTGCTCAGTGTGCCCTTCCTGGTGAAACATTTCAATCAATAAATAAATAAATATCCTGTTCTCAGTTGTGAATATATATTCGACACTCTATTAAAATGTATTTAAGCTTGCCATGCACCTTTGTGCATTGTCCTTTGCACGATGGTCCTGGAGAATACAGATATAGTTGAATGAATACAAGGCAAGAATTTACAGATAGAAAACAAATGCATATGGTGATTGACAGTCACTGATGCATCTTACATGTTTCAGCATTCACCAGCTACAGACACAAGGAGTAGCATGTACTTATATGGCAAAATCTGTTTGCCTATAGAGATGAGGCAAAGGGAAGGGAGGTGAATGGTGGCATGGTGTATGGGCATGAAGGAGAAGAGGGTAGAGGAAAGGGGATGAAAGTGCCAGAAGTCATGAGTTGACGTGCCAGACAGCGTAAGTGCAGTAGTGTTGCCCGTAGTTGTCCAGAGCAATTCAACGAATTACAAGAACACTATTATGAAAACATGATACTGACATAATGACATGTTTTTGCTACATTTTTGATTGCATGTCTAAGACACTATTTTCACCATACTACAGTACTTGGATCAGGTACTTTTCACCTTTCAATGTCGAGTGATATATGCAGATGCTTTCGTGTTTCAATTGCATACACAATACGGTGAGCTCTTGTGAACAATGGTGCCAGTGCTTAAAACCTTGGGTCCAGTAGCCGCCATATGACATTGAACTATCCATTCCTGAACCAGACCCAAAATGGCCACCCAGATTCAACGAGTTAAAGTATTTTTTTCAACAGTTTTTTGGTGACTCATTGTTAACAGTTTCTAATTAACTTTTTTTTTCTTTTTCAATTCTATGCACTGTAGGGCAAATCACCTTCATCAAATTCCGATGCAGGAAGCCTTGATTTTTGGTTTGATGATACACGTTTCCAGTCTGTCAACATCACCAACATCAGTGCAGGAACAAATCAGTATTACCTCTGTGAATGGTTGTAGAGGATCACGTGTTACGGCTTGTGGTCGCTCTGGACAGCGTGCTCCATGACGCGAACAAGGTGCAGCGCGTTCACTTTTGCAATCTATAGATGCTACTACATTGCCTAATGTCAACCCTGTTTGACTTGTCCAGTGCCGACAAGACTCATTAACAGTAATCATGGATAATTCAATTTAAATGTAATGATATTTGTTGTTTGACATCTCCTGCACTATCTCATGTTCTGGTGGTTCTTTTATTACATTACATTTGCAGTTGCTGTAGGATGTATCAATATACAAATCAACAGTTCACATATGTGTATCTTGACTAGCATGTCACATGACTCTTGTTCGATGGCAACCTATGATCAAAGCAAACTTAACTGCACTCTATTTGTGTTACCATAATGTTGTACTATTAATTTCTTTTGCTGCTGCTACAGGCCTAGCCATCACAGACAGTAGATCAGGCAGGGCTTCCTCTTCCCCTGCCCCCTAGTTCGAGGGAGAACCAAAATGTGGCATGCTCACTACCCACCAGTGGGTCCCCAACAACTAGGCCCCTCATGTGCTCACCATCTGACAGGACCACATCCAAGATGCGCCCATCCCTTGTCATCTCCGTTACCAGCTGGGCAAGGAATGCTTCCTAGAAGATGTCCAATGGGCACTGCACCGTGCTCGTTGCGGACGCCATGTTTGCCAAATCTGCTCCAGACATATTCTGGTCTCCCATCACCACAGTGATGTCTTTGCCTACACCACAGTGGTTCTTAATGTTTGCCACCAGGCCTACCTCCTGTTCTTCCTCCGGTCCAAGGGGTCTATACACCACCCCCATCTTCACCCGTTTTCCACCAGTAGCCTCCAATTTGACCCAAAGATCCTCTACCTGGTCCCCTGCTTCCTCCACCTTGCTTATCGCTATGCTGTCCCTGACAAAAGCTACCTCCCCTTCTCTGTCCTCTATCCCTTCTGCAGGTGTTGTACCCAAGTATGTTTAGTTCTCAGTCACTTCTGGATGAGTCCCACAACTCAGTGACTGCACACACATCCACCCCCCACCATCAGCGCCTGCAGCTTTTCAATCTTGCAATCGTCTGCTCTGCTGCTGGTCTGCCAGGTACAGTTTCATCATAGGTGACCAAACAGCTGGCAAGCTTATCCCAAAAACAGAAACAAAGACAGCAGGAGGAGACCAAGGGTCCATTTATTCTGCTCATGTGTTCCTTGGACCCTCTCAGATCCCAGGACCTAACTCCCTCTCCCGCCTAATGCCTTATACTACTCCTGTTGCTTTTGATCGCAATTTTGCATTGTCCCACCCCAGCTTGAATGATATCACAGACTTTACTTCCATTACCTCAGCTGGCAGTTTATTTCATGACTCCACGACAGTCCCTGAACAGCCTCAAACCTGTTTATATCCTTTTTTTTATTTTATTTATTTATTGAGCATATCGGAATTAAACCCTTTGAGTCAGAGACTCATTTACAAAGGCTCCACATCACAGAGAGAACAATACAGTACAGTGTATACAATAATGCAGTTGTAGACACAAAAACACAATAATAGTGCAAACAGTGGTACAATAAATCAATTAACAGAAATACGTGATTATAAAACATAGATATTGAGCAGTCAGTAAACTGTATTCAGATGTGGACTCCAAAATGTTCCAGCCATACGCTCTACATAATGAAAGCATTTTCCACATGCCCAGGGTATGGAACCTGCAGTCAGCTTCCAGAGAAGGGTTTATGAAATATACTGGTAAGTGAATCATCTGGTAAAGTGAAACTCCAATACCACCTTCGGGAGGAACTTTGGGTTGGGGTTAATGATGACTCTGTCCCTGTAGAAGACCAAACACGAGCCCACCAACAACACCTGGAGCTCCCTAATTCTTCTGGCAGATGTAATTGCCACTAAGAAGGCTGTCTTCCACAACAGGTGTGACAGTTCACACCTGCACATTGGCTTACATGGCTTGCCCATGAGCACAGCCAGAAACAGCAGTAAGTCCCACAGTGGAGGTGGATCATGCACCGGAGTGGACAAGTGGTAGAGGCCCTTGAAAAAAAAAGACCCAATCAGCTTCTCCTGGGCCACCTTTGGCATACCAGCCTGCACCCAGTAAGCAAATATGGCTGCCAAGTGCTTCTTAAGGGTTGTTACTCGCAGTCCCAGCTGGGAAAGGGACCAGAGGTAGTCCAGAATGCTAGCCACAGGGCGGGCAAGGGGATCAAGTTCTTTGCCCTGGCACCGCATGGAAAACCTCTTCCATAGAACATATTAAGCAACTCCTTTCTGAATGCTTCCACAACATGGATGACATCCTTGAAGAGACCCAAGGCCTGGAATGCAAACTGCTTAGGAACCAGGCCATAAGGTGCAGGGACTAAAGGCCTGGCTGCAGGATCATCCCCCGCAGTCTGGTCAGCAGGTCTGAGCAGAGAGGCAGTTGCCACAGAGACCGGCTGCTGAAGCAGAGGAGATCCAAGTACCAGAACTGTCTTGGTTAGTCTGGAGCTATCAGGATCATCCATGCCTTGTCCTTCTAAACCTTGACCAGTACGCGGTGGATCAAGGGGAAGGGAGAAAATGCATACACAAGACCCAGGGTCCAGGGCCTTGCAAAGACATCCCCCACCAATGTCATGGACTGCAAAATGCAGGCACAAAACAGCCTCAGTCTGGCATTCTCCCAGGAGGCAAAAAGGGCCACTGAGGGTAAGCCACCACAGGGACTACAAGTGGTTCACTACCTCCTGATTCAGAGACCATTCATATGATGTCTCTTTTACCCAGCTGAGAGCTTCTCCCGGCTATTGTTCTCCCCTGTGACATGAATCGCCTGTAAGACTAGCGCCCAGGCTGTGCACGAGGGTCTAGGTGTAGAGTGCCTCATGACACAAGTTAAGGGAGTGTGTGCCACCCTGTCTGTCCAGGTGAAACATGGTCATGGAGTTGTTCATCTGGACCGGAATGACCGGACCCTTGACTAGCAGAGAAACAACTGTCAAGAGTCAAGTGCACTGCATGGAGCTCCAGCAGGTTTACGTGGTGATGGGACTCCCTGAATAACCACAACTCTTGGACCGTGTGGTATCCCAGATGTGCTCCCCACCTCACCAGAGATGCATCCGTCATCTGCATAACGGTTGGCTCTGGCTAGGCAAACTAGACTCCTTCCTCTGGATATTCCGGGACCAGCCACCACTGAGTGATGTCCCACATTGGCTGGGTCACAGTGACCAGCTGATTCAAGTGGCCTAGGTGCTGGGACCACTGATGGTCCTGTTCCCACTAAAGGTGGCACATCTGCCAGTGGGCCCAGTGGAATATTCTGGTGCAGGATGCTAGGTATCCCAGCAGCCAGAAAATCCTGGTTGGGGCACAACAGCCCAAACTGAAATGACTGGGCAATGGAGGTAAGATCCTGTGCCCAGTCCACTGAGAGGTAGCCCTTCACCTGTAGGGAGTCTAAATCTGCTCCAATGCATTTATCACCTGGTTCAGTACCAATCTGGCCTTGCTCAGATTGACCAAGTCTCAGCAGGTCTGGGGATCTCGCCATGGCCTCTCTGGAAGGACTGACTAGTAGGCAGTCATCCAAGTAGGGTACACCCTGACCCCTTGGCACCACAGGTGGGTCACCACCATCGTTATGCATCCAGTGAAGACTTTTGGAGCTGAGGAGAGGTCTAATGGCATTACCTAGAACTGGTACAGGACTCCTGCTCAGAATTGGGGGGGGGAGGGGTATTGGTGGTGGGTCCTGTGGATGAGAATGTGGAAGAATGCATCCTGAAGGTCCATAGTTTCATAGCATTATACAGTTTCATAAGGCCAAAGACCCATTACGAACCCACCACCACTGATTTAATGATGGAAACTAAAAGCATTTTTCTTCATATGACTATCTAAGTTTGTTTTAAATTGTTCCAGTGTCTTAATCATGACTACATATCTTGGTAAGACATTCTGGTAAGACATACTGGTGGAACCTTTTGTGTAAAAAAAACTTTTATGCATAGTTGTTCTGCAAAACCACATGTTCTTCTCCAGGGCTGGCATAAAATGGCACAGAGTGACCATCTGGGGTTTGCACTTTCACACACACTGGTTAAGATCATAAAGATCCAGTACAGGGCACCAGCCCCCTGTCTGTTTCAGGGCCAGGAAGTACCTGAACACGGAATACTGACTGGCCAGCAAGCTCAGGAGATGAGCTATGGCTCCTTTTACAAGGAGTTGAGCAATGTCCTCCCTGTGGGCAGACTGTGTGTCCTGAGACACCCCAAACTCTCGAAGCTCATGGAGGCAGTAGGGTGGGAGAGTCATGAAGTCTACAGACAGTCCTCTGTCAACTACATCCAATGCCAATTTGTTCATTATGATAGTGGACCAATGTAGTAAGAAGTGATGCAGCGGCCTCCGATAGGGAGAGCAACTGAGGACAGGATGGGTGGAGAGATAACACCCCCCAAACTGTCACTGAGCAAGTTTTGCGGGTGCACTGGTAGCAGCTGCTAGAGGCACACCACTCCCCTTTTTTTTAGGACCTTGGCCCCCAGACTTTTTGGGGTGCCAGGTCTGAAACTGCTGTTTCTGAGGTGGCTGTGACTGAAAGGACCCGAACTGGAAAACCTGTTTCTTTGGTTTATTTCTCTGGTCCTTCTGGAATGTGGTCACAGAGCCAAGGGTGGCACTGAACTTCAGTCCTCATGAGATGTCCTTCCACCCCAGGGCCAAAAAGGCTGGTGCCCAGAAAAGGGACATTGGCCAACTTCTGCTGATTGTCTATTGTGAAGGAGGACAAACGCAGCCAAGCTCTGAGACACATGGAGTCAATCGCTGCCATAGCACAGGTGTAAGAGTCACCCATGTCCAACGCTGTCTGGAGCTGGTGTTTAGCCAGCGATTGATCATGATGAACTTCACCGCCTCCTGCTTCTCTGGGTGGAGGTGAGGGAGGACTATATCAAACATTCCCATCAGGGAATGCCCACAATTAGCCCTCATAATGGCTTAGTTAGCCTGACGAAGACCCAGGGTAGCCGCAGTGTACGCCTTTTTTATGGCATGATCAGTCTTAATGGGACTCCTTGTCTATAGGTTTGTCCATGTTCCTCTGGTGTCTGGACTTAATGAAACACCAAATCCATGACCAGACCTTCGGCCAAAATGCGATCGGAAAACCCACAAAAGGAGCCTGTAGGGACTGCATTCTTATGGACCATGTGGGCCACGGGTGCTGGGCAGGATGCTGGATGCTGCCAGAACTCTAGGGCCAGTCCTATGATCTCCTCAGCCACTGGGAAAGCAACCCCCAGGGATTCATTCTAGTCCAAAATATCTGTAAGAGGGTACTTGTCTCGACTGGCTCCAATAGGACAGATGTGGACTCTGCGATCAGCCAGAGCAGCACACCGACGAGCAACATCCACTGGACAGTGGAAGGCTCCTCAACTGAGCCACAGTCGAAGGGCAGAGCCCCAGAAAGGCCATGGACTCTTTATCGAAGTTGTCTGATGACTCTTCAAAGACAGCTTTTGACTTCTGTCCAACATGGATCTCTTGGGATTCATCACCCAATGCAACCCATACCAACAACCAGCCTGGAAAGCTATCAGCTAAAATGACTAGCCTCCTTGGTCGGAGCTCCGGATGGCGGCTGTCGGTGTGGCATCTCCACCACAATCAGCAGACAGGCAGGTGAGGGAGCACCTCTGGAACATGGACTGGCAGGGCAACCACAGGTGGCTACCAGAGGACAGAAGGTCCTTGGGGTAGAGCCCTACATTGCCCTGTGATGGTCTACTACTGCTGCCAGAGAAAAGTATAGTTACGTAAGAACTTAACGTAACAGTAGATCTTAGAGAGGATCTCTTGCAGTGGGCCATACTGGCAGGACTTAGCTGCCAGGCACTAGGACGACATGGAAACTTTCCAACTAGCAGTCTACCAGAGGAGGCCACCCACCACCGACATCATCCTCTGATGTCTGCCAACCCTTTAAGAGTGGGTGGCCCCCACACCCTCCTCAGTCCTCCCACTGGAGACCAAAAGTAGAACCTGCTAGGAGAACCGAGGAGGAAACCGAGGTAACTGTTAGATGGAAAAAGAAGCTGAAAGCTCCTCTCCAAAGGAAGGGAAAGCAGGGCCTGCTGCAAAGGATCCTCTTGAAGATCTACTATTGTGGTAAGTTCTTACGTACCTGTACTATCTTACTTCAAGGGTATCTCTTGCAGCAGGCCACACTAGTAGGATGAGTCCCAAGCAATTATACAAAAACTGTCAGTTTGGGAGGTTGGAAGAAAGGACCTAGGAGAGAAGGCCCTGAAGAATGGGAAACCCAAAACTGGCGCTGCGCCGAGAGGTGATGTCCAGTCTGTAGTGCTTAGTGAAAGTATGGACCTAGCACCAAGTGGCCACTGCACAGATCTCTGCAGCAGAGATGCTGCAGAAGCAACCAACAGAGGCAGCCATGCCTCTGGTGAAATGACCATGTACCACACCTGGAAGTTACTTACTCTGCTTCCTGTAACAGAAAACCATGCAGTTGGCCAACCATTTGGACAAACACTGCTTAGGCACTGGGGCTCCCTCATTCGAAAGGGTGAAAGAAACACCTGTGAGGACTTCCAGCAGTCTTTGTCCAATGAGTATAGTAATGAAAAATTCTATGTACATCCGAAGTATGGTGCAATGCTTCTCCTGGATTGGCATGCTCCAGAAAATAAACAGGTAGGTGGATGGATTAAATTCAAAGTAAACTCAGACACTACCTTGGGAAGAAATTTAGGATTGGTAGGCACTGGTAGGCAATCCAGGCATTGACCACTTATTCATCTCAATCACCCTAGGTAATATCAAGCAGCTGACTATTGGATGCATCTACTTGCCCCCTAAACTTGCCTCCACCTCCTTTGCTGAACTCTTCACCAGTCTTGACACCCTCCTCTGCCGTGACACCATACTCTGTGGCAATTTCAACCTTGACTCATCTGGCCCAAAAATCCTCTTTACATATTGACAATATCTGATGCAAAAATTAGAACAACTTATTGACCACGCAACTAGACTTAATATGAAAACCGGTAACCACATCCTATAACTGGATGTTAACCAATGATAGAACCTACATCAGGGTTTCCGGTGTACTCCCTGATGCACTAAGCGACCACTCCCCTACTTTCTGTATCTGGAAAAACAACTCCTCCCCCCCACAACCAAAAACATTCAAATCGAGAGACCTGACTTACTTCGACTCCTCTGAATTCCTACAGTCTTATTTCCATTGACTGGACCCCAATCAACACTCTCCCGGACATAAACCAGGCACTAGAGTATTTAGTCAGTGCTTTCATATCAATCCTTGACTTCCATGCTCCCCTCAAACTGAGAAGGGCCAAAGGAATTCATTCCCCCTGGCTCACACAGGAGATATGACTCCTACTGCACACCAGAGACAAGGCCTGGCGATCCAACAAAAAGTCTGGGCTCCACACAGATTGGAACTTGTACAGACAGCTGCGTAATGCCTGTAAAGCTAAGGCACACAAGACTATCTACAATCCCTACAAGCCAGTAACCTTGGAGACCCTAAATGCTTCTGGAGGCAAATCAATGCTGTGAAAGAATGTCCAAGTCTCTCCAGAGGTTCATTCCTTTCTCTAGTAAAAGACTACTGCAGTAGCACCAAGATCCTAATTCTTTCTCTGTTGCCTTCTTTCCTGTTTCTCATTTTCCCCCTTTTTTCCAGGCTGGCCACCTGGAAATACAAGTCTCTCACAAATATTTGTCTTTTTCTTCCTTCTCTGCTCATCTGGAGCCTTGATGCCCCCGTAGCTAATGTAGCTAATATACCTTCACTTGTGTCCCATTATTGCAATGTTATGGCACTTTGACAGTGCTAAATTTCTATGCACAGTGCATTCTGCAGAGAGCTTTTATCGTATGGGCGTTTGCACTGTTACTTCATTTAGAAACCTGCATGCAGTATACTCAGTAAAGCAGCGATTTAAAGCTGCCGAGAAGTGAACTCCCTCAAGCACTTAGGCGGTAAACCCCCTTTCCTTGAGAGATGTCCAAAGAGACTTCATGTAGAGGTATTTGTTAAACTGTTGAGTTTACCTTGGTAGAAGCTATAGTTTAAACCTAAAGCAAAACAAACACAATTTTCTGTTTGCTTTCTTCAGGCCTAGGCATCCAAGCATAACACTGAATGATATGAAGTTCTCTCTTGTTAGTAACCCGGTGAAATGAATTCTAGAAAACATGGTTTTAATGTTTATGCTTTCTGCAGAATCTCAATCAGTATGATAGTTGAATAAACATAAAGTAAGAATGATAATGGCCATACAAAAGCAACACAATGCTTCTAAGAGCTCTGTGTTTCCCTGTGCTGCAGCACGTTTGTAAATATAAACAAGCACTTGTCAATGCCGAATGTTTGCTTGCTGGCATTGGCAGTGGTAGTGTAGAAGTTACAGAGCTGCGTAAAAAGAATGGCAGTGAAGTATTGAACTGAAGCCAACCCCACCACCACCCTGCAGAGAGTGACAGGCATTGGGGTGTGCCTTTGGGTCGTCAGGCATAACGGCCACGCCATTTCACCACACTCCACCCTGCAGACACTGACAGTGTCACAGTGTGCCTTGGGGTCTTTGACATATGTGCACCCCATTCCATCAGAAATACGGTGAGATGGGTGCTGTATGGAGAATGGGGTGAACTTTGGGGCCAAAGAGTCCAAGGCATACCTCGATGCCTCTCACTGGCTGCAGGGTGTGGAATGGTATGAGCATTGCAGGCAAGAATCCCAAGTCACATCCCTGATGCCTGTCATTCTCTACGGGCGTATGGTTGGAAACCATAATACCTCAGGCATTCGCTGGTATTTTCACTCCAAATTTTCAACATGTTTTTTTTGTGACCTCACCTCATGAACAGTGGCAATATCAATTTGTTAGCCAAAAGCTGTTTATGCACAGCGACTATGGCATTTAGCACCACAGGTGCAAACAAATTCCGAACAGGATGTAAAAAATGACAGCTGTACTGTTCATGGGGAGGTGTAAAAAATGGCAATGTTGCAAATCTGTAGCAAAAATATTAAAAAAACTGGTGAAGTCACCAGTGTGCATAGAAACTGTGCAACGCACACCCGTAATGTAATTAGTTTGGGGATTTTTTACAGCAGATTGTCAACACAGGCATTTTGGGACCTCCGATCATGAACAGTGTAACTATGTAACACTATGATTTTCTTAATCTGTCCCGAACAATGATTTCCCACAGTGACCACGCATCTCTGCACTGAAAGTGTGAAAACACATTTCCGCCATGTTGTGAAAAATGACAGCTATACTGTTCATAAGGAAGTGTTATAAAATGGCAATGTGGAAAATCCGGAGTGAAAATATTGAAAATTCGCAATTTTTCGAGCGTGCGTAGGAACTGTGCAAAGCACGCTTGTAAAACAGTCATTTTTAGGAATTTTTCCACCAAATTTTTGACACAGCCATTTTAAGACCTCTGCTCATGAACAGTATCACTGTGATTTTCTTAATGTGTCCCATACATTGATTTCACACACTGACTGCGCCACTGTGCGCTACATGGGCAGAAACATGTTTTGGGCAAGATGTGAAAAATGACAGCTGTACTGCTCATAAGAAGGTGTAATAAAATGACAATGTTTAAAATCTGGAGTGAAAATATTGAAATTCCATAATCCTAAGGAGCATGCGAGGGAACTGCGCAGAATGCATGCTCGTAAAGCAGTCATTTTTAGGGATTTTTTCACCACATTTTCAACATAGCCATTTTAAGACCTCTGCTCATGAACAGTGTCACTGTGATTTTCTTAATGTGTCCCATGCATTGAATTTGCACACCGACTGCGCCATTGTGCGCTACATGGGTGGAAACACGTTTTGGGTGAGATGTAAAAAATGACAGCTGTACTACTCATAAGAAGGTGTGGTAAAATGGCAATGTTGAAAACCTGGAGTGAAAATATTGAAAATTCACGAACTTATGATCCTGTGTAGAAACTGAGCAACACACGCTCGTAAAACAGTAATTTTTTGGAATTTTTCCACCAAATTTTCAAAATAGGCTTCTGAAAGAGGCATTAAGGGGAATGGGACAGGAATCAGGGGTTGAGGAACAGTGGGCAGTATTTAAAATGGGGATTACAAGAACAACAGAATTATGCATTAAGCAGGTTAGCAAGAGGAAAAGAAAGAGGAGACCATTATAGTTTTCCAAAGAGGTAGCAAAGAAAGTGAAAGCCAAAAAGATTGCATTCAGGCAATACAAAAAGACACAGGCAGAAGGGGATAGGGAGAAGTACCAGGAAAAGCAAAGGGAGGCAGGGAGATCAGTAAGGGAAGCCAAAGCTCAGACAGAAGAACACATTGCAAAATCAGTGGGTAGAGGGGACAAAACCTTTTACAGGTACATAAGTGAAAAAAGAAAGACAAAGGGAGGGATAGTGAGACTGAAGGGGGAGGATGGGGCCATGTGGAGGATGACAACAGTAAAGCTGACATATTGAACAGGTATTTCTGCTCAGTCTTTACTGAGGAAGAGGAGGTAATGGGTCTGAAGGGAGTACAAGGGTGAGAATGGTGCAGAAATGGACACAAGTCCCTTTACACGAGAAAGGGTTCTGAAGGAACTGGAAGTAATAAGAGTTGATAAAGCAATGGGGCCAGATGGGGTGCACCTCAGAGTCCTTAAAGAACTAAGAGAGGTGTTGGCTGAACCTCTGGCTATCCTGTTTAGCCAATCACTGGAAACAGGGGAGGTACCCAAAGACTGGAGGACAGCAGATGTAGTCCCCTTATACAAAAGTGGGAACAAAGAGGAAGCAGGAACTACAGACCAGTCAGCCTTACCTCGGTAGTGGGGAAGATCATGGAAGCACTATTGAAGGAGAGATTGGTGGAACATCTAGTTGTCAGTAGACTACAGGACCCAAGGCAGCATGGTTTCACCAGGGGAGGTCATGTCAGATCAACCTCGTTGAATTTTTGACTGGGTGACTAGGGAGGTGGATCAGGGAGGGCAGTGGACATGGCCTATCTGGACTCAGCAAGGCCTTTGACACTGTGCCACATAGAAGACTATTACACAAACTGGGAAAATGGGTGTGGGCAGGACAGTAGTGTGGTGGGTAGGTAACTGGCTGGGTGGCAGGACACAGAGGTGGTGGTAAATGGCTGTCACTCCACAGAGGAAGAGTGACCAGTGGGGTACCACAGGGATCAGTGCTGGGACCGGTCCTATTCAACATCTTCATCAGTGACATGGCGCAAGGACCTAGAAGGCAGAATTTCACTGTTCGCTGATGACACAAGCTCTGTAACAGAGTAGACACACCAGAGGGTGTAGACAGAATGAGAAGGAACCTGCAGAAACTTGAAGAATGGTCAGGGTTTGGCAGCTGAAATTTAATGCAAGAAGTGCAAGATAATGCATATGGGGCACAAAAACCTGGCACAATATATCAGTTGGGGGTGAGGATATAGCATGCCAAGCAGGAAAGGGATCTTGGGTTATCATCTCTGATGACCTCAAGGTAGAAACAGTGTGACAAGGCAGCAGGTAAAGCAAATAGGATGCTGGGATGTATAGGCAGGGGCATCACCAGCAGGAAGAGGGAGGTCATAATTCCATATACAAGACACTAGTGAGGCCCCACCTGGAGTACGGTGGTACAGTTCTGGAGACCATACCTATGTAAGGACATAGACAGGGAGTAGAGAAGGTTCAGAGGAGGGCAACAAAGATGGTGCATGGATTGCATCACAAGTCCTATGAAGACAGGTTGAAGGAATTGAACATGTACTCCCTGGAGGAGGAGGAGAGAGAGGGATATGATAGAGACATACAAGT
Source organism: Neoceratodus forsteri (assembly GCA_016271365.2). Classification (NCBI taxonomy): domain Eukaryota; kingdom Metazoa; phylum Chordata; order Ceratodontiformes; family Ceratodontidae; genus Neoceratodus; species Neoceratodus forsteri. The sequence continues at coordinate 672,408,250 of CM028138.1, read as the reverse complement.
ATCTTACAGGAAGGAACAGGGTGCAGGAATACACTATTTTTGAAGGAAAAGATGTTCCAGGACTAGGGCATGGGATGAAGTTGGAGGGAGGACGATTCAGAGGAAACATGAGGAAGAATTTCTTCACAGAACAGGCAGTGGACAAGTGGAACACCCTGCCAGAGGAAGTGGTGGGGGCTGAAACAATCACGGGATTTAAGAATGCATGGGATAGACATAAAGGAATTCTGGAGGTCAGGAGTAAGGGGCAACAGACTTCTAGGAAAACATAAACTGAACTTACAAGCTCAAATGGGCAGACTGGGTGGGCCATAGGCCCTTATCTGCCAACACTGTCTATGTATCTAAACATAGAAACATAGATTTTGACGGCAGATAAGGACCGCTTGGCCCACCCAGTCTGCCCATTTCTACCTATTGGATAAGCTGCAGATCCTAGTTAACCAGCAGCCACTTCTTCCTACCCCACCCTTAGAATTGCCTCATGACTGTCCCATGCATGCTTAATTCCACCACTGTTTTGACTCCACAACCTCCTCCGGAAGGCCATTCCATGCATCCACAACCCTCTCTGTGAAAAAATACTTCCTTAAATTACCTCTGAGCTGCCCCTTCTATCTTCAAATTGTGCCCTTGTTCTTGCACACCTCTTTTTTGGAAGATGCTACCCTCTTGGACTTTGTTGATTCCTTGAGATACTTGAAAGTTTCCTATCATGTCCCCTCTCTCTCCTTTCCTCGAGGCTATACATATTCAGCTCCTTAAGTCTCTCTTCATATGTCTTCTGGTGCAGACCCTGCACCATTTTAGTGCCCTCCTCTGGACAGCCTCCATCCTGTCTATGTCCTCGCGGAGATTGGGTCTCCAGAACTGCACGCAGTACTCCAAATGGGGTCTCACCAACTGTCTGTACAGAGGGATAATAACTTCCTGTTTTCTGCTGGTGATGCCTCTCCCTATGCATCCCAGTATCCTCCCAGCCCTCCTTGCTGCCCTCTCACATTGCTTCTATGTTGAGAGCCCACCTTATGAACGCTGGCAGTGTCGTTTTGTTAATCGGGCCCGAAAGGTGATTTCGCGCAGTGACTGCGAAATCACCCTTGGGGCCCAAATAACACCATGACAGTGATATCATTCATGAGAAGGGGTCCCAAAAACCCCATGTTGAAAATTTGGTGCAAAAATTCCTAAAAATGCCTGAGATATGCAGCAAAGTTGAAAAAACCCTATCTATCCCATTATACAGCTTACCAGAATTTCCTCAGTTCAGGTCGGCTTTGAAGAGTGCAGGCGTGTTCCCAGTCCACGAAGATCGTCGCGCCAAGGTCCGGAGAATAAGTGCGGGGTGAGGGGTGTGGGAGGCAGGGTGTGCAGTGGTGGAGTGCGGGTTGTGGGAGGGGGGCAGGAGAAGTGCCGAGGACAGTTTTTCCTTTCAGGTTTTTTTTTAAATGACGATGTGGGGCGTTTACCCACGCTGGAGGTGGGCTCTGCGTGCTGAAAAAGCTGGTTGGAGGCGTGGAGCAGACAGGGATTGGGCACCCTCGGCCATAGCATCAGTTGCCACACTGGGGTGGGCTCCCAGCGTGGCACCCTGTACTCTCGGGGAGGACAGTGGAGCCGACAGGGATTGGGCACCCCGTCAATATACCATGACTTGCCACGCTGGGGTGGGCACCAGTGTGGCATGTGTAAAACTTTTGGGGGCACAACCCGGCGGGCGATTAGGCACCCCGTCGGCTATACGTGTGTGCGTGGGGGCAGCACACAGTATGCGTCGTGTGTTTGTGTGTGTAGGGGGAGCTGCACATGAGCAGGCGATATCTGATCACTTCTCACTGAAGCGTAGCTCCCCCTTTCAATTGTATGCCACTGCATTTTGAAGCTGTCAAAGACAGCTCCAGCGTGCATTGGAGGACTGGGACCACGCCTGCCAACACACTGACTGAATTGGAAGAGGGGGTGACACACCTCCAAAAACTCGGATGATGGCACTATGTTTCTTGCACATGCGTGCAAGCAAACATAAAAAGAAGCTTCTGTACTTACATGTACAGAATTCTAGATAACTTTCAGCTTTTGGTTAAAAGAATGTATAGAATTCCAATGTTGATTTGTTACTAAAGAATGGAAGGTCTTACTGAGGTATAAGCAGGGGGAATCTTCTAGAAGGGGTTGTCTCCTTGCAGGGATCATTATGAATGGATCCTTAGGAGTCAGCCGACCCTCTCCTCTCCATACTTATACCGTGGGTCATTCATGGGAGGAGCCATAGAGTGCATAACATTTTCTTTTTGTTAAGGACTGATTTCTTTTTGTGTATATTAGCATATACGGACTATAGACAGACCCAGATAATTTTTAAAAGGTTTATAAAAGATTTTTATGTTGAATAAAGAAATATTTGTTTAAAAGTGTTGTGGGTGGAGTCTGACATAGTCAGATGCTGTTCTCTTGAGTTAAAAGGAGCTCCTAGCCTGGACCATGTCAGATTCGTTTCGGGATCAGCTCTGGGCTGATCTACTGGGAAGTCTGTGCCTTTTCAGACTATGTACCCTTGATGTTCCCAGGTGGCTGATGCTGTTATTACCTGTGCGAACAAAAGTTTCTTTTGGTGCCTTTTGATTTCATTTCTTATTCATGTATGAAGTATGAGTTAATTTTGTTCTGTTTGTATCTCAATAAATATTTTTAGGCTTGGCTTCTTCTTTTAAGCTTTGCCTCTCTATAATTTGGTGTCAGCGTTCATCTTTACATCCACACCTTTTTACAAATGCCATCCTTAAACGTAATGAATGAAAAACGCACCAGGTCATGATCATGACGGGCACGAACTTTCCTCACCCTCCGAGATCATGGCAGGAATAAATGAGTTCTTCACCAGCCTCGATGTCTACAAGGCAGGCCTCCCGAATACCTGCCCTCACCTCACTCTCTCTATGCTGAATTCCATTGCCCCCCCTTTCACGTAAAGCTTACCTCTTGCAAAGAAGTCCTTAAGCTCTCAATGGGACTCAACCCAGGCAGCTTCTCAGGCTTTGACAGTCTGCCCCCCAAATTCCTTAGGATCGGGGCACCAGCATTAGTTCATCTAGTCACACTGTTGATTAACCAATCCTTCCTCACTAACTCCATTCCGGACAAATAGAAAATCGCCACTGTTGTCCCCATGCACAAATTAGGCCCTACTAACCTCATTGAAAACTACCAGCCTATCTCTATCTTGTGTCTTATTGCAAAAATTCAAGAAAGAATCCTATATAAATAACTGTACTCCTTTCTTGACCAAACCAACATCCTTACGATGCACCAACATGGCTTCAGGAAATCTCACAGGACTGACACTGCCCTCTTGAAGGTCACCAATAACATTTCCCATGTCATGAATCAAGATCGTACCACAGGAGCAGTCTTCATTGACCTTACAAAGACTTTTGACCTTGTCAACCATTCTCTCCTCATTTTCAAACTACAATCTATAGTACTCAATGCCAACTCACTCTCCTGGATCTCCAATTATTTATCCAACCATTTCCAGTGTGTCAAATGGGCTGGTGTCTTCTTCCTTGTATCTCCAATTGCAGATGGAGTCCCCCAAGGATCTATCCTTGGCCCTTTACTCTTCTCAATCTTTATTAATGACCTGCCTCTTAACTGTGGGGGGGGGGCCTCGATTCAACTGCACGCAGATGATGCCATATTGCCATATTATACTGCCATGGCACTGTCATCCCCTCTATCCGACAGAACCTGGAAGATGATTTCCAACATTTGGAGAACTGGTTCAAGAAGAACTTGCTGGTACTGAACACTAAAAAAAACATAATCTATGCTGTTCCGTTACACCTTCTTTGACCCAACCCCACAGCCTCCACTGACTATTAGCACATCTTCAGGTCTGCCCTTAGAAGGGGTTAGAACCTTCAAATACCTGGGTATGACCCTTGACAAACATCTAACTTCAACCAGCACATAAATAGTGTTATTAAAGCTGCCAACCAAAAGCTTGAACTCCTATATCGCAATGCCCCCTACCTTACTCCTGTTGCCAAAAAGATAATTGTCTCGGCCACTCTCCTCCCTAGCTTTTTCTATGGTGCCACCATAAGTCTCTCGGTTAGGACCACATCACTGGCTAAACTCAAACAAGCCTACCATAGGGTGGCTCGCTTCGCTGATGGAGCACCTGCCCGAGCCCATCACTGTGTCACTCTCGAGTCCCGAGGTTGGCCATCCTTCAAGCCCAGATTGGACTTCTCCATGCTATGTACCACCTTTAAGCTCACCCACCTTCCCCCCTCCTCCAATCCTCTCTGGTCTGCTCACTCTGAAAACCTTCCCCAGGACACTCCGACACTCCCACCTCCCGATCCTGAGCCTTCCCAATACCCACCTTGCTACTGGCAAGCGGTCCTTCACTTTCTCAGCACCACAAAAATGGAATTCTCTACCTCATAACTTACTTTCCTGCTCGTCTCTACCCCTCTTTAAAAAAAATGTATAAGGAAATCTTCTTTCCCCCATCCTATGTGCAACGGCAACTGTCTTTAGCCTCTGACCATCCTTTCTCTTACCAGTTTTTCCATATCCTTCTCCTTCCCCCTCTCCCACACTCTCTACTCTTTACTCGTGTAATTACTAAAGCCTAGTGCTCAGAATTTCCTGCTGCAACTACTCCCTAGCCAACTCACCTGTTCTAGCTCCATGGACCTAGCCTACTTAAAGGAATATCGACTCAGTACCTCCCCAGTCTGGAATTTGAATTCATCATCCTGCTGCTATGATGATTGACTGTTTGCTCACTACTACTTTTTGTGTGTATATATATTCATATATTATGCTATACATTTTTATTGCATCTTTCCTCAGTCTGTCTTCTATGTTAAAATATGCATCCTAATGTATTATGTACCAGCTTCGTGGAATTGCTATCTTTCCCCGGGTCGCCCCTGCAAAAGGGACTCATCTGTCTCAGAGGGCCTACCCGGTTATCAAAATTCAAATAAAATAAATAAATAGGCAAGGACATCCTGTCATTATGGAAAACTAAATAGAGCTGCTCACACATGACCACCTGAAGCTCAGAAATCCTCAGAGCAGAAGAAACAGCAACTAAAAACAATACTTTCCAATACAGATAGCATAGCTTGTAACTCGCGGCTGGTTCAAAAGGAGGCAGGGTGAGTTTTTCCAACACAAAGTTTAAGTCCCAAGCTAGGACAGGGTTGCGGATTAGAGACTTCTGATGTAGGATGCCTCTCAAAAACATGCGAGATACAGCTAGCTGAGCCAAGGAACAGCCATCTATGGGGACGTGATAGGCAGATATGACCGAAAGATGAACTTTAATCGAGGAGTACTTCAGACCAGAGTCTAAACGAGAAAGCGGGTACTCCAAACTCTGGTTCACCAGACAGGTGAAGGGTTCCAGGTGATGCAATGCAGTCAATATGGCAAAGTGCTTCCATTTCATGGAATAGGTGGCCTGGATGGAAGGCTCCCTAGTCACCAACAAAACATCTGCCACTTTAGGGGACACCCCAAACCTCGTAATGGCTACATCCTCAGGAGCTACACATGAACTTGGAGAGACTTGAGATTCACGTGGACCAGGATGCTCTTTCCTGGGAGGGCAAGTCTCTGCATATGGACAGGGGCACTGGAGACTCCACTGCCAGCTGCTGAAGCAAAGGGAGCCAAATCTGAGGGGTGACTAGGACCATGAATGCCCCTTCCATCTAAAGCTTGATCACCACCCTCTGGAGGAACGGGAAGGCATACAGAAACCTCCCTTTCCAAGAGAGGGACAACACATCTCACCAGAAAACTCCAGGCCCTGGAGCATGCAAGCAGAAAAGCGTCAGTTTTGCATTGAATGGGGTTGCAAAAAGATCCAACTCTGGATGACCCCAGTGGTCGAACAGATCTTTCACCAGTTTGTAGCCTTTACTAATCCAAGATGGTGGCCACGCTGAGCTGCTGTCTGTACTGGTTCTGATGAGAGCCGGTGTTAGAAGTCCTTTTCCTGCATTTTTTGCGTTGTTGAAACTTTGCAGAAGATTTTTCTACTAGTGTTTGAGAGAGCTTATTTTTAGTCATTTTTAAATACTTTGTTTTGCTGTTTTTATTAGAAATAAGGTAGGGATAAACAGTGAGGCAGGGCTCAAGAAGTAAGGTAGAATAGGAGTTTAGCATTTTAAGGGAGCAAAATTCGTGGTGCACTGTGCTGTGTTTTATTTTACTCAACACTGCAGGCAGGAGTGAGATGCCAGATTCTTTGATAGTGCTTTGGACTTTGAACTACTTACCTTACTGCAGCTATAGGAGTGGAAGAACATTTCAGAGGACCTGGAGTTGTCTTCTGTGGCTGAGTTTTGATGGCATGGAGTGCACAAACTGTAGGAGGAGGCTTGCTCAAGGCATCTGTGCCAGACATTGCTGTACCTATTGAAAGCAGATAGTTTCATCTGTGGTGGTGAGCGGTGGGGGGTCACCAGTGTGGTGCTGGGTGAAAGCTCCGCTTCTTCCCATGAAAACCCCGCTGATGCCCCGCTGTTTCCAGCTTGTCATAGTGCTGCTTGTGGGGCCAACTGTGGCGCCTGATAGGTGTGGCCTCCTTAAGTTCAGCTCTTTCTGGGTGATCCATAGCTTGTTCTATCTGTGCAGTGGGCTTCCATGAGAGAACTCTGCACTTGCAGAATACTGCCCTTGTGCTCTGAATGTTGACTTAATTTCTTCGGTGAAATGCCAGTCTGGGAAGCGAAGGACCTGGTAGGAGCAGCTCTTTCCTCTGATGGTTTTCTTGATCTGGTGCTATGAGGGTGAGTGCCCTATGGTTAGAGCCTCTACTGGTGTTTGCACTTGTGAGAGAAGTGCTTCACTGCAGTTTTGCTTCATTTTAAGCCTTCTCCATCCTACCTTATTTCTCAGCTATTTTATATTTATGCTTTTAAGAATGTTGTGTTAAAGGTTTCGCTACTGCTGTCGCACTTCTTTTTGTATTTGTACTTTGTATTCGTTTCCAGTTTTTATTGTGTATGGTGCCCAGAGCCTCCAGGATTGGGAGCCTTAGAAATAAAATTGCCTTGCCTTTAAAAGACTTTGCTCCTCATAAAACTGCCTTTCGTCTGGCTTCTGTTGTTGAAAGGGTTTTTTTGGTCCACAGTGGTGTGAGCACTGCTGTCTTCTCTCTTTTTTCACATTCTGAAGTTGCCCTTTTGGAGCTAAACATCTGACTAGATGGGTACTTATCTTCTGGACACTGAGCTTCTGAAGTCCAGAAGCTATAGTCCTCTTCCAGCAGAGAACTGGACTGAATTTTATTACAGCAATCTGCACTGTTCAACTCTCCCTGTAATTCAAAGTTTTTAAACTATTTTCTTGTGACTGGGGAGGGGGTGGATTGTTGTGGGGGATCGCGTTTGCTTTGGGTAGGGGGATGAGTGGATGGTGGTGCGTGAATGGTTAGGAAAAACATTTTCTGTGAAGGGGAGAGACTGTTAGTGTGTGTAGTTAAGAAGTTTAATTTTGGAGGTTAGTTGTCCTTGCCAGTTAAAGGGCAAGGCTTAGTAGGTCGCCCCGTCCAGTCAGAGTAGGCAAGCTAGGCAAGGATGTGTTGGGATCATGGCCTTGTATGAGTCACCTATGCTGCCTCCCGGCTATGTGACCTCTGCTCCTTTACTGACCTCCCAGTCCCTTCCATTGCAGTTAGATGTTGCAGAGAGGTCCGAATTATGAAGGGGCAGCTGGGCCAAAGGTGGCAGGGAGCAGCTGGGGTAGGAGAGGTGAGTAGTATTGGGGTGATCAGGTGCAGGAGACACCCTGGGATTAAACGGAACATTGAAAGAGGCCAGATGTGTTTGGTTTCCATACCTTGGGATCCCACCAGACTGAGTGGGCAGGCAGCAGGAGGGCCGGCAGCGTTCACTAATCCCCTTTGGGTGGTGCTGTGCAATGCCAGGTCGATAAGGAACAGGACGGCTATTATTACGAACTTGATTTCATTTGTCGATCTGGCTTGCATCACAGAAACTTGGTTGGGTGATGTCAGCCCGGTTCTAGAGGCAGCTGTCCCCTCTGGGTATTCTGCAGTGCACTGTCCAAAGAGGGATCACAGGGGTGGGGAAGTGGCCATCTTTTTTAGATCCAGCCTGTGCTTCACTGTGCATCCAGTGGGAACTTCCAAACCTTTTGAGTATGTGGCAGTCTAGGTGGAGGCTATAGGATTCTCCTTATTTAACAACCCCCTGAGTCGGGGGGGAGAATTCCTGCAGGAGGCTGCGGACTTTGTGATCGACCAGGTTTTGGAGTCCCCCAGGTGTTTAAACCTGGGGGATTTCAATGTCTGGGTCGATGATGAATCCTCACATTTTGGTTATGACCTCCGCCAGTTGCCGTCATCACTGGGCCTAGCACAAGTGGTTACTTTTGAGACCCACCAAACGCAGTCACATGCTCAAGCTGGTGTTCCAGCTGGGACTTGAGGTGGAGAGCTTCAAAGCTGATCAGGTCTCTTGGTCTGATCACTGCACAGTGAAGTTCATGCTTGGGGCCCCCCGGAAAGTCCCTCCCCTGTCAACCTGGTTAGCTACCACCCTTTAAGAGGTCTGTCCTCAGAGGAACTGCCGGTGTTTGCTGACTTATCTAGGATGGACGCTGCATATGCAATTGACAATAGCGAGGCAGTAGCCACCTATAATATGGTGGTATCCAAAGCTGTAGATGTCATTGCTCCAGTACGTATATGACCCAGATCCTCTCACTTGAGATCCCCTTGGTTTGATAGGGATCTCAAGGCGATGAAGATTAGGGGTTGGAAGTTGGAGCATTGCTGATGGAAGACCTGGTCAGAGAATGACAAACTAGCCCTGCATGCTCACTACAGTGAGTACCAGGAGGCAATTTCCCTAAGAAAGCAGAATTCCTGTCCAGGGAAATTGCTGCAGGGAAAAACAGACCTTCTCAGCTTTTTCGATTGTGAATAGGCTACTACATCCTGCCTGTCTATGGCCAAGAAAGACTTTTTCAACCACTTTATGTGAAGCGTTTGCTCTGTTTTTCTCTGAAAAGAGTGTCTTCTATTCGGTTGGGGATTTCATCAGTGAGGCAATCGCTGCCTCGCAGTGGTTGGACCGAGAGGAACAGAGTCACTCTGTCAATCTGGGAGGAGTTTAAACCGGTGGAGGTGGCGGAGGTCAGTGAGGTGGTCTCAGAGCTGAAGCACACGTTGTGAACTGGACCCAGCCCCGATGCATTTCTTAATGAGATGTGCCAGGACTGTACACTCAGTGTTCACCAGGGCTGGCCGGTGCTCGATGGCAGAGGGGGGGCTTATCAGCAGTCTTGAAAGAGGCCCTAGTGAGACCCCTCCTGAAGAAACAATCTCTCGACCCGGATTTCCTGGCAAATTGCCGTCCATTCTCCAACCTGCCATTTTTGAGCAAGGTTGTTGAGAACCTTGTGGCACAACAGCTTGAGAATCACCTTGTGTCCTTTGACATCTATGAGCCATTCCAGTCAGGTTTTAGGGCCAGACACAACACCGAAACAGCACTAGTTAGGGTGCATAATCTGTTCAGGGATAGAGATAGAAACATAGAATTTGATGGCAGATAAGGACCGCTTGGCCCACCCAGTCTGCCCATTTCCCTGCCTACTGGATAAGCTGCAGATTCTAGTTAACCAGCAGCCTACTTCTTCCTACCCCCACCCCCTAGAATTGCCTTATGACTGTCCCATGCATACTTGAATTCCACCACTGTTTTTGACTCCACAACCTCCTCCGGAAGGCTGTTCCATGCATAGACAGAGACAAGTCAATTCTGGATCTCCTCGATCTCTCATCAGCCTTTGACACTGTGGATCACTGCGTGCTTCGTGATCAGCTCTGTGAGTATCATGGACTCACCAGTGCTGCCATCAAATGGTTTAAGTCCTATCTTTCTGACATGATGCAATGGGTAGTGATGGGAAATTTCTTCTCCTCCCCAATGCCCCCATCATGTGGAATACCCCAGGGCTCGATCTTGTGTGCTGCCCCTGGGTGAGATCATTCGGCAATTTAGAGTAGAGTTTCACTGCTATGCAGATGGCACCTAGCTGTATTTGTCATTGTTCCCAGAACAGCTGATGCTATAGACGTGCTTAACACCTGTGTGGCAAAAATCAGTGACTGGGGGCCGGCCCATTGGTGCAGCGGTTGGATTTCTGCTTGCGACACTAGTGACTTCAGTTCGGGAGCAGACTCGGGTCACTGGAGGGTCAGCAGAAGGAGAGCCGCTTGAACATCACACAGCAGCTTGCCTTCTCTGGGGGGGGCGATACCCACAACTTGTTTGACCCTGTGCAGAGGTTTGGGGTACTGCAAGCCCCACAGGAGAAGGGCAGCCAAACACGCATGTCAGGGCTACACTATGTGGGGGGAGAAAACAAGAAAACGCCTGCCAGCTCCGGGAAGACGGACTGCCTGGAGCATACCTCCAATGTGCCCCTGCTCACCCAGCCACCTCCAGACTGATGAAAAGATAGTAACATGGGGTGTCGTGCCCCACCTCGTCCCCACTCGGCGGGGGGGCAAACTGAAGCTGCTTGGGGCCTGGAGGTAGGTGCGCGTAGAGTGGGAGGCAGGAGGATGACTCCTTGGCAGCCCTGAAGGGCCGGGGCTGGCAAGATGCAGGGAAGGAATAAACTGCAATTTCAAAAAAAATAAAAATCAATGACTGGATGTCCTCCAGCTAGTTGTGACTGAACCCAGATAAGACAGAGGTGCTGGTGATCGAGCCGGGTCATGGGCATGATGGGAGGGCACCTGGAGCTGACAGAAGAGTTTTTCTGGGGTCTACTCCATTGGTGGCCTCCCCAAGGGTGCGTGATCTTGGTCTGATCCTGGACAGCAGACTGACACTTAGGATCAGGTGTCTTCTTTTGTCAAAAGTGTTTTTTACCACTTGAGGAACATTGCCAGGATCAAGACCCTCGTTCCACTCAGAGACCTGCTGACACTAGTGCATGCCTTTATCATCTCTAGGCTCAACTAGTGTAACTCTCTGTACTTCAGGGTCACGGGAGGGACCATCTGCAGGTTGCAGATGGAGCTGAACACAGCGACTCGGTTACAGACGGGCCTTTCTAGATTCAGTCATGTGACCCCAGTCTTCTAGGCTCTGCACTGGCTGTCTATCAGGTGGAAGGTCCTTTTCAAGGTGGGCTAGCTCACCTTCAAAACCCTATATGGACTGGGTCTGGGCCACTTGACTGAGCTCCTGACACCTACAACCTCTGTCCACTCTTCATCTAAGGGCCTCCTAGAAGTTCCAAGGGTGTGGCTTAAGACATCAGGTGACCATGCTTTCAGTGTCGGTGGGCCGACCCTATGGAATCTGCTACCACCTGCAGTCCAGGAGGCCCCTTCTACTGAAGTTTTCAAGCTGAGGCTAAAAGCCAACCTCTTTCCCCTGGCCTACCCGGAGTAAATCCTTTTTCTGCCCAACTGCCCGAGTAAATATCAGTGACCTGTAATTGTATGAATTTTAGTATTTTGTATTTATTTATGCCCTTTGTTCTGTATTACTTCATTTAATAATAGTTCCTGTGCTGTATATATTATTAGGAGCCCAGAGCCTCTGGGATTGGGTGCCATAAAAATAAAATCTGCCTTCTCTTGCCTTGCCACTTAGGCCAGGATCTACCACTCATGAGCCCGAGATACAGACCAGCTTAAGCTGTTTGCTAAGACGTTTTGGATGCCAGGAAGATGGATGACTGAAAGTTCCAGGCCGTGATCTACTGCCCAATACCAGACCCTCATCGCCTCCCGCCACAATGGGTAAGAGAGAGTCCCTCGCTGCTTGTTGATATAATGGACCACATGGCAGTTGTCCATCTGAATCAGCAGCGAACCCAGGCAGAAATATGTCTGGAAGGCCAATAGGGCATACAGGACTACTCACAACTCCAAGACATTTATGTGGAGGGCAGCCTCTACAGAGTTCCACTGCCCTCAAGTCTGGAGAGCACCCAAATGAGCCCCCCCCCCCAGCCAAGACTTGAGGCATCTGTTGTAAGGATTTGCTGCAGGGGTGAAATGTAAAACGGCACCCCTCCCCCACAAGAGATTGCTAGGCTCCAACCACAACAGCAGCACCTTTCTGACTGGGTTTGAGACCAGGACTGGTAGCTTTGGGTCATCTACCAACTGGTCCTACATCTCCACAGAGTCCACTGAGGAATACTCATGTGCAGCTTGGCTAGGGGAACTGTAACAATGGCTGTGGCCATAAGTCCCAGGAGGTGAAGGAAGACCAAGACTAGGACATGACAACTGGAGTAGAGCTGACAGGCTTGATCCATCAGATGCTCTGCTCTGTTCTGGTAAAGAAAGGCCATCCCCTGGGTGTATCGAAAACTGCCCAAATGTACTGAAGCTGTTGTGAGGGGGTCAGAATGGACTTGGGTAGACTGATGGTGACTCCCAAGTCCTGGAAGAGGCGGCAGATAGAACCTAGGGTTTGGATCAGGCGTTCCCTGGATGGTGCTGCCAGCAGCCAGTCATCCAAGTAAGGCAACACATAGAACCCCTGCCATCTGAGGGCAGCTGCCGTAACTGCCAAGTACCTGGCGAACACACAGGAGGCCAAGGATAAGCCAAACAGCAGAGACCTGAAGTGGAAGTTGCCCCCCCGACAGTGGAACCTGAAGAAGCACTTGTGAGAGGCACACACCTTGATGTGCAGGTACGCACCCTGCATGTCTAGAGAGCAAATCCAGTACCAATGGTGTGAGAGGAGATCATCCTGAACCTTTTGTACTGGATGAACAAGTTCAGCTCACTGGGGTCCAGGAAGGCCCAGAGGTTCCCAGTGCAATTGGGAACCAGGAAGAAGAGGGAGTAGAAAAAAACCCTGTCCTTGCTGGGACTTTGGAATGGGTTATATGGCTCTTTTGCAGAGCAGAGTGTGGATCTACTCCCAAATCAGTGGGATGTCGCTGGGAGGGTAAAAGGATTGGGGGCCACTCCAGAAGTTCTAAGGCGTGCCAATGTTATATGAGCTGCAAAACCCAAATGTTTATAAGTTATTTCCCTCCACCTGTCTAGGTGGAGGGAGAAGCAACCCCCTACAATCACCTCCTGCGTTACTGGGTCAAGAAAAATCTCAATGGCTTGGTTGACCGAACTGGAGGTTATCTGGCTCAACTGCAGAGCCGAAGAGCCTTCTACTTGCCCGACTAGATCCTTGGCCGAGGGGAGCTCAACAGCTGACAAGCAGTCGAGCGAATCAAGGGACTGGGAGGACAGCAATCTCACCCTGTCCCACAAGTGGTGATGGTGATTTCTTAGTTTCGTCTTGGACCTAGAACCATGGTCTGGAGGGACATGCACATTACGGAACTGGTCTGTGAAGGTCCCTCAAACACTGGCTCCAGGTGGGAATAGTGTGAAGCTGAGGAGATGCCTACTGTGGCTTGTGCCTCATGGACTGCAAGCCATGCCACAGACCCAGCAGCCACCGAGGCCTTTTTGTTACCCTTAGGGTGATCCTTCAGTTCCTGTTCCAAAGGCCGAACCAGCAGGAACAGGAACTTCCCATCCACAAGGGACTCGGGAAGCACAGAAAGACAAAGGCCATACTTGGCCATGTTGTGTTGCCCCACCAGGGTGGTACATGCACATTGGACGGATCACTGACATACATCTGCTGGCTGCACCTAACGCAGAAGTACTTAATGAATACTTCTGTTCAGTCTTCACCAAGGAGAGGGATGGGCCCATACCGGAGAGGAAGGGCTAGGTGGGAGAGAGGCAACCATGGATGGGGAAATCACAGTGAAAAGGGTGAGGGAGGGCCTTAAGTCCCTGAAGGTGGACAAGGCATCTGGCCCAGAAGGAGTCCATCCCAGGGTGCTGAGAGAGTTGGCAGAGGTACTGGCAGGGCCACTGGCGGACCTGTTCAATACCTCTCTGAACTCTGGGTGTGTGCCAAGGGACTGGAGGGAAACACATGTGGTACCTCTCCATAAGAGTGGGCCCAAGGATGAACCAGGGAACTATAGACCAATGAGCCTTACTGCAATTGTGGGAAAACTGATGGAGACAATCCTCAAGGAAAGGTTGGTACAATTTCTTGAGGATAACCTCCTCCAGAACAGCAGGCAGCTTGGATTTGTCTCAGGTAGATCCTGCCGGATGAACTTGGTTGATTTTTACAACTGGGTTGCAAGGGCACTGGACAGGGAACATGTGGTGAATGACCTCTGACTGGATTTCAGCAAGGCCTTCAACTCGGTTCCACACGATAGGCTGACTTGCAAGATGAAGAGTCTGGGAGCAGTGAAAAAACTGGTCAGATAGGTCGAGAACTGGCTGCAGGGTAGACAACAGAAGTTAGTAGTGACGGGATGCATCTGAACCCAGGGCAGTAACAAGTGGTGTACCACAGAACTCAGTGCTGGGACCAGTTCTGTTCAACATTTTCATAGCCAACACTGCAGTAGGGATAAACAGCAAGACCAGTCTCTTCGCAGATGACGCAAAGATTTGTGCCAAGGTAGATTGGGGGGGGGGGAGCAAAAGTACTTCAGGAAGATTTGGTAACACTGGAAGAATGGTCTCACACTTCATAGCTCGATTTCAATGCCAAGCAATGCAAAGTGATGCATTTAGGAGGCAAAAACCAAGGACACAATTACTGGCTGGAGGGTGTTCCAGTACCAAAATCCAAGGAGGAGAAGGATCTGGGAGTGCTGGTAACTGGGGAGATGAACCACTCTACTCAGTGCAGGAAGGCAGCAGTGAAGGCAAACAGGATGCTAGGTTGCATAGGAAAGGGGATTACTTCCAGGAGTGGGTAGGTCATCTTGCCCCTGTACAGGTCCCTGGTGAGACAGCATCTAGAATACTGCATGCAATTCTGGTGCCCTTACTTGAAAAGGGACATCAAACTACTGGAGGGGGTATGGCACAGGGCAACAAAAATTATCCTGGAGTTGGGGGGACAGACCATACGAGGAGAGACAGAGAGCTCAATATGAACAGGTTACTCACCTGCAACAGGAGTTCTAGGAATGGTATATGTTGTTCATCCACACTTATTGGCAGGTATCCTTGCCGCTTTAAATCTTGCCAGAAGGTCTTCATGCTGGCTCCTCCCACCCACCTGGGTGGTAAAACTCTCAGCTCCACCCCATGACGCCAGATCTGGCCCGCTGGAAGCTCAGGTTGTGCGTTGAAGCCAGGGAGGTCGGGTGGGTCGTGTGGATGAACAACATATACCATTCCTAGAACTCCTGTTACAGGTGAGTAACCTGTATTTCTAGGGACATGGATATGTTGTTCATCCACACTGTCTGGCAGACTCCTAGCAGTTCTCCGGGAGGAGGGAGGCAAGGCGCACACCCCGATACTTACTTGGGAAATAAAGACTGGAGAACCGAGGCCCCAAAACCAGCATCCTGGCGTGACTCAAGGTCGATGTGGTAGTGGGTGATAAAGGTGTGTGCTGACTTCCAGGTAGCAGCCCTGCAGAGTTCCTGGATAGGGACATCCCTGGAAGCAGCCACCGATGCAGCGGTATGGCGGGTAGAATGAGCTCTTATCCCTCTGGGAGGCTCCATGCCTGCCAATCTATAGCAGAGATCTATGCAGGAGGTGACCTACCTGCTTATCGTCCGCTTGGCTGTAGGTCTGCCAGGTGTGGCTTCAGCATAGGTGACAAACAGCTGGCGAACCTCTCCCCAAATTTCAGCCGTGCGCTCCTTATAGTAAGCGAGCGCCCTTCTAGGGTCCAGAGTATGGAGCCTATATTCGGCCTCCGAGGTGTGATTTGGGTAGAACATCGGTAGAGTCAACACCTGGTTAAGGTGAAACTCCGACACCACCTTCGGAAGGAATTTCGGGTGGGGGCGCAGGACAACCTTGTCCCTGTGGAAGACCAGGTAAGGATACTCGATGGAAAGCGCCTGGAGCTCTCCCATCCTTCTGGCTGACGTAGTAGCCACCAAGAAGGCGGTCTTCCATGACAGGTGAGAGAGATCACATACCAGCACTGGCGGGGCCAGTCTAGGGCTACCAGAATCACCTGCGCCTTGTCTCTCCTCGCCTTGAGAAGCACCTTGTGGATCAAGGGAAATGGGGGAAAGGCGTAGAAGAGGCCCGGGGTCCACGGCCTCGAGAAGGCATCCCCCTGCAGCGAGCCCTGCTGAGTGGGGTGGGCATGGACCAGCCTCAGCTTCGCGTTCTCCTTGGAGGCAAAGAGATCCACCTAAGGTGTGCCCCAATGGGAGAACAGATCTTGTACTACCTCCGGCAGGAGAGACCACTCGTGGGATACAGCCCCTATCCTGCTTAGGGCATCGGCCAGGGTGTTGGAGGCTCCTGCCACATGAATGGGTAGGAGATCCGCCTCCAGGCTGCAGACGAGTGACCAAATGCAGAGAGCTTCCTTGCACAGAGGCATGGAGCGCGTCCCGCCCTGGCGGTTTAGGTAGTACATGGTCATGGTATTGTCCGTCTGGACCTGAACCACTTGACCCCATAGAAACGGAGCGAAGGCGGTGAGAGCTAGGCGGACGGCTCGGAGCTCCAGCAGGTTGATATGGCATCGGGACTCCCGTGGGGACCAGAGGCCGTTCACTCTGTGCTCCCCCAGATGGACACTCCAACCCATCAGAGAGGCGTCGGTTGATAGAGAGACCGTCGGCTCGGGGCAGACAAATGGGATGCCCTCCTGCAGATGAGCTGGAACGATCCACCACTGGAGAGCGTTCCACATCCCCTGGGTCACCGTCACTAGCTGGCCAAATGGATCGCAGCGTTGAGACCACTGGCTGGCCAGCCCCCATTGAAGGGGGGTCATGTTCCAGCGGGCCCAACGGACCACGCTGGTGCAGGCCGCCATGAGACCCAGGAGGCGCAGGAAGTCCCGGGCAGGGCGCGATTGCCCAACCAGAAATGATTGGGCAAAGGAGGAAAGAACCTCAGCCCTGTCCACCAAGAGCCATGCTCTGGCTCGAAGAGAGTCGAGCTCTGCCCCGATGAAGAGAATCACCTGCTTCGGTTCGAGTTCCGACTTGGCCTCGTTGATGAGGAGGCCGACTTGAGAGCAAACCTGGAGGGCCAGATCTCTGGACCGCTCCACCTCCTGCCTGGAGGGGCCTGCTATCGGCCAATCATCCAGGTAAGGGTACACCCGGACCCCTCGGCACCACAGGAATGCTGTCACCACTGCCATGCATTTGGTGAAGACCCTGGGTGCAAGAGACAGGCCGAAGGGCATGGCTCGGAACTCGAAAAGGGATCCTTCCGCTCGAAAGCGAAGGAATCTCTGATGAGACGGACGGATAGGGACGTGAAAAAACGCGTCCTGCAGGTCCAGAGAGCAGAACCACACGCCGCGTTCCAAGGATGGTATTATCTGAGCCAGAGTGACCATCCTGAAGGTCCGAGACCTTAGGAACTTGTTTAGGTCATGCAGGTCGAGAATGGGGCGCCAGCCCCCCGTCCGTTTTGGGATCAGGAAGTACCTGGACACAAACCCCGGGTCTGAGGGAGGGTCCGCCACCTCTCTGATTACCTCTTTCTTGAAGAGCAGAGCAATGTCGGCTCAGCGAGCCGACAGCAAGGCTGTGGACCCCGAGGCCCCCTTGGGGGCGACGGCTCAGAAGGGCGGGGCCTGCTCGAACTCCAGAGGCAGGCCCTTTCCTACCACTTCCAACACCCACCGGTCTGTGGTTATAGCAGACCAGGCGGAAAGGAAGTAGCAGAGCCATCCCCCCACGGGGGGAACCTGGGGTGAGGTGACGAGGTTGGGGCCAACACCCCTCAACCCGTCACTGTGCAGGCTTGGAGGAGGGACCGGCCGAGGGACCTCCTGGGCCTTTACCTCCTTGCTTCCTGGAGGAGGAAGCCACAGGCTTGGGATTGGGATGCCAAGCGCAAGCCTGCTGGCCCTGATGCTGCTGGGCCAGACGTGCCGCGGGCGCAGACGGACGAAAGGGCTTTGGATGCGGTCTGCGGCCCTTGTCCCTCTGGGCAGATGAGACCGAGTCCAAGGTGGCATTGGACTTTTCGATCCTCTGGAGGTGGCCTTCCACTCCAGGGCCAAAGAGGTCGGTCTCCAGGAAGGGGACATCCGTCAATTTGTGCTGGGTATCCGCTGTAAAGGTGGATATCCTCAGCCATGCTCGACGGCGCATAGCCACTGCAGCCACTACTGACCTGGCGAAGAGTCACCAATGTCCAAAGCAGTCTGAAGTTGCTGCTTGGCCACTGCCCTGCCCTGGTCCCACACCTGCTTAACCGTAGTCTGCAGGTCAGCCGGGAGATGAGGGATTACCTCGTCCAGAGAGCCCAACAGGGCGTGAGAAAAATGTGCCATCAGTACGGCCGAGCTGGCCTGACAAAGGCCAAGGGAGGATGCAGCGTAGACTTTTCACCCAGCGTAGTCCAACTTCTTGGACTCCTTGTCGGGAGGTTTGTCCACGTCCCTGGCATTTCCAGCATGCCGGAAGATGCTGTTGGTAACTAACCCCTCAGCTGAGGGGTGTTCCGAGAAACCGGACAGGAAACTGGTAGGGACGGTGTACTTCCTTGCCATCCTGGCCGAAGGCGCAGGGCAGAAAGCAGGACACTGCCAGAGTTCCAAGGCCGGGCCCACAATGGCCTCGGCCACTGGAAAGGCCTCTGTAGGAGAATCCCCTCAGTCCAATATCTCCATGAGGGGATACTTGGCCCACTTAGATACGGGCTGGAGCTGCATCCCGGTGGATTCCGAGATGAGCCTAAGCAAACCCATAAAGGACGAAGGGCTATCGTCCAGAGACTGACCTCCCGAGGACTCCAAGTCGACCCGCCTGGAGAACAGGGAGGAATCGTCATTGGACTCGGAGGAGTCCGCAAAGAGCTGCCTTGAGCCTGAACCACCCTCCACCTGCCGAGGGCGATCGGGAGTGAGGGTGACAGACAGCCTATGGGGCAGACCTTGGGCCGACCGAGAATTTTTGGTTGGAGCCCCAAACAACGGCTGTGGAGGCGGAGGTTCCACCGGAATTGGTGGGGCAGCAGGTTTTGGCCGAGCAACAGGCCTAGAAGTAGGCGCCTCGGCTAAGGCGAGGGGTTGCCTTGGCCACTCCGGTGACAGCCACTTAATAGCTGGGGAAGGCGACAACATCGGCTTACTCCCGGACAGAAGAAGCTGTTGCCACATGAGGTCCTCATATCGTCCGACGCAACGTCTCAGCCTCCTCGCCCGAGGGCCGAGAAAGAAGAGCAACAGGTCGTGCAAGCCTGCGGTCGTGTTTCTCGAGGCCCAAGCAGTAGACGCACAAGGAGTGCGGTCCGCCCGAGACATCTTCTGCTCACAAGGGCACCTCCTGAAACCGGGAGTCGATTTGTCCATCGCAGCCGCGAGGGAGATAAATGACCGAAGTCTTGAAAACCTTAAAAGTAATTTCATGTAAACCGAAGAGATAGGAACCAGTCTTATACGCAGAGCATTAAGGAGGGAACCTGAGCTTCCAAGCGGTAAGGAAGATCTGGCGTCATGGGGCGGAGCTGAGAGTTTTACCACTCGGGTGGGTGGGAGGAGCCAGCTTGAAGACCTTCCAGCAAGATTTAAAGTGGCAAGGATACCTGCCAATAAGTGTGGATGAACAACATATCCATGTCCCTAGAACAGTAGAGTTAGAAGGGAGTGAGGTGATATTGACCAAGACCTTCAAGTACCTGAAGGGTTTGAACAGAGTAGACACCAGGTGTATGTTCAGTATGAAGGACAGAAGAGAAACCAGAGAACACTATGACGTTGGAAAGGGGCAGGTTCAAGAGGGAACGAAGAAGGCACTATTTCACAGAGAGGGTGGTAAGCAGGATGGAACGCTCTGCCAGAGAAAGTCGTATCGCTGCAGAGTGTTGGAGGCTTCAAGAGGTGGTGGTGATACAGATTCAAGGGTAGGGTACAAACCGGGAGGGGGCGCGAGATGGGGGAAGAGGGGTAGTGGGGGGGCAGCTGCAGTCTAATGGGGTGAAGTGCTGCACACTCTAGCATACTAGATAGACCGAATGGCCTGTATATGCTGGCAATTTCATATGGTCATATGTTAAATCCAGGTTTCTAGCGATCCACTGTTGGTCCAGAGACGGAGTCAAAAGAACTGTGAAACACTAAAATAGCTTCCAAAACAAGAGTTTGCCTATGGCGCAGAAAAAAATCAAGGTGTTCTTCCATCAAAAAGAAAGATCTGACTCCACTGGATGGAGTGGGGGGATATATGCACTTGGGTGGTGTGAGGAGCGTACCTTAAAGATGTCTGGCCAATCACTGCATTCCAGTGGAACTGCCATTGTGTGGCTAAGTCAACCACATCCACACCCTCAGAGACAGTTTCAGAGGTTTGGTATGAGCTTAGTGAGATCGAGCCAATATCAATTTGCCAAAAATTGTTTCCCACGTCCACACATATTATGCCTTAGGCAGTATGGATCCAAGCAGGCTACTGCTGTCCACAATCTCAAGTGGTAATGAGTTCCAGGTGTTCACCACTCTTTGACTGAACCAGCTGCCCCTCCTTTTATTGTGGCACTGTTCGCCCTTGAGCTGTAATATGTGTGACCCGGTGGTATAATGAAAATATTTAAACTTCAAGCCCAAACAAACCAATAAATCACTGCTCTCAAAGGCCCCATGCACAAATCTCCTCTGAGTCTTCTATACTGAAGGGTGTACAGGCCTAATGTACCCAAGTAACTAAATTGTTTAACTTCTTTCATTAGTTTTGTAGCACGATGCTAAATCCTTTCTAGTGCCGTTGTCTCCGTTTTATGATATGGGGACCAGACTGGACACTGCACTCTAGGGTAGTGCGTCACTTCAGTGGAGTAATATCAGCGAAGGCATGATAGCAACGTCAATTACAGAACATGGTACAATATAGCGACCATGGCATAATAGCAAAAGCATACTTCAGCACATTGCAAATTTAGTACATTATAAATTCAGCTACTTACTAGTGTCCATGGCATCGTGGAGTTAGAATCCTAGAAACAAGGGGATTGGGGGGCACAGCTCCCCTGCATTTTAACAACTAATTAATGTATCTAACTGGCCAAGGTATGGATCGCCCAGCTGATGTCTTGAGCTGCTGCTGCTGGGGGCTGAAGATGCTACAGGGATTTGATAGAAAGAACTGTGCAGGTCGTCGAGGAGTAGTCGCTGTCCTAGGATGGACTACTTATTGGGGCTTGCATCTAATTTTCACATGCAAGTCTATACAGTATGAATAGCATCAGTATTGGTAGCCGAGTTCACTATCTTTCGCTATAAATGTGTTTTGGCAAAATAATGAATTGCTGAATTTGGATTCGCTATTTTATAGTAACTGAAATTGTCATTCAACAAAACTGACTCACTAAAGTGACATGGAACCTACTCCAGGTGTGGCCTAACCAAAGAAATGTACAGTGGCATGTGAACATATGTTTCTACTTGTAATAGGTCTCCTGATGCTGATTAATGCCATGTTGACTCTTTTCACCATCATAGTACAGTGCTTCTTAAACCTCATGTTGTCTGAAACACATATATCTAGGTCTATTTCTTCATCTAGTTTTTTTAATGTAGACCCTTGTAGCAAATAATTATTCATGATGTTATTTTGCCGAGATGAAGTACCCCACATTTCCCAGTATTCAGAGCTAATTCGTATTCAGAGGCCCGTTGATCCAGATTATGTAGTATGGCCTATAAACTCTCCATATCAGTTTTTGAGCCCACAACATACTATATTTTGATGTCAGCTGCACATTTGTGTAACCACACTCCCATAGTACTAAAGTACAGTTACTGGTACGCAAGAACTTACCGTAACAGTAGATCTTCGAGAGAGGTACTTGCAGTACGTCATAACATGTAGGACTGCACCCCCTGGCGTCAGGACCGCACAGCAAACTTTTGCTAGCAATGTCTGGCGGGGGGCCGCCCACCTGCTGTCATGTGACAGATGTCAGCGTGACCCTATATAGTGGGTGGACCCCACACCAGCCTTCCAGTTCTTCCACCTGCGATCCAAGGAGGATAAGACAGGAGAAAGTATGGAAATCTTTGAGACTAGTTTAGAATGATCTGTAAGAAATGCAGAAACTGAGGGAAGGAGAAAGGGAAAGTGTGACCTACTGCAGGAATCTCTATCGAAGATCTACTGTTAAGTAATTTCTTACTTAACTGTACTATCTTACTTCGACAGAGTTCCTGCAGTAGGTCATAACATATAGGACTGAATCCCACGCAGTCACTCTCAGAGAGACCGAGATAATCAAGGGAGGAGGAAATGAACTGAAAACAGACCAGGACCAGCCTAAGACAGCAGGCCCTGTAGGATGGCAAGACCGAACCCAACCATAAGCCTAGAGGAAATGTCCAGATTGTAATGCTTCGTGAAGGTATCAACTGAACTCCAGGTTGCTGCCATGTAAATTTCTGCTGCAGAAACATTCCTGAGGAAAGCAACAGACGCAGCCATGCCTCTGGTAGTGACCTCTGACCTCCCCCCCAAAGAGGTTTATTGTACATCTGGTAACAGAAGCATATGCAGTTAGTCAGCCATTTGGTGAGACACTGCCGATCCCAATTGTTAGTCCAGTGGACATAGCACTTCAAAATTCTATGTAGATCCAACGTGTGAAGTACAGCCTCACCACTATTCGAATGAGCCGAACAGTGTACCGGAAGCTCAACCGTTTTGATTCAAGGTGAACTCAGAAACCACCTTCAGAAGAAACTTAGGATTAGTGCACAGGACCGCCCGGTAATTGTGAAAAATCAAATAAGGCTCCTTATGCATCAGGGCCTGAAGCTCAGAAATTCTTCGAGTGGAAGTAATAGCAACCGAAAAGAGTGCTTTCCAGGACAGACAGCACATGTCACAGCTTACCGCCGGTTCAAAAGGAGAGAGGGTAAGCTTTTCTAAAACAAAATTTAGATCCCAAGGTGGCATGGGGTTACGCATGGGGGGGTTTCAAATGGAGGATCCCTTTCAGAAAGGTTTTTGAGACCTCCAACTGAGCTACACATTTTCCATCTACCAAAAAGTGATAGGCTGAAATAGCCAAAAGGTGGACCATAAGAGAAGAATAGCTTAGACCAGAGTCAGACAGGTGCAACAGGTACTCCATGATCTGAGGAGCTGAGCAAGTAAAGAGGTCCCAGCCCTTGAAAACAGCCCAGATGGAAAAGCGCTTCCACTTCATTGCATAGGTGGACCTGGTGGAGGATTTCCTACCTTCCACCAGTACCTAAGCAACCCTCTGTGACACTCCAAAGCATGATACAATTACATCTGAAGGAGCCTTGCACGAAAGTGCAGGGTCCGTAGTCTCGGATACACTAGTCTGCCCTGATCCTGCGTCAACAGTTCGTGTTGAAGAAGGAGGGAAACAGGGGATTCCACGGCTAGCTGCTGCAGGAGTGGGAACCAAATCTGCATCGGCCAGAAGGGGGTTATAAGGAGCATCTGAGCTCCCTCTGCCTGAAGTTTCAGAAGGACACGCTGTAAAATGGGAAAGGGAGGGAAGGCATACAAGTACTTCCCTGTGCAACATAGAGACATCACGTTGTGCAAGAAAGTGCCAGGCTCTGGAATGAGCGAGCAAAAACTGGGTAATTTTGCATTGGAGGAGGAGGACGTCCCCATCGGTGGAACAACAGATCGGCCACTTCCTTAGTTCCCATTTGTGAGCTTGAGACAACATCTGGCTGAGGCTTTCCGCCAGAACATTGTGCACACCTGGGACATGCACAGCCATGCAAAACAGACTGTGCTGGACTGTCCAGAACCACACCTGCATTGCCTCCCTGCACAGGGGGTATGATAGGATGCCTCCCTGCTTGTTGATATACCAGACCACCGACATGTTGTCCGTCTGGATTAGCAGTGTTCCCGTCGACAGAATGGACTGGAATGCCTGAAGGACATACAGAACAGCCCTCATCTCCAGTATGTTTATGTAGACAGACATCTCCAGCTGAGACCACAATCCCTGTGTTCGGTGATTCCCCAGGTGGACTCCCCAACCCAGACCAGAAGCATGTGTGGTGAGGGTCCACGAAGGAGGGGGTGTCCTGAAAGGTAACCTCCGAGACGGATTCTGCCATCACAGAAGGTCTTTGAGTTTGCTGGATACCAGGACAGGATGGTCCAAATCATCTGAGCGCTAATCCCATTGGATGTGGAGTGTCCACTGGGTGATCCTCATGTGTAGTCTGGCCAAGGGAACTGCGGAGATGGTTGCCGCCATGAGGCCAAGAAGGCGCAAGAATGCTCTGGCAGGAATGTGCCTGGATGAGAGAACTAGACTGATCTGCTCCCGTAGAGTGTCTGCTCTGTCCAGGGCAGGAAGGTTCTGCACTGAACCGTGTCCAAGATCGCCCCGATGAATTGAATTCTCTGGGAGGGGATCAGGAATGACTTGGAGATACCGACAGTAATCCCCAGTCAGGAAAAGATGTTCAGTGTGAAGGAGAAAGATTCCTTTAGGCTGGACCGGGATGGGGTCATTAAAAGCCAATCGTCCAGGTAAGGGAACACCGTGAAACCCCCGCTGGCATAAAGCCACTGTCACCACCGCAAGGCACTTCGTGAAGACCGTGGGTGCCAAGGAAAGGCCAAAGGGGTGGCCCATAAACTGGAAGTGTTCCTCTCAGAAAATGAAATGCAGGAACCAGTGGTGGACTGGGAACACTGGAAAATGCAGACAGGTATACTGCATATCTAGTGTGCAAAGCCAGTGGTCTTTCTGCAGAAGGGGCAGAAGACCCTGTACAGTCAGCATGCAGAACCTTTTGTACTTCACGAAAAGGTTCAGCCAGTTGATACCCAGGATGGGTCTGAGGTTGCCCGTCTTTTTCAGGACCATTAAGAAATGGAAGTAAAACCCTTCTCCTCTCTGAGATGTAGGGACTGGCTCTATGGCTGACTTCTGTCTTAGAGCCAGGATTTCCTCCTCAACCAGCACTGTCTGGTTCAGAGAGTACTGGGAGCAACCTGGAGGGGAGTTTGGAGGAAACTCCAAAAACTCTATGGTGTGCCCTCCTGAAATGAGTTGTAGAACCCATGCATCTGAGGCGATGCCCTTCTATTCCTGCATATAGAGAGCTAGAGAGCGAGCCTTCCTCCCACTGGTTCCACACTGGAGGGTGGAGGAGAAGGGGAAGGAAGTGCATAATGAAGCGGAGGGACCGGGGCGGGGGAACCACCCTGGTTGTTTCTCTGGGTTTTTCAGGCTGGCACCTGTTAAAGGGCTGTTTACCCTACCTCTTGTTTTGGTGTTGAAAGGGCCGTTTCTTCTGGAAGCCCGTTTGGTAAATGGACTTGACAGATCTCAGGTCCTGGAGACCCGTAATAATGTCTTTGGTGTCTACCCCAAATAGGACTGAACCTCTGAAAGAAGCATCCTGGATTGCCACCTGAACATCTGCAGAAAGTCCAGAAATACGTAGCCAAGCATGTCTTCTGAGGGAAACAGCTGTGGTGGAGGAACGAGCCACTGCGTCCACCGAATCCATAAGTGGCCCTAAGCGCATGTCTGTATGAGATTTTGGACAGGCGCAAGTCTTTGGTTAGTTCCTCCTTGAGGTCCAAGGCCTCCATGGATTGGATTCAGGCCTCAAGTTTGGCTGTAGTAGCCTTTTGAAAGAAAACAATGTGCACCACATAGCTGAGGGAATGGAGGACGCATGTAGAGGATGAATACATTTTCTTCCCAAATTGGTCAAACTGCCGAGATTCCTTATCTGGAGGGGAGGTGCTCATGTGTTTTGGTGTAGCTGAATGGTCATGAGCAGCCACACTGACAATAGAATCCACCTTGGGAAGAGAGTCCAGGAAGGAAATGCCTTCGGGCCTATGGCATATCCGGTCTTCTTAGAGATGGATGGAATAGAGTGGGGCAGCTACCAAATGGTAGTGATGAGGTCCTCATGGGGGGCTGTCCAAGGCAGGATGGGGATAGGGGAAACTGTCTCCAACTCTAAGTGTTCTGCTAGACGTTTCCTCTTTGGGTCCTGCTCTTCTGCATTCCATCCGTTGGTTTGTTGGATGATGCAGAGGAGTTCAGTAAAGGAGGGATCCTCAAGAGATGGATGGGAATCTGGGCAATTCTTTGCCTTTGGCCACAGAGGATTGCTCATCTGAGGAATCCTCCTCAGAGTCTAGGGAATCATTTCCCTCAGGGGTTCCAATCTCCGGCACAGTGACCTCCTGAACGGTTGTGCCCAAAATGTGCACCATGGCAGAGTGAAGAGAGCTGACTGTTGACTTAGAACGGGGAAGAAGAGACTACCGGGCCCGGAAGACATCATTCCAAGTCTGAGACCAACTGGGATCTGGCGTCCGTTCACCAAGACTGTATCAAAGACTGAAAGTCCTGTTGAGGTGGAAGCGGAAGTGGTGGAGGAGTAGGGGTGGATGGATATTGATAAAAGGGTGCACCCAACCCTGGATACTGGTGAGGAGGATACCCCTGATAATAGGGGTAACCAGGGGTTTGATACCAAGAGAAGAAAGTCTGAGGAAAAGAACCCAGTGCCGGACCAGATGGTAGATAAGCCAGCGTCTGGAACCCTGACTAGGGATGACATCCTGGCGGATGACCCTGGTCTGTCGGGGGTCTCAAAGGACCTGGAAAGGCATCCTGTCAGCCGATGTCAGAGGTGCCGACGTCAGGTTAACTTGACGTTCGGGGATCTGGTGTCAGGCCTGGCATAACAATAGCCTGTGTTGGGGTCCGACATAAGGGCCCTGATGGAGGGAGGTTGTGCAATGTATCTGGCAGTGCCCCATGCATCAGAGAGGGTGCACCCGGCGGAAGAGGCCCTGATGGCGGGGCCCAGAGAAAAGAAGCCAGGGGCTCTCGCAAAAATCAGGTCAGGTGTCGGTATCGCCAGGAGGGACTTGGGGCACAACCACTGGAATGGGGGAGAAAAATACCAAATCAAGGGGGCCCTCTTCCTCCTCCGCCATGGAAGCGACATCTAGGGCAAGAGGTTTCACCGGGGGAGGCAAAGAGGAAGGCTCACGTCCAGGGGGGACCTGGGAGGAGGGCTGACCAAGGGAGGTTGGCGGGCTCCACCGGGCGTCAGGTGAGGTGGTGTCAGCCCCCGACAGATGAGCAACATCCGGGCAGTCGTCAGGTACTGGAGTGATCGGCTTATCGGACAGCAGAGGGACCGGGTGGAGAATGGTAGGACCCTCGACCGACTTATTGGTCGGCGCCGTGCGGATTCCCATCTGGGTTTTGGGATCTAACTTACCGACTACCGGGCCAGGGTCCGACTTAGCGGTAGAGACCGGGCGTTTGCCAGAGGAGCTGGTGGATGACTTACCAGTGGAGATCAGTTGAAAAGAAGCAGAGAAACCTGGAGCAGCCACAAATGTAGGCAGTGGAGAAACGGCCTTGCTGGGCAAAGGCTTGCTGGGGTTTGCATGGTCCCGCTCCTCCAGATGTTACCATTCCCTGTGCTTCTCTTTGTCCTTCTTTTTCTTCTGTTTGGACGCCAAAGAGGAGGAAGTGGCATCCCTCAATTTCTGCATCTCCTTTTCAAGAGTGGCCATTCTGGACTTCAGTAAGTGTGCCTCCAAAGCCTGCTGTCTGCATTTGAATGTGGCCTGATTAAAGGGTTTGCAACTGGGACAGGCCGCGGTTCAGGCCTAAGCAGAAGAGGCAGTGACAATGGCCATCTTTATGAGGGATCTGTGCACCGCATTTCTTAATCTTCGAAGTCGGAGGTGGAGAAGACAGAAGAAAAAAAAAAAAAATATCGAAGGACTGAAATTTTGAGAAATAAGGCACAAAATGGCGATCGACTGAGCAACGTATCTGGTTCAAGGTCAATTGGCATTCATGTATACCAGGGGTGTAGCCAGACAATCTCTATATATACACAGTATGTATCTATATCTCTCTCTCTCTCTAATATATATATATATATATATATATATATATATATATATATATATATATATATATATATATAAATACAGATATAGATATACATACATATATACATATATATACACATACACACACCAGGACTGTGTTTGTTGCCCTGTTTGGCACAATATATACAACTTTTGCACCCCATGACACTGGTTGCTGCCCCCCCCAATGCATGGGTATATACAGATGCCATATATTGTTCCTTAAGACACCAATATACCAGCCCAGACCCTTTTAGGCTGCATAGTCCTTGAGATGCAAAGACAGTATCAGTGACCAATCCTTCTGGTGTTGACTAATATGAATTAACTTGCAGAAAGGTTCTGCTGTGTTCCCATGGACTAGGGAGGCTGTTCAGGGCCTATTTGCTGCCTCCTTCAATGAATGTGTACACCATGGAGTACATGGTGTATGCCTGCCTAAACACATGATCTATAGCCCCCTCCCCCCGGGGGTCGTGCCTGAAAATAGGCAAAAAATTGCCTAGTGCACTTACTCGGTGAACAAAAACTAAATAATAAAAAAATGAAAACATTTACTGCAAAGTTCTTGCGCAGGTCAACGGCGGGAAAGAAATGGAAGGCGGGCGTGGGCACCATCCACTATATAGGGTCACATGACATCGGGTGGACGATCCCCCGCCAGACATTGCTAGCAAACGTTTGCCGTGCGGTCCTCATGCCAGGTGGTGCAGTCCTACATGTTATGACCTACTGCAGGAACCTTCTGGAAGTAAGATCTATACTTTCAGAAGCCATATCAAACCAAAATGTACAATATATATATATATATATATATATATATATATATATATATATATATATATATATATATATATATAAATAAAGGATAAAACGATGAGCTATCAGATAAATGATTTATCTACACAAGTGCTGTTTGACCTTGGGTAACCTCACGAGTGGCCTAAGCCACGAGTGAGGTGTCTGAGGTCAAACAGCACAAGTGTAGATAAATCATCTGACAGCTCACCATTGTATATTTCATTTATGCATTAGGGATGTTTTCTATCAGTGCAGGAACATTTGGTTTTGACTGTTTATTTTAAATGTTAATTTCTGGGAGTTTTGGTTAACTTTCTTAGAGTATGTCCGCCTAGCATAGTGGTTGCTATTACATGAAACACCACTCATTTTGTAGAAAACTTATTGCTGAACAAATGTCATGCTCACAGTACTATGCTACCTTTTTCATTTTAAAGTTATTTATATTTGTTTGTCAAAAAAGGGTAAAGAAAATTGAATTGTATGGTGTTTTTTGCTAATTATAAAAAAAAAAAGGTATCTATAAATGAAACACCACTCATTTTGTAGATATTTTTGTGCTGAACATTTTTCTTGTCCACAGTACCATGCTATCATTTTTTGTTTTAAAGTTATTCACATTTGTTTGTCAAAAAAGTGAATAAAAAATTAAATTTTCTTCTGCTTTTTCGCTAATTGTAAAAAATCTCTAAGGTACCTAAACATGAAACACCACTCATTTTGTACATAATTTTGTGCTGAACAATTTTTGAGCTCACAGTACCATGCTATCTTTTTTCATTTTAAAGTTATTCCCATTTGAATATGGTTAGTACTGCTTCTGAGGCAGAACATTCTAAATTAATTCTAAAGAGATTTGTGACATAGTAACTGTGTGTATACATTTATTTATACATACAGTGACTCAGATAAAGGCATTTATCACACTGAACATATGTCCACCCCATTGCATAAATATATATATATATTTACACATATCTTGTATTTCACACACAATTGTGTTTCCATGATGAATTTTGTTGAAAAAATGTATTGGGTATTTTCCAAGGTATCTAAAAGCGGAAACTGATTAGCCTGCCTACCATCTTTAGGAAGGTAATTTTGTGCTGAACAACTTTGCCACTCGTACTTGGTGTGTAGCTACTGGTTTATGAGCAATATACGCTGTAGGGTACATAGAACAGTTAAGCTGCCACCTACAAGTGTTGCAGGACATAAAGGCTAAGTTTTTTTATCACCACCTAGAGGAGTTAATGGGCAGAACAGGTTGCCACTGGCCCCAAACTGGAAATGATATATTTAACGTAAACTTTGGTTTAAACAACCAAAGCATAGCACTGTACTGTGTTTAAACACAGCAGGGTCCAAACACTTCATTCTTTTACTTTTTCATCATACTGCCGGCGAGGGGCCTTTCTTCATCTGCTTGGTCCTACTGTCTCCAACCCGGCAGCTCAGCAGCATCCAAGAACCTACTGAGGCATGCATCAGCAACAAGTTGCCACCACAGAGATTCAGTTAGCCCCACATGTCCTGACGAAGTCTTTGAGAAGGTTGAAGTGCTGGGAGTTTCTATGTTTGTCTTGCTTGCTTTCCTGAAATAAATATGCACCATACTGAGCATTTTATACTGCTGAAAGCACAGATTTTGTACCTCGGTTCTGTAAATGCGATGGAGTTTTGCTGTTTTTCAATTAACCTCAATTACCTCCTTGAACTTCTGGAAAGAGCCGATATGCCAGATACAATGTCCTCCCCTGGCCAGGTACCGGTCATGTGACCTGTAGTTAGCATTGGGATAGAGGGACTGGCATATTACAGTTCTTTTTCTTCCTTTTTTTTTTTTTGTGGTTAATACTTTTTAAGTTGAAACACAAAAACCAGACCTTAACATAAACACAGTAGAAAGAGAACCAGAGTTCTACAATAAAAGGTCAGAATAACTGCAGAAAGTATGGACATTACAGCTAGGTATATGTGACAGGTGAGTACACGATCTACTCTGATGAGGTAGCTAGAACACTTTAGAGTATAATACTGGGTCACAAACAATTGACTCCAGTCTGGTACAATGCCCCCCAGGATCAATTCGATCAGACATTAAAGGAATAAACAACTGTGAAGAGCTATTTATCAGGAGCAGAGAAGCCAGGACACAGGGTTATGAGTGGTGGTTAATGGAGGGGAAGCTTTAAAAAGGATGTGTGGAAGTATAATTTTATAGAAAGAGTGGCTGAGCCACGGAATGGTCTGCCTACAGAGGTGGTGGGTGCCTGAATCATAAATGGCTTCAAACTAAGGGTGTACTAATTACTCAGCAGGATGAGGGAGGCAAAAACAGAGAGCTAAAGGGGGAATAGGGCATGTATAGATCCCAGAGACAACAGGTCCCGGGGTATGACAGGGTAATATCAGCAGACTAGATGCACTGTCTGACTTTTTCTACAGTCACAGTCCGTGTCTATGACATGTCCATCTCAGAATACAGGAGTTCATGGAGAACACAAAGGAGAAGAGTTGCGGGTTAGTACGAAAACTGCATCATTCAGAAAATCACCATGGGGTGGGGCAGTCTAGCAGGCTGATATAGGGGGAGCAGCGACGGACCTCAGCAGGGTGGACTCCATGCAGACGGGAGTAAGAATAAGAGTATCTTGAGAAGGTGCAGGAGGCGCTGAGGCCATGGGAAGAGGGTGGTGGTAACTGCACCACACATCCCGAACTAGAGGGAAGATATACCTAGCCAGAGGGGATGTCCGATTGTGGTGGAGCTCAAGGAGGTGCTGGGGACCCCTGCCGCTCAGTAGGTTTTAAAGCTGAGTCACGAATCAGAGTTTTAACACCCAGTCTAATCAAATTTTCCAGGGCTGCAATGCTCAGGTGACAGCCTCAGGGGACACCGCTAGAACAGCTCTGCTTAAAAGAAAAGGGGTGACAAGATATTCCCAACGGGGGTGGGGGGGGGGACTTGAGGGGTCAATAGTCTTCTTACCTAAATTTGTACGTACATAAAATGGGGCTTCGTAGTAGGGAGCCTTTACTCGTGCACACCCCCCTTTAACTGGCAGCATTATAAAGGAAGACAGAACCTAAACACCAAGACTATATAAAATATAAGCACACATACCTAAATGTTATGGGTTCTTTTAAGGTTTAGATGGAACTATCAGGAAAACACTGGAGTGGATCTCTCTAAAACCTGTCTGCACATTCCTATGTCCATTTTAATCAAATGTACAACTTTTGGGGGTCAAATCAACATGGGGGCATGAGTGATTGACACCGTCCCTGTCAACCCATTTTACAGCAGTTTTCCAATATCCAGGAAAACGTCAGACATAATTCCACTCATCTTTGAATATGCATGTGGACTCTCTCCTCAAATCACAAGACAAAGTTACAATCTGTGTATTCCACAGCAAACTCACAACTGTCATTTTATTCTCAAGAAAATGCCTAATGAGCGCTCTGAACAGACATTTGATTCTCCATAAAACTACAGTAGTGACATTGTTGTTCTACCTTACATTCTGATTGGTCTACAATCAGCCACTGTAAACAAGTGTACTGCAAGGAGAGAGAGGAGTGGCGTTCCCAAAGTGCCAAGGGCCAAAAAACTGTCCCACTAGCTTTTTTCAAACCCAAAGCACAACAGTGATAATGTGCTAGTTGGCTCACTATCCTTGACAACAATGTGATTGTCCCAGGAAGATTAAAGTGCTCAGCTTTCAGCCTCATTTTTCCATTCGGCAATCAAACTGTTGTTTTGTATAGTGAGCCAACTAACACATTATACTTCATTAGATATTCTGCATTTATTACATCCTGCTAGCTAACCCCTCCACTGATATAATCCTCGCTTTTGGACATTACAGATAACAACCCCTGCTTTTGGTCATTATAGATAACGTAATCCTTGCTTTTGGACATTACAGATCATGTAATCCTCACTTTCGGACATCACAGATTGCTGCTGTATAAATTAATATGATCTCCTAGAGGAAGGGGAGGAGGAGGATATCAGTGGAGGGAACACCCGGAGAATGAAATGAAGTCAGATGCACAAAGATCATGAGTTCACGCAAATGTCCATAGCAATAAGGAATGATGGGGCAATAAAAACAAATATACACTGCACTGAGTCTATCTATTAAGCACGGACAGTGGAAATCACTTTCAAGGCAGAGGAATGAAATGCAAGCAACTATCCCTTCTGTGTCTCAGTCTGGATCATCAGATAACAGATCAATCATTCCACACGAAACAAAATCTCCTTCCCTACTAGCAGCAAGCTATTATGCGTCTGTGTGTGCCCAGTCCAAAAACTGACAATTTCAGCCATGTTTTGTTACATCAGCAAGTATTTCTACAAAAAACAAATCCTGCAGTTGATTCAGATTTTTTTTAGTATTCTTTTTAAGGTGAGGGGAAGATTAAGTACAAAATATGAGCACATTAGAAATCACTAATATTTATATTTATACATATATATCTCTAGGTGGATGTCTTTCTCTTGTTTTTGTAGACAGGCTGCTGATTTGGTTGTCCTTCCATTCAACTGTCCTTCGCATGAAGCTGGTTCCTTCATAGATGCTTCCCTTCTCCTGGTCCCAGCCGCAGTTACTTTTTGATGTGTTTGTCTAACAGCGTGTCACTGAGTTTCAGTACGAAAAGGGGTGGATAAAAAAAAAACATAGGAGAAAAGACAACAATAATCAGACCTGGAAAACGTCAGTTTGAACCAACAAAGATCACTACATGCGTGAATGTTAACTGCAATTTTCCAGTTTCCTGCCAAATAAATTAGCTGGCATCAAGAGGACACCTATCTAATTCCTCCCAAAAGAAGGGCCTTCCACTCAATTACAAAAGATGTTTGCCTTGTCCAAACAACCTAAATGTGGAAAGAGATAAAGTACTGTTCATGAATTTGGGGGATTTGCCATACAATCAAATTCGATGCTGCTTAGTCTGGGGGGGGGGTCCTTCTCATTATATGGTTTATCGAGATGCTATCAGCTGTGGCTTCTAGCAGCCACCTTTGGTCTCAAAATATTTATCCTCAAAATTGAGGCATGCATACATACATACACACCTTCTTTCAAGGAGTGGTTGTAGTACATGGCCCAGCTTGTGTTTATTCAATGTATAAACCGTTCAGTTACAGGAACTTCCACCTTCATGAAAGGCTTTGGTTACCATTCTTGAAACAAATTAACACCATCTAGTAAAACATCCTGTGAGTTACTTTTCACCAGGAAGCTGACAGTCACTATGCAAGCTGTACGTGTTACAAATATGTAACTGATACGGTGTGGTTATATTCACACTGATATACAGAAGATATGTAAATCTGTTTGTATTTTTTCTTGTTAAAGATATCATTGGTATTTTTATACTTCTGTGTAACTTTTCCAATCAAAACTTTATAAAGTAAAAGAAAAAGAAAATTTGCATGAACAGATACTTTGCCCCTTACACTCCGTCTACAGTTCCTGCTGCTTTTCCTGCCCTGAAGTCATAATCTCCCTTAGGACATCACTATCGTTTCCATGGAAACAAGCCACATGAACATGAACATGAGCAGAGGTTAATGACTTCGAGGCAGCTGTAAGAAATGAGAACAAATGAGGTCAAAGGAAAAACGATCGCCCATTTAAAGTCCACTGAGGGAAGGATTTTGTCAGAGTTCTGATGTTTCACTGGAAACTGGAAAATCTGTCGCCTACTGTCTGGCGCCACTCCTCTCCACCCCACACCATGTCAAATAGTCCCTTACATACATCACTCCCCTCCCTCCCTCTCCTCACCATACCCCATATCAAACAGCCTCTTACATACAGTATTGCTCTCCTCCCTCGGGGCACCTCATGTCAAACAGCCCCTGGCATCCAGGGGTACCCACTCCCTTTCAGCACTTAATGTTCGACAATCTCTGGCATCCACTGGTAACCCCCCCCCCCCACTGCAACCCAAGTCAAACAATCCCTGGTATCCAGTGGTACTGCCCTCCCTCACCGCACCCCACGTGAAACACTCCCTGGCATCCAGTGATACGGCCCTCGCTCACCACATCCCATGTCAAACTCTCTCTGGCATCCAGTGGTACTACCCTCCCGTCCCTCACCACACCTTATGTCTAACACTCCCTGGCATCCACCGGCACTTCCTTCCACAATCAATCTCATATCAAACAGTCCCTGGCATGCAGTGGTACCCTCCATACTCACCACACCCCATATCAGACAGTCCCTGGTATCCAGAGGTACCCCTCCCTCACCACAACCCATGAAAAACTGTCCCAGGCATGCAGTGGTAACCACCTCCCTCAATATACCCCATGTCAAATAGTCCCTGCTATCAAGAGGTACCCTCGCCTCACTGCACCCCAAGTCAAACAGTCCCTGGCATGCAGTGGCACCCACCTCTCATTCACCATACCCCATGTCAAACAGTCCCTGGTATCAAGAGGTACCACTCCCCCACTACACCCCATGTCAAACTGTCCCTGACATGCAGTGGTACCCACCTCCCTCAACACACTCCATGTCAACCAGTCATTGTTATCAAGAGGTAGCCTCCCCTCACCGCACCCCATGTCAAACTGTCCCTGGCATGCAGTGGTACCCACCTCCCTCACCACACCTCATGTCAAACTGTCACAGGCATCCCAAGGTACCACCCTCCATCACCACACCTCATGTCAAACAGTCCCTGGTATCTAGAGGTGCCATCCTCCGTCACTGTACATTATGTCAAACTGTCCCTGGCATGCAGTGGTACCAGCCTCCCTCACCATACACCATGTGAAACAGTCAGTCCTTGGCATCCAGTGGTACCGCACTCCGTCACCACACCTCACGTCAAACAGTCCCTGGCATCCAGTGGTACCACCCTCCGTCACCACACCCCATGTCAAACAGTCCCTGGTATCCCTAACCTATGCCACCCCATCTCAAACAGTCCCTGGCATGCAGTGGTACAGCCCCCTTCCCTCACTATACCTTATGTCAAACTGTCCCTGGTATCCAGTGGTACCCCCACACTGTAACCCATGTCAAACTGTCCCTGGTATCCAGTGGTACCCCCTCACTGTAACCCATGTCAAACTGTCCCTGGTATCCAGTGGTACTCCCTCACTGTAGCTCATGTCAAACTGTCCCTGGTATCCAATGGTACCCCTCACTGTAGCTCATGTCAAACTGTCCCTGGTATCCAGTGGTACCCCCGCACTGTAACCCATGTCAAACAGTCCCTGGCAGCCAGTTGAACTGCCCTCCGTTACCATCCCCATGCTAAACAGTCCCTGGCATTCAGTGGTACCCCTTCCCCCAATGTACCCCATATCAAACAGTCCCTGACATGCAGCGGTACTGCCCTTCGTCACCACACCCTATGTCGAGCAGTACCTGGTATCCAGTGGTACCCTCTCCCTCACCGCATCCCATGTCAAACAGTCCCTGGCATGCAGTGGTACCCCCCCCCATGGTGCCTCATGTCAAACGGTCCCTGGCATCCAGTGGTACCACCCTCCATTACTACACCTCATGTCAAACAGAACCTGGCATGCAGTGGTACCCCCTCCCTCACTGTAACCCATGTCAAACAGTCCCTGGTATCCAGTGATAACCTTCCCCCCACACTGTATCCCATGTCGAACAGTCCATGGCATTCAGTGGTACCGCCCTCCGTCACCACACCCCATGTCAAACAGTCCCTGGCATCCAGTGGTACCACCCCTAAAAATGCCCCATATCTCAAAATCCCTGGTATCAGAGGTACCCCTCTGACTGTACCCATGTCAAACTGTTCCTAGTATCCATTGGTACCACCCACTTTACCCCATGTCAAACAGTCCCTGGCATGCAGTGGTACCCCCATACTCACCACACCCCATGTCAAACAGTCCCTGGTATCCAGAGGTACCCTACCCTCACCACACCCCAAGTCAAACAGTCCCTGGCATGCAGTGGCACTCCCTCTTGTTCACCACACCCCATGTCAAACAGTCTTTGGCATCCACTGGTACCCACCTCCCTCATGCCACCCCATGTCAAACAGTCCTTGGCATCCACTGGTACCCACCTCCCTCAACACACCCCATGTCAAACAGTCCCTTGTATCTAGTGGTACCCCTCTCTCTCATTGCACCACATGTCAAACAGTCCCTGGCATCAAGTGGTACCCCCCCCACACGACCACATGTCAAGCAGTCCCTTGTATCCAATGGTAATCCCCTCCCTCACAACACCCCATCTCAAACTGAACCTGGCATCCAATGGTACCCCCCATAACACCCCATGTCACACAGTCCTTGGCATGCAGTGGTACCCCACCCCTCCACCGCACCCCATGTCAAACAGTCCTTGACAGGAAAAATATAACAGTTGGTATTCAATGTCAATAACTGCAAGGTAATGCACACTGTCAGGAGGAACCCTCACAGAGTACTGGATGGGAGAGGTGAGGAGATGAGAGATGTCAGAGTCATTATCAGCGACAGCCTCAAACCTACTAGGCAATGCAACGGAGGGATACAGCAAAGGACACAGGATGTTGGGGTGTAGAGACAGGGGTTTCGACAGCAGAAGGAGAGAGGTGATTCTGCCTCTGTACAGGACCCTGGTAAGTCCTCTTCTACAGTACTGGAAACCACACCTGAAGGAGAAGGACAGGTTGGAGATGATGCTGCAGAGGGCCACAAGGAAGATCCAGAGGCTGAAGAGGGCAACTAAAATGGTGCAGGGGTTGCACGAGAAGCCCTACAAGGAGAGGCTAAGGGATTTCAACATTTACACCCTGGAAGAGGGGAGAGGGCACATACCAGAGACCTACAAGTACCTCACAGGGGTGGACAAGGTGCAGAAGGGGAGTCTCTTTCAAATGAGAAAAAGCACCTGGACAGAGGGCATGCAATGAAGCTGGAAGCAGGGAAGTTTCAGAGGGATGTATGGAAGTACTACTTCAATGAAAAAAGTGATGGAAACCTGGAAAAGACTGCCAATGGTAGTGCTAGAGGCAAAAACAGTGTGGGGTGGGCTTCAAGCATCCATGGGACAGATAGAGCGGAATGTTAGTAAACAGGCAGGCAGAGGAAGGGTTGATGGTTAACGTCTGCAGAGACAGACTAGGCAGGGACTATCTTGACAGACTGGGTGGGTCCCGAAATGTTGGAACTGTTTTAAGTCTGGATTTCTAGAATAAACATTTATTGCTTTATTACATTTGATGAGTGAATCTTGGTATCCACTCCTTCTCTTCTTGCCCCCAAAATAAAGACTGTCAAAAATCGTGATTTTACACGCGAGTGCCTACTGAACCCTGACTTGACAATGTGCTACTCTACCCCGCCAGTGTAGTAATATAAAAATATCAGCAAAATATCCTTACCTGCCCCTGTAGCATGGAATCAGATGTGAGAGAGGTGGGGAAGAAAAAAAAAGCCAAAGTTAGTTTGTGCTTGCGTATTAATAAAGTATATGTTACCAGAACTTCGACAAATGTTAAACAGCTCTGACTGCCCCCATGACACCCGTAACCTCATCATACATGTATTATTTTGTCAGTAACAATGTACTTCTTGCAAACACATAACAGCATCTATTTTGCTTTTCACCGCATTCCCTATCAGAGCAGAGATACGGGCTTACAAAGTTTCCTGTTCTCTGGCCATACCCACTACGAATAAATATTCTGTTGTGGTACCCATCAGCAATGTGTGCTGGTGTCTTCCTAATATATCCACAATGTGAATCCTTTCCTAACAGATCCACAATGCAAATATTTTCCTAACATATCCACACTATGAATACAATATGTAAAGTCAAACATAAGCTTAGGGTAAAGGATTTTTCAAAGTTGCTTGTGGTGGCCACCTTTAATGACTTAGAGCCATTAGTTATAAAATCAGTAATACAACTGGTTTCAAAAACCTCTAGACAAAAATATATTGATGAAACTATATCGGAAATATATTACAGAAAAAATAAGTTCGTAAGAACTTGCAGTAACAGTGAATCTTTGAAAGGAGCTCTTGCAGTAGGTACTACAGATAGGACTAAGCCCAGGCGCTAGGACCACACAGAAAACTTAGCTAGAAGTATCTGGCAGGGAACCGCCCACCCAACAACAGCATGGCGCTATAAAGTGAGCGGTCCCTACGTCTGCCCTCCAGTTCTCTCACCAGAGACTTAGAAAGGTGCGACAGGAGGCAGGAGTGAGCTCCTGGAGCTATAAAGCTATATAAAGAGAAGTAGTAAAAGAAACCCGGGGGAAGGTGGGAGGGAAAGCAATGCCTACTGCAAGAGCTTTCTCGAAGTAATACTGTACAGTTACGTAAGAACTTACTGTAACAATCTTACTTCAAGAGGGCTCTTGCAGTAGGTACTAACAGACAGGACGAAGTCCCAAGCAGTCAAAAATCAGACAAGTCTGAGACATGGGGCATAGGAACAAGTCTGCAGGGAACAGGGATCTTAGGACAAGAGTCCCTGAAGAACAGCTAGGCTGAAGCCTGCTCTGTGCCTAGAAGCAATGTTTAAACTGTAATGCTTAGTGAAGGTATGGACAGAACTCCAAGTGGCAACCACACAGATATCTGCGACAGAGACATTCCTGAAACAAGCAGTAGAGGCAGCCATGCCCCGGTTGAGTGCCCTTTAACTTCACCCAGAAGTTGTTTGTTATACTTCTGATAACAAAAGGTAATGCAATTTGCTCTTGCAGTAGGTATTCACATGTAGGACTAAGCCGGCAGGCGTCAGGACCCCACGGAAAAGTTTCTAGCTAGCAGTCTCTGGCAGGGAACCGCCCCCAAGTCAGGTGACCGGCGTCATACGACGTCGGTATAAAGAGGCAGTCCCCCATGCCCGCCTTCCAGTTCTTTCCAGCCAAAGGCCAGAAGAGGCAAGACAAGAGAGAAGAGGATATTTCCCCCCATGGAAATAAAGCAAAGAA
This sequence comes from Neoceratodus forsteri, assembly GCA_016271365.2. NCBI lineage: Eukaryota > Metazoa > Chordata > Ceratodontiformes > Ceratodontidae > Neoceratodus > Neoceratodus forsteri. The sequence goes on along the minus strand of CM028138.1, from coordinate 672,368,533 downwards.
AACTCCGGGGGACAAAGGGCAGGAAGGCAATACCTACTGCAAGAGCCTATCTCAAAGATCTATTGTTACAGCAAATTCTTACGTAACTGTACTATCTTACTTCGAGAGGGCTCTTGCAGTAGGTATTCACACATAGGACTGAGTCCCCAGCAGTCTGGAACAAGGAAAAACACTCAAGAGGAGGATTGTGATCCACAGCATGGAACCTCAGGGCTGAACGGGTCTCATGAAAGGAGACCTTGTAGGACAATCAACCCAAAGTCTGCTCTACGGAGAGAGACATTGTCAAACTGTAGTGTTTTGTGAAGGTATGGACAGAAGTCCAAGTTGTGGCTGCACAGATGTCTGCTGCTGACAAGTTTGAAACAAGCCACCGAGGCAGCTACTCCTCTGGTGGAGTGACCCCTGACTTAACCTCGAAGAGTCTTGCTGTATTTGTCGTAACAGAAAGTAATACAATGAGCCAACCATTTTGATAGGCATTGCTTAGAAATAGCATTGCCCTCTCTTCTGTGAGCAAAAGAGACAAAAAGCTGATCAGCCTTCCTGAGATCCTTAGTCTGAGTGGTGTAGTATCTCAGAATTCTGTGAACATCCAAAGTATGCAAGAGGTACTCCCCTTGATTGGAATGTTTTGTAAAGAAAGCAGGCAGCTCCACAGATTGATTCAGCATAGATTCAGCCACAACCTTAGGGAAATACTTAGGGTCGATGCGGAGAGCCACACGTTCCCTGTGAAATATTAAGTAAGTTATTTTACACATTAAGGCCTGCAGCTCAGAAATTCGCTGAGCAGAAGTAATGGCCACTAGGAAGAGTGTCTTCCGAGAAAGGAACTTCAAATCAGCTGTTGTTGCTGGCTCGAAGGGAGGCAGAGTAAGCGTCTCCAGGATGAAATTCAAGTCCCATGGAGGGGCAGGAATGCAGATAGGGGGATCTCAAGTGGAGAACCCCTCTGAGGAAAGTCTTGGAGACTTCCAACTGAGCAAAAGTCCTGTCTCCAAAGGGAATATGGTAGGCTGATATAGCAGCCATGTGGACTTTCAACGAGGAATGGCTGAGACCCAGATCAAAGAGGTAACGCATATAGTCCATGACTTTATTGACTGGACATGAGAAAGGCTCAAAGTCCTGCGAATTTGCCCAAATAGAAAATCATTTCCACTTCATGGCATAGGTGGACCTGGTGGAAGGCTTCTCGACTTCTACCAAAATGTCCGCTACTAGAAGAGAGACTCCAAAGCAGGCTTTAGCTATGTCTGCAGGAGCCACACATGGAGATGAAGGGATTTGAGACCTGGATGAACAAGGGTCCCCTGATCCTGGGTCAACAATTGTTGCGACAAAGGAAGAGGAAGTGGAGGTTCCTCTGAAAACTGATGCAGAAGAGAGAGAACCAAACTTGCCTGGGCCAGAAGGGAGCAAAGAGAATCATTCAAGCTCCCTCTGATCTCAGTTTGTTCAGGACCCTCGGAATTAAAGGAATGGGAGGAAAGGCATAAACAAATCTGTCCCTCCAAGCAAGAGACAGAGTGTCCCGCCAAAAAGTGTCTCGCCCTGGAGCGAGCGAGCAGAGGCGGGAAGTTTTGCGTTTTGGGGAGCGGCGAATAAGTCTATCTGAGGTGTTCCACATCCCTGAAAGATGTCATTTACAACTTCTTGATCCAGCTCCCATTCGTGGGACCTGGCTGAGGACCAACTGAGTTGGTCTGCCAGTGTGTTTTCCACTCTCGGAACATAAACTGCGGTCAAGTGAAGGTGATACTGGGCTGCCCAATGCCAGACTCTCGTCACTTCCCCGGCACAGAGGGTAGGACCGTGTCCCTCACTGCTTGTTGAGGTACCAGACAACGCACATGTTGTCTGACTGTATGAGGAGATGACTGAGGAGGATGAATGAGAGTAGAGCCTGGTGGGCACAAAGGACTGCTCAGAGTTCAAGCACATTTACATGCAGGTTTTGTTTGAACCTGGACCAGCTGCACAGAGTCCTGCGAGACCCCAGATGGGCACCCCAACCTCCTCCTGACGCATCCATCGTCAACGTCTGGTAGGGCAGATCGATGCAGAAATGAACTCCCAGGCACAGGTTCTCCTGAACCATCCACCAGTGCAAATCCCTGATCATGGGATTGGCTACTAGAACTTCCTGGTCTAGGTTGTCCCTGGTTTGGTCACACTGAGACCGAAGCATCGAGAGATCTTCATATTTCATAAGTTTCATAAGTGTTTTCAAGCTGTGGGACTTTCGGCCATAATGCTTGCCAAATAATTTTAAAATAATGTTGTTTTATCTGTAAGGGCAATATCAAGATTTTGCTTAAAAGTGTCCATGCTTGGACTTTCCACTGATACTGGAAGTCCATTCCAGGCTGTGATTACCCTGATCGTAAACCAGTTTTTTCTACGGTTTGTATTCCATTTGGGTAATTCCAGTTGGAATTTATGTCTTCTGTCACTGGTCCAGCCAGATCTAAAATTTATACCCAAGGATTTCCTTAATGCTGTGTCATTAATAATTTTTTACCTCATACAAAGATCGCCTCTTAATCTTCTATAACTTAATCAGTAGCAGTTTAGGGCTTCTAATCTTTTATTATAAGACAGTTGCTTTAATTCCTTCACAGATCTGGTGGCTCTTTGTTGCACTCCCTCAACTCTAATCACATCCTCCCTTTTCTGGGGGGCCCACATCTGGACTCTGAACTCCAGATGTGGTCTAGCCATGGATCCATACAATGGCATCATCACCTCCCTTCTACGACTGGATATGTGCCTCAGAATGCAATTTAAGGACTGGTTACTTGTTCTTTACAGTGCTCACTAAACTGCAAATCTGAAGTTATTCTGACTCCTAAATCTCTCTCAACAGCCATACCCATTAGGATATTTGTGCCCATTTTATACTGATATTTCTTATTCTGATGCCCCAGGTGCATAACCTTACATTTGGAGATGTTAAGTTCTAATTTGTTATTGATGGTCCAAGAATAAATCTCATCTATGGTTTGTTGTAATACAGATGCGTCATTATTTGTCACTAATGCACCAACTCTACAATCATCAGCAAACTTGGACATCCAGATATTGGAGGATCCAATTTTTAAGGTGGGAATAAAAATATTGAAAAGACATGGCCCCAGGACCGACCCTAAATGCCCCACTTGTCACAAGCAGCCGATCAGACATACTCCCTAACTCCTGCACCTCCTTCCCCCTCCGATCTCCTACCCTCACTTCCCCACCAACCCCCTTCCCTTGCTCATAGCTCAAGTCTTTGTACTGGTTATTACATGTCTGTAAGTCAATGACTATATGTTTGTAACTAATAATGATGACTGTTGCACACGCCGATATGGAACCTTTTTAAGAGAGCCTCGGCTCAAAGGTATTGTAATCTTAGATTGAAATAAATAAAATAAATAAAAATCCAGTTCATAATTAACTCTTTCATAAAATGTGAGTAAATTTGTCTGGCAAGATCTGGATTTAGTGAATCCATGCTGTATAGGGTCTGTTATGTTTTTCTCTTCTAAGTATTTTATAATTGTATTTTTCAAAATTCCCTCCATAATTTTGCCCATGAGTGATGCAAGGCTAATAGGTCTAAAATTGGATGGTTCTGCCCTACTACTCTTTTTATGAACAGGAACCACCATAGCAGTTTTCCAGTCTTGTGGGACTTCACCAGAGTCCAAAGATGTTTGAAATAGATAAGTTAGTGGGGGTGTCAGGGGATCAGCTAACTCGTAAAGTAACCTTGGGTGTAGGTTGTCTGGGCTGGGGGATTTATTAATGTCCAGTTTTTTTAGACTTGATCTCACGTCCTCTTGTTTAATAATGATATTCCCTGTTGTTGTGTCTAGTTTATAGTTGATAAGAGGTGCACTACCAGAATTAAAAACTGAGGAGAAATAGTCATTTTGAAGATTAACAACTTCTATATCAGTTGCTATTTCACCCATTGTATTTCTGAAAGGTCCTAGTGTTGATGTGTTACTTTTCATTTTACTGATGAATGAAAAAAATGCTTTTTTGTTGTCCTTCACTTTTGTTGCTAGTTTTATTTCTTGTTGGGTTTTAGCCCTTTTTATGGTAGTTTTAGCTCATTTAGTTGCATTCAAATATTTTTGATAGTTATATGATTTTTTTTTTTTATATTTTTGGAATAATTTATTTTTCCTATTTATTAAATGTTTGATTTTTTTGTTGAACCAATATGGTGAGATTCTTTTGTTATTATTGGACTTGTGAATTACAGGGACATTTTTGTTTGTTAGTACTTTAAGTTTGTCAATTAGTACTTTCCACATGTTTTCTGTGTCTTTTCCCTTTAAAGCAGTTAACCAATCCCACTGTGCTAAATTATCCTTTACTTGATCAAAACAGATTTTTGATAGATTGAGTTTTGTAGTCCCTTCATAAGTTTTTAATGTAGCTATAGCTTTTAGACTAAACGTAACTACTGAGTGGTCACTATTTCCCAGTGGAGGTAGAGCTTTTACACTATTTATCTCCCATATTAGAGAGCAATAAATCTAGGATGTTATTACCCCTGGTATTATCGCATACCATTTGTTGTAATCCAGTTTGACTAAATACATCCAGGTACTCATCTTCTATGTAGCTTCCCCCTTTAAGTAATTCTCAATCCATTTTTGGGAGATTAAAGTCTCCTAGTACTAATATCTGATCTGCAGGGTTTAATTTCCCAAGTTGTTTAAGAAGAATAGTATCATTAATGGGTGAGGTAGAGGGAGGTCTATAAAACAGGCCTATTATAATGTTAGGACCATTGGGTGGTAATAACTTGATCCACATTGTTTCTATGTCCAAATTTTCCTCAGGCATTTGAGTACTAATTATAGAATCTTGAATATATATTGCTATACCGTCACCTTTTCTATGTGTACGTGACCTTTGATAGAGGTTGTACCCTGGGATTGTTTTTTCCCCCATTTATCATTTTTATCCCACCAAGTTTTAGTAACACAGGCAATAGCAATTTGATGCATTTCCAAAAAATGTTTTAATTCTCCAAATTTTTTTATAAGACTTCTAGCATTAATAAGTGCAACCTTCCACTCAGGCCTTATGTCATTAACTTGCTTATTGGAGCCAAGCAAGTGGGACTGTCGGAATGGCAGCCGCCATGAGCCGGAGAAGGCAGAGGACTGACCTGGCTCTGACCCTCCTGCGACCGGACAGAAGACGGGCCTGTTTCTAAAAGGCATCTACCCTGTCCAGAGGCAAGAAGGCTTTGCCCACAGTTGTGTCCAGAACTGCCCCTATAAATTGGAGGCGTTGGCATGGGACCAAATGGGACTTGGCCTGATTGATGGTGATACCCATGCTGGTGAAAACCTGCAGGGTATGGGAAAGGGAGTGCAGGAGTTCCTCCCTGGATGGGGCTGCCAGGAGCCAGTCGTCCAGGTACGGGAATACCTGTACTCCCAGAGTACCTGAGTGAGCCGCTACTACAGACAGGCATTTGGTAAACACTGGGTTGGGGGGCGAGGAAAGACCAAATGGGAGGGCCTTGAATTGGTAGTGGTCCTCGAAAGCAAAACTGAAGGAATTTGCAGTGGGAAGGGCATATAAGGATATGCGGGTAAGCATCCTGCATGTCCAGAGCACATAGCCACTGTCCCTGACGGAGAAGAGGTAGAAGGCTCTGCAAAGAGAGCATTCTGAAGCTTTTGTACTCCACAAAAATGTTCAGGGAGCTGAGGTCTAGTATAGGCCTCAGATCTCCCATCTTCTTTGGAACTAGGAAGAAACTGGAATAGTAACTGGTTCCCCAAAGATGGGTGGGAACTGGCTCTACTGCCGCCTTTGAGAGAAGGCAGATGATTTTCTCTAGGACCAGAGGAAGATGTTGCGAAGAGTAAAACAACTGGGGGGGTGGTCTTCAGGGTGGCTTCAGCAGAAACTCTATTGAGTGTCCTGCTGATATCAACTGGAGCACCCAAGCGTCTGAAGTTATCCTTTCCCAACCCAGCAGATGGGAGGAGAATCTCCCCCCTACCAGTTCCTCTGGAACCTCCAGAGGCAGTGGGAGAGGCAGGGAGTTAAGAGGTGTGGGGCAGCGCAGCAGCCGAGGCTCCCGCGGCTTTTTTGCTGGGGGAAGTCTTGGTTGCTGGAGGGGCCCGATGTTTGTTAGCACGTTTGTTCTGTGACTTTTGTCTTTGTCGGTTCTGGTGAAGAAAAGGACACCACTTCCCTTGAGGGGGCCTGTACATACAGTTGACAGACTTGAATGCAGTACCCTTCTCCTGCAGTTCGGTAATCATGTCCTTGACATCACCCCTGAACAGCACTGAACCCCTGAAGGGAGCATCCTGAATGGCGGATTGCACTTCAGGGACCAAATCTGACAGGCAGAGCCAGGCATGACGCCGTAGGCCTACGGCAAAGGTCGAGCTCCTTCCAGCTGTGTCCACTGCATCGTAAGTGGCATGGAACATGTGCTGACTAGCCGAGCGAGCAGAACGGACAAGATCAGCCACTTCCTGCTTAGTCTGTGATTCAGGAAGGAAGTCCAATTTGGATTCCACCTGGCTAAGGATGGTCTTCTGGAAATCCCCCATATGTGCCACATAGTTAAGGGCCCTAATACCAAGGGTAGAAGAGGAATAGATCTTCTTCCCATATTGGTCCAGAAGCTGGGATTCCTTATCAGATGGAGATGAGCTGAGGTGTTTGGGACTGGCGGAGCGGCCATGAGCGGCGCTGATGACAATTGAATCCGGCTTGAGGTGAAGGCTAAGAAAGTCTACACCCTTAGGAGCCTGGTATAGCCTATCCGCCTTCCTCGGAAGGGGGGCTAATGCAGAAGGTTGTTTCCAAATGGTGGAAACAAGATCTGCATGCGGCTCTATCCAGGGCAGAATCAGTGTAGGAGCGGTCTCGGGCAGAACCAGATGGGCAGCGAGTTTTTTTACGCTGTGGGTCTGGCTCCACTGATTGCCACTGATGTACTTCCTGGATTTCCCTCAATAACTCCAGAAAGGAAGAATCCTCTGGAGGGGACTTCGGAGGAGTCCTTAGCCTGGGGCGTTCCAGAGTACAGGGCTCATCTTCGGGGTCAGAGTGGCCAGAGTCTCAGTCCGAGTCAGAAGTTTCTGACGAAGAGGAGGAAGACTCCTTCCTATGAGTGGGCGTGACAGCCTCTCTGGGGGGTTCCCTGGGGCGTGTATCCTCCTCTCCTCGGGCACCAGAGGGCTCTCCTCTGGTGTCGGGAAGGGGGAGAAAGTCTCCTGTCTCCGCCGTAGGGGATCCTGTATGGGGTCCGGCATCTGTAGACGACTCTTGACTTCCCTGGTGAGCCGAGCCTTGGCCTCAGCCCACTAGGAGGCCAAGGTCTCCTTCAAATCTGCCGGCGACTGAGGAGTGGGCGGTGGAGCTGGAGGATACGGATATTGAGGGAATCCGTAACAAGGGGTATCCATAACCCGATGGCGGGTAGTCCGGCGTCGGGTACTGTGGCACCGGATATTATGGCGTCAGGTACTGGGGCACCAGATACTGAGAAGCCGGGTATTGCGGCACCGGGTATTGTGGTGTTGGCTACCTGGGCGCCAGGGGCTGTGACAGAGCAGAGGTCCTGCTGGTGGGCCAGACGGTGGTAATGCTGGCCCCATGGGCGTTGGGCCCAGCATGGGTATACCTTTGAGAGGGTCCGAAAGACGTGACTGAAGGACAGGCCTATCACTTGGTAAAGGGATGCCGGATGGCATCGGGTCGGCTGGCATCGGGACCGGTGTCAGGGGATCCGGCCCAGGAGGAAGGTTCCCTGACAGCAGCGTCCCAGTATCCTCAGTGAAGACCAGGGAAGGAGGATTATAATCCCCAGGGGTCAGTCGAGGAGATGTGGGGATCTCAGAGAGCAATGTGTTGAGACGTTGCGGAGAGCCTGGGGCGTCAGACTGTTCGATGGGGTCTGGCGCAGGCTTCTTGGACGGGTGGGCGTCGGTGGAGCTGGCGTCCGACTTATCATCCGAATCCAGGTGGAAGGAGGAGCTGGCGTTCGACTTACTGGACTCCCTGCCGAGAAGGCTGTGAAGGAAAGCGAATGTAGGGAGGTAATAAGCAGGCGCTCCCCGAGAAGTGGCGTTCTTACAGCGTTGTCCCGAGGCGAGCATTGGTGAGACCGATGTCAGACTTACCGGACCTGCTCCAACTGGAGGCTGCGTGAAAAGCGGCCTTCATGGGCGGAGGCCTCCTTTGGCTCCGAAGGACTAAGCGAAAGCCAGACAGGAGGGCAGCGCTTCTTGGTAACCACCAAGCGGCTGTCGAGGAGTGATCCCCGGAGGCGGGCGTTACCTTGAGTATGTAACTCCGGCCAAAGTCTCGACTGCTGTGGAAGCGGTTCCCGCTTTCCTGTGCTTCTCATGGCACTTTCCTATGATCTCTGAGAGTAGAAGCCTGCCTAAGTTTTAACTCTTTCCATGGAGGCCTTTTTCTTCTTTAGGATATGGGCTTCCAGGGACTCCTACCTTCTCTTGCAGGTAGCGGAGCTGAACTTCTGGCAGTGCTGGCACTTTTCCACAGGTAGCTCGAGGCCCAGACAAAAGAGGCACAAGAAAGGGCTGTCCTTGTGTGGAAGTTGGAAACCACACGAGTCGCACTTGTTTTTATGCGATTCGACAGGCGTCGGGGATGACATACACAGCAAATTGTTTCAAAAAATATAAACTTAGAGAAAATAGGTCAAAAAGTTTGAAAACTTAGAGACCGACAAATGACTGACGAGCAATGTTCTACCACAAGGAACTTTCACAAGCCGACGTCGGGAAAGAACTGGAAAATGGGCGTGGGGGACTGGCCCTTTATACCGACATCGTATGATGCCGGTCACCTGATTTGGGGGTGGTCCCCCACCACAGACTGCTAGCTAGAAATTTTTCCGTGGGGTCCTGACGCCAGGCGGCTTAGTCCTATATGTGAATACCTACTGTAAGAGCCCTCTCGAAGTAAGATCGGGGCATCCTGGATAACTGACTGCACCTCAGGTGCTAGGCCGGAGATCCTCAGCCATGAATGTCTATATAAGTTGATGGCTGTGGCCGTTCCTCTTGCAGAGGCATCCACCGTGTCATAAGTGGCTCTGTGTGTGTGTGTGTGTTGGCCAGCAGGTCTGGCTGACCTCACCATGTGGGCCATTTCTTCCTTGAGCTCTGAGGAAGTTTGTCCAGCTTGGATTCTAGCCGACCCAGGATAGACTTCTGGTAGACCACCATGTGAGCCACATAATTTAGTGCTCCAATGGCCAGAGTGGATGAAGAGTATACCTTCTTCCCAAACTGATCCAGTACTCTGGATTCCTTATCAGGGGGAGAAGTACTGAGGTGTTTAGGTTTGGACAACCGATCGTGTGCAGCACTGATGACCACCGAATTGGTCTTGGGATGGACACTAAGGCGGTCCTTTCCATTTGGTGTCTGGTACATCCTATCTGCCTTCCTTGCCACTGGGGCCAGTAAAGCATGTTGTTTCCATATCGTGGATGCCAAGTCCTCGTGAGGGCCTATCCACGGTGGAATGAGTGTCGGAGATATACCTGACAGCTCTGGCGTTGGGGGGGGCCTGGTCCTCCGTGCGCCAGTCGTATGCTGCCTGGATCTTCCTGAGGAGTTCCAAGAAGAAAGGGTCCTCAGGGGGTGACTTTGGTGATTCCTTCGGTTTGGGGTCAACTGGTGTCAGGGATTTGTAGTGAGAGTCCGAATGAGCCGAATCAGGTTCAGAGTCCGACGCTGGGTTGTCATCAGGAGCACACAGTCTGGGTAGAGGTCTCTGAGAGGTCCACAGGTCTCGGGAATTCTGTGAGCCGTTCTGGCAAAGGCTCCACAGATCTAACAGACGTCAATGGTCTTGAGTCCGTCGACAGAGGATGCCTGCGCATCGCATCTCTGGTGACCAGCATTGGGGTAACCGAAATCTGACGCTTATCGGAGCTCCAACGTGAGCTAACACTTTGCTTCGTCCCACTAGGAATGAAGCATCACCTGCAGGTCCACCTGGGGCTGAGCTGGAGGTGGTGAGGGCTGATACCTGTATCTCAGCATCGGATAACCTGGCACCAGATAGTAAGGTGACGGGAATCCTTACGGGGATAGCCCAGCGAAGGGTACAGAGAAAACCCCAGCAGATACCCCGGTGTCTGATACCCCAGAGGATACTGAGGCGTTGGGTAGGTGGATGTTGGGAAGCTCGGTGGAGTGCCTGAGGGACCTGGTGTCGGCCTTGACTGAGGGGCCGTAGGGCCTGGCATAGGATTTGACGGGAGCACCGATGGCCATGGTGGGGGACCCGACAGAGGGTCCAAAAGACCCGGAGGGCCTGATGGAGCTGGTGTCAACCTGATGGTGGCCCAGAGGGATCCGAAGGACCCTGAAGAACCAGGATTACATTCGTCAGGTCTGGCAGCAAGCCAGGCATTGGTCGATCTGGTGTCAGTAGTGGGATAGTGCCAGACAGTGGATTCTCTACCTCCTCCGGGTCCTGCGGAATTGGAGGAACCACCTCTATAGGCGAAGGGAGAGAAACCGGAGGGGGGCGGGGGACCCTCCGGGTCAGCTGCAGATCAGGCGACAACTGGTCCGGTTTCTCTACATCAGGCCTGTTAGGGCCTGCCAGAAGACCAGGGCTGAGTGCCACGTCGGGGTGCAGATGTGTGACTTATCAGAGGGCAGCCAGCGATCAGCCGGAGGGCGACGATCGACTTACCGACCGCACTACTCACGGTAGACCCTTAATCTTTCCCCCGATTCTGTCATCTCCCGTGTCGCAATGGGAGCTATTCCTCTGGTCAGGCGATCACGAGATTTCCACCGCCAAGCCACCACGACCTCGGCAAAGTAGGGAGGGCTGGCTTGCCCTCTACAGTAGGGCCCTCCCTGAATGGGGAAGAAAGTCCTTGTCACCCTTGGGCCCTGCCCCGGAAACTGGTTTTGTTTGGCAGTGGCAGACAGAACCCCAACGGAGGCATCATCCTGTCGTGTACGGGGCCTTTTGCCTATATGGTGTCCCCCTGGGAAACAGACATACAATGTCAACACACCATGCCGATGATGTCCGCCGTGTCCCTCCCTTTTCTGCAGCACCACTCCTGTGTTGCCACCAGTCTCCACCAGAGGCCACTACAGAGCTATGCTCCCCAGGAACCCACTCCAGCAGAGGAGAGAAGAGCAGTCCTCCGGATGCTCAATCCTCTCCTCCCCTGCCGACCTCCAACGCCCCACGCTCGTTCCTGAACCTGGGTCACCGGCGTGGTGAAAGGTATAATGTCCAGCGCCTCAACCCTCAGTGCCACCGGGCCGGTCCTAAACTCCTTAATCTTGAAGAGTCTAAGGGTAGTGAGTGTCTCCTTTACCCTGGAGACTCCTGTCAGAACCAAAACCAATTCCAGCGGGGGGCCAACGGCTGCTCCACACCCACACAGATGGCTTTGGCTGGAGGGACACCCCCCCACAGGGGAAGTCTCCTCCATGTCCACGGCTCCAGGAGGGGGCCTCGGACGAGACGGAGACCGTTCCCATTCCCGATGTCTCTCCTTGTCCTGCTTCTTCTTGCAATGGCCCTCTGGGGAAGAGGATGAGCTCCTGAGTTTTTTCAGCTCCTTCTCCAGAGATGACATTTTTAATTTTAATAAATGATCTTCAAAGGTCTGCTGACGGCGCTTCCGTGTGTCCTGGTTAAATCCTTGGCAGGTCTCACAGTCCTCCGTCTTGTGGTCTGGGCCCAGACAGAAGAGGCAGAGAGAATGGCCGTCTCTGTGAGGGAGCAGAGTCCCACAGAAGTTGCGCATGATACAAAATACACTAATACTTTGAAAAAAATAAGTAAACAAGAAATAAATAAGTAGAATACTCATCCAAAATGGCACTGACAGAAGCAACGTTCTTTGCGAGGTCAGACGTGCACTTGTCGATGGCAGAAAAGAACTGGAGGGCGGGCGTGAGGACTGCTCACTATATAGCGCCATGCTGACATCGGTCACGTGACATCAGGTGGGCGGTCCCCTGCCAAACACTGCTAGCTAGAAGTTTTCTGTGTGGTCCTAGTGCCTGGCGGCTTAGTCTTATCTGTTAGTACCTACTGCAAGAGCCCTCTCGAAGTAAGATCTATATAATTACATTTTTGGCTCACTAACAAACACTGCTGCTTTATAGGGGAACACAGGGTCCCTCTGGGTTTGAAAGTTCATTCAGATCTATTTGAAAACGAGGTACTGACCCCAACTGTACATGTCAGAAATCCAGCGAAATCAATGCTCAAGTGTGCTGCAACTGTTTCATGGCAGCAGTCATTAAATCTAAACATGTAAATATAGATCCTTGAGATAGAAAGTGAATTATGGTTTGGGAAGCAGAGCTTAACGACAAACAGCCAACCCAACTGTGCCATCTATTTCTGTCGCAAGGTTCCAGGAACTGGCTGCTGTCTTGATTTAACCTGACAATAAAAACAGCACGCATTCCACAAGTTCCACACACCTCCACGGATCATCACATGTCAAATCTGAGGGTATGCAACATGTTAACAAGTTTCAGGATTCAACCCCTGATCTTGTTTCTAATGTAGTGTCCCAACCACTATGCAACAGCAGCTGCTGAGTGACTTAGCTTCAGGGTGAACCTTCGTAAGAGGCACTGTCCAGGGGACAGCAAGTATATAAAGTGCCTCAGGGACAGCAACAGCGTCTACTGGTTCAGAACGGCAAAAGCACCTACTGCCTTAAGGACGGCAAGAGCATCTACTGTCCCAGTGTTGGCATGCGTGCCTACTGCCATGGGGACAGCAAGGGCATCTACTGGCACATGGACAGCAACTGTGTCTACTACCCCAGAGACAGCAAGAATGTCAACTGCCCCAGGCACAGTAAATGCACATATGGTATTGCTCCGGGGCAGTGGAGTGCGTTTACTGACCCATGCTATGAAAAATAGTAGGTAGGTAGCTAAATGCTTTAGCTGAAATCTCTTGCGGCTAATCCCCAGGCACGGCTGCACAACGTATCCAAAGCACTAAATCTGGTGTTGGTACCATGGTCAGTCACTGCTGATAGTCTGCGCTCTTTTACTGCAATGGCATCTAGGCCTGTGGAAAGGTCACCCCATAAAATTTTGGAATGCTCCATTAAATCCTTCAAGGAGCTCTGACATCAAAGTAGTCCCCGTGACTGACACAACTAGCTATCTACTGTCACGCTGTATTACTCCTACTGGTTTTGCCCACTGGCTAGTATGCTGACATGCAACTGTGTATCTGCCTGTAATTAACATCTGACAAGTGCACGTCACTGTTAACTGTAAATTCTGTGTGTTCACTGTATGAAAGCTGCATGTTCCTATGTTTGTAACTAATTCCGGGTTGTTCCAGAAAAAGGGACAATTTGCCTTGGTCAGCCTACCCGGTTATCAAAATCCAATAAATAAAACTTCAAGGATTCTGGCATGTCACCCGAGTGGCACAATCATTAAACACTGGGGCAGGGAAGCCAGCAGGATCAACCAGATTAAGTTGGCTAAAACGGTGAAAACCGTTAAGAAACATTTTTTGCTATGCACTGCAAGTGCTAATCGGGCGTTGTCGCACACCCTAGGTGTAAGTTAAGGACACGGACTTTCCAATTTGGTATACCATATCATCTACCCCATTCAGCCATTACCACCCTTCCTGGGAGATGTATACTCACGAAGAGAAGCCCAGGTCTTGCAGGTTTAGCACTAAGTTGTCCGCTGTCAGGTACACCCGGTTCTGAGAGCTGGCGATCTGGAGAGAGAAAGCCAATAAACTTACAGCTCGTTTATAATGTGTCCATACATTCCAAACTAACAGACCAGTATGAGGCCTTATCCAGTCTAACTGCTGCACTCACTATTACACTCAAACCCTGATAAGAGTAATCAGGCTAGGTCACTGTACTTCTACATTATCACCTGTAGGGTAGCGTCTTATTGGGAAAGGGTGGCACTGGAGTAGCTGTGAGCTCCTCATTACACCTACCACTGCTGCTACACCATTACCTACAGTGACTCTTGCTAAGAGAGACTGACACTGCAGTAACTGTCTGCTCCTCCACAGTCAGTGTTCCTACACCATTACCTACAGTGACTCCTGCTGGAAGAGGCTGCGACTGGAGCACCTGTGCGTTCCTCACAGTCAGTGTTCCTACACCACTGCCTACAGTGACTCCTGCTGGGACTGGAGTAGCTATAAGTAACCCCACACTCAGTGCTCCTACACCATTGCCTACTGTGACTGGAGCACCTGTGAGTTCCCCACTCTCAGTGCTCCTACACCATTACCTACAGTGACTCCCGCTGGGAGAGGCTGGTACTGGAGTAGCTATGAGTACCCCCACACTCAGTGCTCCTACACAATAACCTATACTGACACCTGCAGGGAGAGGCAAAAACTGGAATAACTGAGTTCCCCCCCAGTCAGTGCTCCTACACCATTACCTACAGTGACTTCTGCTGGGAGAGGCTCGGACTGGAGTAACTGTGAGCTCCCCACAGTGAGTACTCCTACACCATTACCTACAGTGACTCCTGCTGGAAGAGGCTGGTACTGGAGTAACTGTGAGCTCCCCCAGTCAGTGCTCCTACACCATTGCCTACAGTGACTCCTGCTGGGAGAGGCTCAGACTGGAGTAGCTGTGAGCTCCCCCACAGTCAGTGCTCCTACACCATTACCTACAGTGACTCCTGCTGGAAGAGGCTGGGACTGGAGTAACTGTGAGCTCCCCCAGTCAGTGCTCCTGTACCATTACCTATGGTAACACCTGCTGGGAGAGGCAAAAACTGGAGTAGCTGTGTACCTACAGTGACAAATGGTGCGATAAGCTACGAGTTTCCCTACAGCCAGTGCTCCTACACCCTTACCTACAGAAATTCCTGCTGGGAATGGCTATGAACGGAGTAGGTACAAGTTTCCACCACACCAACCACTGCTGCTACACCATTACCTACAGCAACCCCTGCTGAGAAAGGCTGGGACTGGAATAGCTGTGATGTCTCTACAGTCCGTACTTCTAACACCATTACCTGCAGCGACCCCTGCTGGGAAAGACTGGGACTGGAATAGCTGTGATGTCTCTACAGTCAGTACTTCAAACACCATTACCTACAGCGACTCCTGCTGGGAAAGACCGGGACTGGAATAGCTGCGATGTCTCTACAGTCCGTACTTCTAACACCATTACCTGCAGCGACCCCTGCTGGGAAAG
Organism: Neoceratodus forsteri; assembly: GCA_016271365.2. Taxonomy (NCBI): domain Eukaryota; kingdom Metazoa; phylum Chordata; order Ceratodontiformes; family Ceratodontidae; genus Neoceratodus; species Neoceratodus forsteri. Next base: position 672,353,298 of record CM028138.1, on the reverse strand, counting down.
ACTGGGACTGGAATAGCTGTGATGTCTCTACAGTCCATGCTTCTAACACCGTTACCTGCAGTGACTTGTGCAGGGAGAGACTGAGACTGGAGTAGCTGTAATCCCAAAAAAAAACCAAAAACACTGATGAAAGTAACAAACTGTAGAACTTCTCACCGTTTTGGCGATGCTTTGGGCAGCTCGGATCCGGCGCAGTTTCAGGTAGCCAGGATTTTTACTGAGAGCCTCTCCGATGTGACAGAACAGTTAAGGAAAAGAGACAGGCAATTCTGAGACAGCTGTATTCCCACTATTCCTTTCAAAATGTCTCTTGCAGGATCTCAGCAATGCAAACGCTGGTTTGTCAATACCTTTGTTTTGGGATTACACAACTACAGAAAAATACAGATTACATCTGTGCAATTGCACCCACACGTTAGTGCAAACCCAGTGGTGGATCCAGGATTTTACAATGGGGGGTGCTGTGGTGGCACGCCTGCTTGATATGCAACTTTCTATAATTTTTGTAATTTTTTTATACTGTCCTTTTCATGACATTTTTGAGTGAAAATATAAACACAATCTATAGTTTTGAACGTAGATTTTCTTACAATCAACATATTAGACTTCTCCAGCAAAGTGAAATGCTGCAGCAGTAGCAAGCAAGTTACAATGGGGGGTACTCCTGCACAAACTAAACCCCAGATCCGCTACTGTGCAAACCCCACTGCAGCTGAGAACAAGCACATTTCTTAAAGCTGACATGAGACTGTTTTTAAATCTCTAGATGCCATCCTGTTTGCCTCTTGGTATCTATAAAATATTTAGATGTTCTGACATTTTTTGTTCGACAATCTATTTTCTACTGCCCAACATGAATCGCTCTCTCTTTAACAGCTACTGCGCTCCCTCTTCGTACTGCTAAACATTCTAAGACGTCAGCGACCCTATTCCACTATTTTTAGATGAAAAGCATGGAATGATGAAACAGATGACATGGAATGACTTACAATTACAAAAAGAAACAGAAGTGGCTGTTGAGACGGGAAACAGAAATGGACAAAGGCAGAAAAAAAGACCCTATCTGCCCCGGAATCTTTTGTCCAGAGTCATCCTGGTCACCCTGCGTTGCACCGTCTCCAGTTTGTCCCTGTCTTTCCTAAGGCGAGGACTTCAGAACTGAGCACAGTATTCCAGATGCGGCCTCACCAGTGACCTATAGAGAGGCAGTAGTAGCTCCTTTTTCCTGCTGTCAATACTCCTTCCGACACACCCCAGTACAATGTAGATTTCAGGGCATCACAAAATAAGTTACAAATTTATAAAAAAAAAAAAAAAAAATACAAAACTGACCTCCCAGCACAGCAACAGCATTAACTGCCGTAATCTGCATTCAGAAGTGAGTCCAGAATGCTGGAGGTTCGGCAGAGGAGGAGGACTGAGCATCCTAGGAGAGGCTTGCCTCCTCCGAGGTGGATATCCCATTACATAGTGCTAATGCAGACAGACGTATGGCTCTGCTCAGCATGTCTGTTACGTACAGCCCAGTGGCGCTGAGGGTTGAGGCGCTGGACGCCACACCTTATGCCACACCGACGACCCAGGTTCAGGAATGAGCTCCAGGTGGGTCAGAATTGACAAGGGAGGAGAACAGAGCATCCAGAGGACAGCTCTCCTCTCCCTGGGGTGGGTTCTGGGGCTCCACAGTGCAGTAGAGACCCCCACTGGAGACAGAGCGTACTACTTCATGGCGATACGCGAGGAGAGAAGAGAGCGTGACTTGGCGACTTCTCCATACAGGCATCAATGCACTCCCGTGCTCCTGGGGGCAACCTACAGCAGAAAAACCCCAGGGCCGAGGAAGCCATGGAACATGCAGCAGTCCCTGGGGAGTAGGGTACATGACGAGGCTAAGACCTCACTGTAAGGGAAATCCACAGTGCAGGTAGGAGTTTCTGGGGAGCACAGCAAATGACAGGGCTGGCCATGGAGCAGGCAGCAGCATTCTCCAAGTAGCGAGGCAAACAATGGGATTGGGGGCTCCACTTAACAGAAAGCCATATAGCAAGTAGGAGGGTAGTAGTCTCTGGGGAGCAAGTAGGAGGGTAGTAGTCTCTGGGGAGTAGGGCAGATGATGGGTCTGGGGCCCCACAGTAGGGGACAGCCACAGAGCATGCAGGAGTCCCTGGGAAGCAATGCAGATTGGTCCAGAGCCAAACTACAGCACACACCATGGAGCAGGCACTCGGGAGCAGGGCAGATGATAGAGGGATGTGGCCCCACTGTGGGGGCAAAGCTGCAGATCAGGTAGGCATTTCTGGGTAGCAGGGCAGATGACGGGGGCTGGGTCCCATTGTAGGGGAAAGCCAAGGAGCAGGCAGAAGTCTCATGGCAGAAGGACAGCCAATGGAGGGGCTGGGACCCCACCAAAAAGCACGATGTAGGTAGAAGTCTGAGAAGCAGTGCAGACGATGTGGGGGACTAGACCCCACTGTAGGAGAAAGCTGTGGAGCAGGAAGGATTCTCTGGGGCAAGGCAAGACCATTTCAATTATATGGCACCTGATTCCCAGGGGCTCTGTATGCCTCATATAAGCAGACAACGTAATAAAATAGTAATGCTGAACCAGTAAATAACAAAAAAAAATCAAACAGTCACAAACACAGCAACAATAGATAAATAAAAGCATGATTCCCCTAAACACACAGTGAATGGATAGGTTTTCAGCTTAGATTTAAAAGTGGTCAGGGAAGGGGCACCTCCTTACCTCTAGGGGAAGGGAATTCCAGGGAAGTTGAGCCATGATCTTGAACAAAATCTTGGAACAGAAACGAATGGAGCAGCCCGGAGCGTATGGGGTCAGGAGGTCTTTCAGGCAGCCCACACCCAAGCCATGCAGGGCCTCATAAGTTAACAAGCACACCTAGAAGTTAATGTGCCACTGCACCAGCAGTCAGTCCAGGACACGGAAAACCGGCGTGATAAGCTTGAACCGGGAAGAACCAGCAACCAGCTAGGCTGCTATATTCAGAATCAGCTGCAAGTGATGCAACCACTTCATGGACAATCCCGAATAGAGAGAGTTACAATAACCTAGTCTTGCTAAGTGTGTTCCTCAGTGTTGCTATGTCAGATGGCTCATGAAGGGCTTGATCCAAGAGATGTTCTGAAGATGGCAAAAGTCACTGTGGACAACAGCCAACACCTGATGTTCTAATGTCAGCTTGGAGTCCACAATGATCCCCAGATTCCTCATCCCTATCTACAGCCTTGACACCAACACCATATTAAGATGCCTACTAGCGTAGCGGAAAGGCATCCGCTTGCAGTGCCAACATCCCAGGTTCAGTGATGGACTCAGGAGTTGGAGGACTGGCCGGGGGGGGGGGGAGACTGAGTGTCCTGGGGACTGCTTTCTTTCTCTGGGCGAACAGGGGCCAGAGTGTCTGGCACATTATGGACACATGGCGGAGGCTGGGGGTACTGTCGTGACTGGTGCCGTCATGTGTGTGTGGGGGGTGGAATAGCGGCCGCCATACATGATGCCCCGCTTCTCCAATCCCTGATCGTCCTCCGTGGCATTCCTTGAAGCTGACCAAATCTGACGTCTGCTGTAGCCAACCTGAATCCACGCCACATCCTGGGGTCAATCCAGTGAGGCAGTGCCAGTGGGCACCCCTACCAGCAACCTTCTCTCATCATCGTGGAGGTTCATGCTCGGTGCAGTAGCCTCGCCCTGGGGAGCAATCCAGGGGGCATCGTCCTGAAAATGAGGTAAGTCCTGGAGACGAAGAGGGGAACTGGAATGGGCAGGCACAGACCTCTAGGCAGGGTTCACTGAAGAAAAAAAAAGTAAAATAAAGATGGCAAAATGGTACCACCAATCAAAGCTGATGAACCAAGGTGCCCCAGCTCCACCAGTAGCACCTCTGTCGGAGGGATTCAGCCAAAGTCAGCTGGCCACCATCCAGTCCTGAATTTCCCTAAGGCACTCAGTTCCAAAACAACTGCCCTGTCACCAGGGCACGTGACATGTACAGCTGGGTATCATTAACATAACAATGAAAACCCGAGCCATATCATCCAATGATCTCCACCAGTAGCAACATACACACAGCAAACACAGGGTCCAAAACGGACCCCCGAGGCACACCACAGCAAAGCACAGCACAGCCCATGATGAGAGAGCCAAGTGCCACCTGCTGCTCTCTACTGGACACATAGGACTCAAAGCACAGTCCCTGCAAGTCCTACACAGCATCCTACATGAACCAACAGCACCCCATGGTCCTCCATGTTTAAAGTCGCCATAAGGGCCAGCAGAACCAAGGTGGAACTGTATCCGCTATCCCCTTGCAAGGAGTAGATCAGTGTACCTTGAGCAGAACAGTTTCTGTTACTATGACGAGGCTGGAATCTGGACTGGAAAGGCTCATAGATGTCGCAAATCTCCAGGTGCTGCTCCAGCTGCAACGCCCACCACCACCTACTTGAACAATTTCCACCCAAAAAGGAAGGATCAATACAGGCCTGCAATCTGTGAGAAACTCTGGGCTCAAAGATATTTTCTTAAGAAGAGGTTGAATTACCTCCCATTTCAAGGGTTTAAGAAACATCCCCCTCTTCAAGCGAATACCTGACAATCTCCACAACACCTGGCCTGAGTGTTCCCCAGCAAGCCAAAAGAAGCCGGGTCGACCCAGGGTCCAATTCTCCGTATATGGGGCGCAGTCCAGAAACTGCTCAGAGGACATCCCCTACTGACACTGGCTCAAACTCTTCCCATAATGGTGAAGTGCACCTATCCCCCGGAAGACATCCTCTGCTGACACTGGCTCAAACTCCTCCCACAGAGGCAAAGTGCACCTATCGCCCAGAGGACATCCTCTGCTGACACTGGCTCAAACTACTCCCACAAAGGCAAAGTGCACCTATCGCCCAGAGGACATCCTCTGCTGACACTGGCTCAAACTCCTCCCACAAAGGCAAAGTGCACCTATCGCCCAGAGGACATAATCTGCTGACACTGGTTCAAACTCCTCCCACAAAGGCAAAGTGCACCTATCACGCAAAGGACATCATCTGCTGACACTGGCTCAAACTCCTCCCACAAAGGCTATGTGCACCTAACCCCCCCAGAGGACATCCTCTGCTGACACTGGCTCAAACTCCTCCCATAACGGTGAAGTGCACTATCCCCCAGAAGACATCCTCTGCTGACAATGGCTCAATCTCCTCCCATTAAGGCAAAGTGCACCCATCCGAAGACTGGACACCCTCGGACAATTACAGGCTGCTTGAGGATATCCCAGCCTTCACAAAGGACATAGTGTCCAGAAACAACAGATTAAACCCGTCACATTTCTGTGGAAAATGTGCTACAGGACTGCAGACTAAAAGGATTTAACAATCTGTCTACAGTGTTGAACAGCTGAGTTGGATGAATCTTTCCAGCAGGAATCAGGCACGACAGTAACACTGCCTTTTTCAGTGACTGCTTGCTGCTAGTCATTGTAGTGAGCCCTCAGCGCCAGTTTATCCCCCTCTAAGCAGGACCACCACCCCTAGTTTTCGACCTCCTCGGGTTACCATGGAAATGACAGTTACATAAGAACTTACCGTAACAGCAGATCTTCAAGAGAGGTTCCTGCAGTAGGTCTTCACATATAGGACTGTGCCCCCTGGCATCAAGACCGCGTGGCAAAATTCTAGCTAGCATCATTAGCGGGAGATCACCCACGGTGTCACCTGTTCAGGCGTCAGCGTGACAGTATATAGGGGGTGGTCCCCACGCCTGCCCTCCAGTTTTCCCGCCATAGACCTCCAAAGAGGAAACCGGAGAAAGAGTAAGAAAACAATTCCTTAGGCCCTGGACTCCAGAAGCGAAGCCTCGGGAAAGGGAAAAGAGAATTAACCTAACAGGAGCTTGGGTAAGGTGGGTGGGAAATCTAGACCTACTGGAAGAACCTCTCTCGAAGATCTACTGTTACGGTAAGTTCTTACGTAACTGTCATATCTTACTTTGAGAAGGTTCCTGCAGTAGGTCTTCACATACAGGACTGAGTACCAAGCAGTCAAAATAAAGGAGGAGTCGGAGACTAAGCTCCATGAGGAAGGAGCGCCTCCCAACTAGAAGCCAACTTAGGAGAGAAGGCCTTGCAGAACAGTGAGGCCGAAGCCAGCTTTACACCTAGAAGCAATGTCCAGACTGTAATGCTTGGTGAATGTATGGATAGAGGACCAAGTGGCCGCTGCACAAATATCTGCAGTGGACACATTTCTGAGAAAGGCCAAAGCAGCCATGCCTCGAGTAGAATGGCCTTTCACCTGCCCTGGAAAGGGCTTCTCAATTTGTTGTATATGTATGAGATGCAGTTAGCAAACCATTTTGACAAAATTATTTGGAAATGGCCTTGCGCTGACAATTGATTTGGGGTCACAACTGGTCAAACTTTCAAGCTTCTTTGGTCCTAGAGATGTAATATCTTGGCATTTTAAAGTGTGCAGAAGGTATCCCCCCCACCCCGTTGGAATACTGTGGATAATAAAAAAAAAAAAAAAAAAAATGCAGTCCAAACACTCTGGTTTAAATTACATTCCAAACAACTTTCAGAAGAAAGGAAGGGTTAGTCCTCAGAGCCACCCGGTCTCTGTGGAAAAACAAATAAGGCTCCTTACAGACGAGGGCCTGAAGCTCAGAAATCCTTCAAGCTGAGGTTACAGCGACCAAAAAAATAATCCCAGGGGGGAACTGGATTCTGGCCTGGAGGCTTAAGGTGGAGGATCCCTTTCAAAAAGGTTCCGGAGACCTCCAACTGGGCAAGGGTTTTGCCCCCCACTGAAAGGTGATATGCTGAAACCACAGATAGGTGGACCTTCAGAGATGAATAACTGAGGCCTGAATCAGAGAGGTGAAAGAGGTACTCGAGGACCTGGGAAGCTGAGCAAGAAAATGGGTCTAGGCCCTTGGCCCAAATAGAGACACTCTTCCACTTCACGGCATACACGGATCTGACTAGAACCTGAGCGACTCTGGAAGAGACGCCGTAATGAGAGAGAGCTATGTCCATAGGCACCACACACGCAGGTGGAGAGATTGAGGCTCGGGAGCACCAGGTTGGCCTGCTCCTGAGACAGAAGGTCATGGGAGAGAGGAAGAGGTACTGGGGGTTCCAATGCCATCAGCTGCAGCAGGGGGAACCAGATCTGCCAAGGCCAAAGAGGGGCTTTTAAGAGTCACGTTAGCCCCCTCTGCCTGGAGCTTCAGCAGAACCTTCTGTAGAATAGGAAAGGGACAGAAAGCGTACAGAAATCTCCCTGTCGAGGATAGAGAGTATCTTGCCAAAAAATACCACACCCGGGAAGACGAGCAAAAACTGGACAGTTTTGCATTGGATGGGGAGATGAATAGATCTATTTCTGGCTGACCCCACTGAAGGAAGAGATCTTCCACTACTGCCTGCTTTAGCTCCCACTTGTAAGCCCATGCGTCAGTGCGGCTAAGACTGTCCACCAGGACGTTGTGGACTCCTGGAACATGGACTGCTGTCGAAGACAGGCCACGCTGGACTGCCCAGTACCACACCCACATCATCATCTCCCTGCAAAGGGGGTAAGATCTGGTACCTCCGTGCTTGCTGATGTACCAGACTGTAGCTGTGTTAGTTTTGACCAACAGTGTTCCCAGTATCAAGAGGGACGGAAACGACTCAAGAGCAGAAAGCACCGCTCTCATCTCCAGAATACTGATATATAGATGTTCCTCTAGTGGGGACCATGTCCCCTGCATTCGATGATCTCCCAGGTGAGCGCCCCATCCCAAGCCGGATGCATTAGTCATCAGGGTCATGGAGGGGGATGGGGGGGTGGAAGCCGATCCCCAGTGAAAGGTTGGAAAGATCCTGTCACCATAGGAGAGCCCTCTTCAGGCTGCTGAAGACTAGGACCATATGGCCTACGTCGTCCAGACGTTGATTCCACTGGACCCGGAAGGACCACTGGGTCACCCTCATGTGCAGTATGGCCTAAGGGACTGTGGGTATGGCAGTCGCCAACAGACCCAAAAGGCGGAGAACAGAGCGTGCCTTGGTCCGTCAGGAGGAGGATTCCAATGCCGCTTGCTGCATCAAAGTTTCCACCCCGTCCGAAGGCAGGAAGGCCCTGCCCTAAACCATGTCCAACACTGCTCCGATGAACTGGGGCCGCTGGGAGGGTGAAAGTTGAGACTTCGGAACATTCAGTGATGCCAAATCTGGAGTAAAGGTCCAGGGTGGAGGACAAGGAAGCCATCAGACTGTCCCGCGACGGTGCTGACAGCAGCCAATCGTCCAGATAAGGGAACACATAAATCCCCTTGTGGCGTAAAGCCGCAGCCACCACCACTAGGCACTTGATAAAAACCCGAGGTGCTGAAGAAAGGCCAAATGGGAGGGTCTTGAACCGATAATGATTCTCCTGAAAGGAAAATCTCAAGAAGCGGTGGCGGGCCTGGAGGATAGGAATATGTAGGTATGCATCCTCCATATCCAGGGAGCACAGCCATTGGTTCTGTTGGAGCAAGGATAAGAGTCCCTGGAGCGTCAACATACAGAATCTCTTGTATTCTACAAAGAGATTGAGTAGGCTGAGGTCTAGGATAGGCCTCAGATCTCCCCCCTTTTTTGGGACTAGGAAGAAATGGGAATAGTATCCTCTTCCTGTTTGCCCTACCAGAACCGGCTCTATGGCTGATTTTTGAAGCAGAGCTTGGATTTCCTAATGGACAAGATTTAGATGGCTTGACGAGTAGTGAGACCTGCCAGGTGGATTGTGCGGGGTCTGCCCAGAAACTCGATTGAGTGTCCTCTTTCTACTAGCTGAAGGACCCAAGCATCTTCAGCTGTCGTCCTCCACCCTTCCAGGTGGAGGGTGAACCTTTCCCCCACTGGTTCCTCGCAAGATACAGAAGAAGGAGGGCCCCCCTCCATGTAAGGATGTGGAGGGGTGGGCCGCCTTAACGTCCTCGGTGATCTTCTGGAATTCTGAATGAGGAGTCTGGGGGCCTGAACCAGCAGCGTGCCACTTACCTTTGTTCTGCCTGTTCCACCTCTTCTGGGTGGGCGAAGAAAAGACTCGAGTTTCTGCTCCGAGCGGAACATGGAGCAGACGTCCTTAAGTGACCTAATGCTCTCCTGTAGTTCCGCTATATTGTCCTTTACGTCTCCGCCAGACAGGACGGGACCCTGAAGGGGGCGTCCAGCAGGGTGCTCTGGACATTCTGCACCAGTCCCGCAAGAAAAGCCAGACCAGGTGCCTCAAACAAACATCTGTAGTAGTGCACCAGGCCACCGAGTCGATTGTGTTGTAAGTGTCCCTTAAGGCATGGTGGCAAGAGGACTTATTTAGTCTTACTTTATCCGAGAGACTATCCCTGAGGTCCTCATCCAGAATCTCCTGCAGGCCCTTTTCCAAATTGGCCAAAGCAGATTTCTGAAAGGACACCATATGGGTTACATAATTCAGCGACCAGATGGCACAGGTTGATGAAGAATAGAGCTTGAGTCCATACTGATCCATTTGTTTGGATTCTTTATCCTCCAGAGAAGTACTCAGGTGCTTCGGATGTGCTGACCTGTCATGGGCCGTGGTGATGACCATGGAGTCGGTCTTTAGTTGACCGATCACAAGACCAACCTCTCCGGGGGTGATAAATCTGATTTGCCTTTTTGGAGACAGCTGCTGCCAAATAGTAGTGGTAAGGTCCTCATGTGGTCCCATCCATGAAGGACTATGGAGGGGATCCACACTGGTGAGGTCTAGGTGCTCTGCCAGACGTTTTCTCTTGGGATCCAACTCCTGAGATGCCCAGCCACAGGCTTGTTTAATGGACTGTAAGAGTTCCTCGAAGGAAGGATCCTCCAGAGGGGACTTCAGGGACTCTTTAAGCTGGGGTGTAATGACTCGGTGTCTGAATCATAAGCAGAGGACTCCGGTCTGCTGGGTAGAGGAGTATCATCTGGGACCTTCTCCGTCACCCATTCTCCAGGGGGCTCTTAAGGATGCCAGCCTAAGCCCGTCTCATGCCCTGCCCAAAGAAGGGCTTTTGATGATGATCCTAGGAGTCGGTGTGGGGACCACGACCATGCAAGGTTGTCCCAGTTCCTGTAGGAGCTGAGATTTTGCATCCTGCCACCATGCCGAAATGAAAGTGGGTAGTTCCGGCTGGGGAGCATGTGGGGGTGGTGGAGGTTGGTATCCTGCAGAACAGGAAGGGTCGCCAGGAGGTTGGTACCAATAGTGATACGGTTGGTGACCGTGGTAGCAGTGTCCTGGTGTAGGGTACCCAAGTATTGGAGCCAACAGTGGGTATCCCAGCAATGGTCCTCCTGGCATCGGGTAATATGGCTACTGTGTCGGCAGATAGCCAGGAAAGTGACCCACAGGACCCGCAGGAGAAGGAGCAGAGGGTCCAGGGACAGGCGGTGCTGAGGGACCAATGGGTGAGATTAGATCCGCCAGCAGGCCTGGGGTTTCAACTGGGACCCCGGAAGGGCCAGAAAGCTCAAGCATCAGAGCAGGAAAACCCTGGTCCATGTCAGTGAGAATAGTATGGATAGGGGAATGGCCCGGCGTTGGGGTAGGCAGATGACCCAACGCCTGGTCTGAGATAGGCGAGGGAGGCAAAGGGATAGAGAACTCCGTTGCCAGATCCAGCCCTAAGGCTGGAGTCTTATAGTTAGTGCCCAACACAGGAGAGGTCTCCTGGACAGCCACGCTCAGTTCCCTAGCTGGGGAAAACAATCTGTCGGCCAGGGTCAGTAGATCACATGGCAGAGAACCCTTGCATGGAAGGAGGAGAGGGAGGCTCGCCCTGCACGATGTCAGAGACCACGGGGGTGTTAGACGAGAAGGCACTCGCTGGGCAGTTGACGGAGGACCAAATGACTAATTTAATCGGCAGAGACCTGGTGGGCATCGGAGGAGCCGACGTCTGACTTACAGGTGGCATCTGGCCCACAACAGCCTGGGGGCTGGAGTGAGGCAGATCACCTGAGGCAGAGCTCCTGACATTAGAACCGAGGGAAGGCTTAGCGGCCAAGTATTCGCCAGAACCTGAGGTGACCAACAGCAGGGGGGATGCGTCCAATCCGCCAGAACAGGTGGAGACTGTTGAAGCAAGGCACTCACAGAGGTGGATGCATCACTTGCTGTGGCGTCAGGTGTCTAATGACGAGATGGAGAACGACCTCACTCCCGGTGCTTCTCCTTGTGCAGTTTTTCCGGAGTTGGTGAAGAAATGAGTTCCCTCAGCTCCTGGAACTCTTTTTCCAGAGATGCGAAGCGAGACTTCAACAGCTGAGCGTCGAGGGCCTTCTGCCGATGGGTGAACATGGCCTGTTTAAATAACTGGCAGATTTCACAATCTGCCACCTGGTGTTCTGGGCCCAGGCAAAGCACGCAGCAGGAGTAGTCACCCCAGTGCAGGATTTGGGCACCGCACTGCGAACACTTTCTTTTTTCTCAAAGACATACACTGAAAAGAAAAGGGACAAAAAACCTGCACTATACAGATATAAATGGTGGACGACTGAGCTAATTCTCCATGAGGATCCAATGAGTACAGGTTGATGGAGGGAAAGAACTAGAGGGTGGGCATGGAGACGGCCCCCTATATACTGTTAGGCTGATGCCTGATCAGGTGATGCCAGGGAGTCCCCCACTAATAAGTGCTAGCTAGAAATTTGCTGCACGGTCCTGACACCAGGGGGTGCAGTCCTATATGTGAAAACCTACTGCAGGAACCCTTTCAAAGTAAGATCTAAGGTGACCTGTGGCAGGAAATCAACAGACATACATGGAGAGATGGTAGACAGTCAGTAGCCGCAGTAAGAGCCATGCAGTAACCCTCCATTGCTACCTCAACTCCCATCACACGAGCTGTCTCTGTGTCCAAGAAGTCCAGTGCCGCTAGGAGACCATGAGGCTCCAGATTTCTAAAAGCGTAATAACTAACCATCTCCACAGGGACAGTTAAATGAAGAGCCCGCAAAGAAACTGTGCAGCTCGATGATTTGACCAACTGACCAGCTCAACCTAGCCATTACTAATCTCAAGACCCAATGAGAGGCCCACATCCAAGGCATGGCTGTCTTGGTGAGTGCCAGAGGCAACTGACAGTACAAAGCCCAGTGAAGACACCAGCTGGAGGACCCGATTTCCCAAGAGAGAGGCTTCATCATTGGCCCAGGCATTGAAATCATGCAAAACGATACCAACACCTGGTCAGACATGAAACTCAAGTTCCTGCAAGAATTCATACCCATAATCACAGACGATGGTATAGAAGCATGAATCTACAAGTCGTACAAAGTTCCCCTCTCACTTCAACCCATGCAAACAACCTTGTCTCTCACGCATTGGGTATGTACCGTCAAGACCATGGTGCAAGCTAAAACAAATAGCCACCCTGCCATCTCTATGCTCCCACCGAGGGCAATGCATCACAAAGAAACCCAGTGGAATGGATGCCTCAAGCGCAGGGCCCGTGTCCACCCCCCAACTGGGTCTCTGTGATGGAAGCCTCAAGCACAGGGCTCGTGTCCACCCCCCAACCAGGTCTCTGTGATGGATGCCTCAAGCGCAGGGCCAGTGTCCACCCCCCAACCAGGTCTCTGTGATGGAAGCCTCAAGCACAGGGCCCGTGTCCACCCCCCAACCAGGTCTCTGTGATGCAGATCACATCGGCTAAGGAATCTGCAATGAAAGACTCCACCACATCAGTTTTATGTCTACGAGATCAGGTGTTACAAAGAACTGTCCTAAGGGGACGGGCTAAGTCAGCCTGTCCTTTGGCTACCTGCTGAATGAAAATCACAGTACCCCAGGGAATAGGGATCAGGGATGGGAAACCCTCCCCCCCAGTGAAATTTACTCCCAAGGCGTCTCCTCAACACCACACTCCTGATGAACCCATACTTTCTAGAGAGCAGCCAGATTTGGGGGCTGGGCTGGGTCCCACAGTAGGAACAGGTCATGGAACAGGTAGGAGTCGGGCAGATAATTGGGGAGGGCACTATAGGAGAAAACCATGGAGTAGATAGCAGTTTTCTGGGAAGCAGGACAGATGACTAGGCTGGGGCCCCACTGTACAGTGAAAGCCACAAAGCATGTAGGAGTCTCTGGTGAACAGGAAGAGGATTTGGAGAGGGGGGCTGGGGTCTCACTGAAGGAGAAAGCCAAAGTAGGAAGTAGTCTCTGGGGAGCTGGGCAGATAACAGAGCTGGGGTGAAGCTGTAATGGAAAGCCACAGAGATGGCAGGAGTCTCTGGGCAGCAGGCCAAACAAAGAGGGTCTGGGGCCCTACTGCAGGAGAAATACACAGAGCAGGCAGGAGTCTCTGGGGAGCAGGGTAGATGATGGGGGACTGAGGCCTCCACTTTAGAGAAAAGCCCCAGAGCAGGTAGAAGTCTCTGGTGAGCATGGCACACGATGGGGGAGGGGTGGACTGCCAAGTGTAGGGGAACTATAGGGGAAAGCTGCACAGCACATAGAAGTCTCTGAGAAAGAGGGAGAGGATGGGGAGGGAGGCCTGGGGCCCCAATGCAGGAGAAAACAGCAAAGCAGGTAGGATTCTCTGGAGTGCAGGGCAGATGGGGGGGCTGGGGCCCCACAGCAGGGTAAAGTCACAGAGCAGGTAGGAGTCTCTGGGGAGCAAGGCAGACAATGGGAACTCTGGGGCCCCACTGTAGGACAGAACCACAGATGATGCAGGAGTCTGTGGGAAGCACACGATGGGGGGCTGTGCCCCAAGGTAGCAGAAAGCCATGGAGCATGGGGGAGTCTCTGGGGAGCAGGTCAGACGATGGTCTGGTGCTCCACTGTAGCAGAAAGCTGTGCAGCAGGCAGGAGGCTCTGGGGAGCAGGGCAAATGATAGGGTGGGGGGGTGCCCCACTGTAAGGGGAACCATGAAGCAGGTAGGAGTCTCTGGGGAGCAGGGCATACAATAGGGACTAGAGGGACTCCCAGGGGAGGCACTGATGGGGGTCATGGTTGCCGACAAGGGGTGCCCCTGATCCCAGTGGAATTACCCAGTTATCAAACACAAACAAGTGAATAAACAGAACTTTAAAAAATGGGCAAAGCAAGTCAGAATAGAGAGTGAAACGGAAAGAAAACAAGACAACATTCAACATGTACGTTCATTTCCTCAATTTCTACAGGTGTCAGCGCAACCATTTAATGAGCCATTTCTACCAGGTAGGGATGTACCTTTCTCGTGCCGGTCACCCCATGTGGTCCTCATTAATCTTCTACCAGCCCTGACAAACTTGTGACCCCCCTCCAGCATTCAAGGTGCTCTTCCCCAGTAGAGCAGGATCCAGTGTGATTTGGTGATGGTGGGGGGTTGGGTTGCCTGGGGCCAAAGAGACACAGCTATCCTGCAGCTGACCATTTTCTGCCATCACAAAAGTGCATGCTGGTGGCATGCGCAGGCACCCCTTTCAGCAGGACACCACATTTGTTCTGTTCCACTGCGGCAAGCAGGTCACATTGGCAGGCTGATTATACAGCCGGAGGTTAGAAGAATGAGCTGCAAATGAGCCTGGTACATCCAGCAGACTTGGGTTCGATTCCCACAACCTCCACTTGGATACTGTGAAACACTGAGCAAGTCACTTAATCTCCCCAGTGCTCCCAGGCTGCCCCTGAAGACACGCACTTTGTGCCTAGTGGGCCTTACCTGGTTACCAAAGAATAAAACTATGCTTGGGGTGCACCAGCTCCCTGCCAACGAGCAGTGGCTATCTGGACAAGGGTCAACGTCACAAGCATGGCAACAGACTCCCCAGCTGTCAGTTATATTGATATTTTGCAACAGTTACTTTTTTCCTCTATGACTGCGTTTTTCTTTACATGGGGCCGGTGTGAAATCCAATCCAGAAACTGCAGGGAATCATAACAAAGAGTGTAGAGGCCTGGAATAAGTAAACAAGCCAGATAAACATATATATCCCATGAGGAACACCACCAAAAGGGTGCTCGCCAACCGGGTCCAGGGTTGGATACACTGGGGGTGCAGTGTGTCTGGAAGCCTATACTGTGCACTGCCCACGCTGTACCTGTCACCATGGATAAACAGAGGGATTCGGTCCCTCTCACTACAGGAGAAGTGTAGTCCCTCCAGGTCAGGGTTGGATACACTGGGGGTGCAGTGTATCTGGAAGCCTATACTGTGCACTGCCCACGCTGTACCTGTCACCATGGATAAACAGAGGGATTCGGTCCCTCTCACTACAGGAGAAGTGTAGTCCCTCCAGGTCAGGGTTGGATACACTGGGGGTGCAGTGTATCTGGAAGCCTATACTGTGCACTGCCCACGCTGTACCTGTCACCATGGATAAACAGAGGGATTCGGTCCCTCTCACTACAGGAGAAGTGTAGTCCCTCCAGGTCAGGGTTGGATACACTGGGGGTGCAGTGTGTCTGGAAGCCTATACTGTGCACTGCCCACATTGTACCTGTCACCATGGACAGACAGAGGGATTCAGTCCCTCTCACTGCAGGAGAAGTGTAGTCCCATCCAGGTTAGGATTGGGTACATTAGTGGAGCAGTGTGTGGGGAAGCCTGAACTGTGCACAGTCTACTCTGTAGCTCTTCCTTCAGGTCAGGGTTAAGATGAACTGAGCAGTTCAACTGCCGGATGAAGAGAACAGAAAAGCCGTCAGCTTACCAAAGATGGATGCTCATTTCCTACTGGGCACTTTGGGAACCATGACACCAATGATCTTTGACTTCAACAGGATGCCATCACCGTGTCAAGACTGTCTGCTAGGCCTTGATGATCAGTGCAGGTACTTGATACTGCTGACCAACTTAAAGCCGCACGTCTGCTCTAGGTCTGTTTATACAGCTGGCGCAAGACACTCCATGCCACCAGCAGGGGTAACAGACCACAAAAGGCCAAAGCTCTTGGGGGTCCCCTGGCCCATAGGATCACATCCGAGTTTCGGTGTCATCATTCGGCCCGATGCATTCTCACACTCTTGATATGACGATCTGCAGTTTTTAACCCAATTATCAGTTCCAACCTACAGACTCCAGGTGTGTGACTTACCTGCATGTCTCAGTGAGATGTCCTGCAGAGAGATTATTTTGACTGAGATAGGTCTGATACAAAGCTGCTTCCAGCTCCAGGAAATCACATCCCTCTTCATTATAATGTGCCCTTTGATACTAACACTCTCTGTTAAAGGCTGCTGTACCACAGCTCCCAGCTCCATGAAATCCCACTCCACTCTCATTATAAGGCTCTCAGTTCTAACACTCTCTGATACAAGGCTGCTTTACTTCGGCTCTCAGTTCTCTGAAACCTCATATACACCATTTCTATAAGGCTCGCTGTTCTCACACTCTGATATAAGGCTGCTGTAGCTCTGGTCCTAGTTCCATGAAATCTCATCTCCACACTCAAGATTAGGCCCTCTGTTCCAACACTCTCCGATATAAGGCTGCTGTACCTTCACTCCCAGCTCAGTGAAATCCCATCCTCACCCTCATTATAAGGCACTCTGTTCCAACACTCTCCAATATAAGGCTGATGTTCCTTAGTTCCCAGCTCCACAAAATCCCATCTAGGAAACTGAAAACAGTGTACATCAATGTAGCCCAAAAGTACGCAACTTTTATTCAAAAACACCCCAAGTGTGAGACTTATCTGCAGGTCTTAGTAAGATGAAGTCCAGCAGAGATTTTTGACTGAGATATGTCTGATACAAAGCTGTTTCCAGTTCCATGAAATCCCAACTCCATCCTCATTATAAAGCTCTCTACTCCAACATTCCCTGATATAAGGCTGCTGTACCTCAGCTCCCAGCTCCATGAAATCCCACCCCACCCTCATTATAAGGCTCTCTGTTCTAACGCTCTCTGATACAAGGCTGCTTTATTTCGGCTTTCAGTCCTCTGAAACCTCATATACACCATTCCTATAAGCCTCTCTGTTCTAACACTCTGATATAAGGCTGCTGCACCTCTGGTCCTAGTTCCATGAAATCCCATCTCTACCCTCAATATAAGGCTATCTGGTCTAACACTCTCCGATATAAGGCTGCTGTACCTCAACTCCCAGCTCCATGAACTCACATCTCTGTCCTCATTACAATGCCCCGATTTTTTGCCACTCTCTAAAATGATAAAATAACACCACTCAGTTTTAACCCTGACATGGAAGGACTACCCTTCCCGCAGGGTGTGATGGACCAATGTCAACTTATGCACAGGGACCAGTACAATGAAGGCAGTGCACAATGCTGGCTTCCCCACAGACTGCTCCACCAGTGTACCCCAACTCAGACATGGAATGCACACCCATCTCCTGGGGTGAGGGACTGAAGCCCTCCGTTTATCCATGGGGACAGGCACAGCATGGGCAGTGCGCAGTGCAGGCTTCCTGACGCATTGCTTCACCAGTGTACCCCAACCCTGGCCTGAAGGAAATCACCCTCCTGTGGTGAGATGGACTGAAGCTTTGACTGGTACTGTCCAGTGAACAGTGCAGGCTGTTCCAAGCATACTGCTCAACCAACACTGACATACAGAGACCACCCTTCTGCTGGGGTGGGAGGGTAAAAAAAAAAAAAACAATAATCGGTCTCCCTACCCACTTGGCATGAAACATGAGCTGCATATAGAACTGTTACGTCTGACTTAAGAGGTGGGATTTCAACATCACCAGCCTTTCCCCAAACAATGTCTGTTTGCGTGATATGAGTGCACATGCATGTGTGGTGCTCTCTGCCAGGGAACGGATATCATTTTGGCGGACGTGGCTTCTCCCTCGGCCTGCACAATCTTCTGCCTCTGGTCCTGCTTGGCTTTCTCGACCAGGAACTGAGCCCGCTGTGCCTCCTGCTGGGCTGGAAAAGAAGGAAGAGGAGTTTAAGTGGGCAGTAACATTTACCCTAACCTGGGCCATTAACCTTCTCCTTATTTGCTTTTCTCAAGGTCCTTTCACTCAGGACTACCCATATAACCCATGTATTTATGTGCATACTGACTGTAGGTTTCTGCCTTCTTTATTGATGCCTGTATATTGCCTATTGTTTCAAATTCTAATTGCATATTGCTTCAATTGAATATTTCTGTGGTGTGTAACCTTACTCTGTGTATGGATTATGTATGTTGCTCAAGTCCATCTCGGAAATGAGTTCTTCTCAAAAGGTGTTCACCTGGTTAAATAAAGATTTTGATTGATTAACTCCTGTTCCAGCCCAGCATCCTTGTAAATGCCCCATAAGGGCGTGACTGAAGTGGCTATCCCTGCTGGTAGGCAAAGAGCAGGACATCTGTGGCCCACTGTTTCGCCCACTCAATGCAGCCGACTGAGCCCTCTCAGGAAGCCCTATCAGTGGAAGAAGAGGTAAAGCAGTGATTCACAACCTTTGTACTAAAACACCAGGAATACTACATCATGTATACCAGCAAAACTATAGAAACACAAAACGTCAGCAGATCAAGGCCTTAGGAGGTGGTATAGCCTAGTGGTTAAGAACACTGAGCTGCAAGCCTGGAGACCTGGGTTTGAATCCCACAGCCACCACTTGCATACCGTGTGACCCTGAGCAAGTCACTTAACTTCCTTGTGCTCCCAGGTCGCACCTGGAAATAAGCCCCAGCTTAGTGTGCCTTTCCTGGTTAAACAATTTCCGCCATCTGGCATATCCAATCTGCCCAAACCTACCTAGCTGTGGGAATGGGCCCCTGTCATTTCAGATCTCACACAGAGGCCCCTCGTGGGCAGGGGCGCCACAGGCACTAGCAGATCCAGCTATGCAGTGAAGTGGCCCCTGCTACCCCCTTAGGCCAGCAAAAAGCAGCTGTTGTGGCCTAGTCTGAGAATTACAAGGGAACAGTTGACATTTTTCAGGGCAGAGTGTTACCCCCTTGAAAATATTCTAGATCCACTCCATGTCAGAGGTTACATACTTGGCTTGTGGGGGTGGGGCCCTGGCAGCTAAGCAGTTGCTCACCTCACCATCTGTTAGCCAACCAAGGAGCAGCACTGACGCATGCTTGTATTGTCTTCCTGACTCAACTGGATTTTGATTGCCTCTGTCCTCTGCCACAGATCAGAAAGCTTAACATTCTTGGCCAATAAGAAGCATTTATTTCCAAACATTTAAGATAGTTCTACAACAGTAGAAGACACAGTAACTGTACATGTTCATTGATATAGAGAGTGCAGCGCTGTTCTGGGACCTTCCCTCAACATCTCCTCTCTCAAGGATTCAAGATGGTGGATCGATGCGGATGGAAGTAGAGACGGTGTGGAGGAGCTACTCAACGCAAATGTTTGTGCGGGTTTTATGTTTCTTTCTGGTATGCATTTGAGCCTTCTGTCCGGTGGAGATTATACAATTTTTACATAACTTTTAGAATTTTAAGAGTTTTGTGCTGCAAGCTTTATTTACCCACTAGTTCTGAAAATGGTTTCTGGTACACGTTTGAGCTTCTGTTTGCCAGAGATTCTATAGTCTTATACTACCAGAGTGTTAAAAGGCCGCACTTGGAGTCTTGTCTTTTTACAGTGACTTTCACCTGAAGAGAGGAAAACGGATGCATTGTGAGGAGAGTTGCGGAGAGTCGTGAGACATGCTTGGAGAAGAGACGGCAGATGGCAGATCGAAATTCAGGGCTGTATGTCTGAAGGGGGTAAATAGGGGAGAAGCAGTCAGAGTGCTTCAAAGTAAGGAGGAGAGGGCAACTAGAGGGCATGGGTGGAAGCTTGAGAGAGGGAAGATTCAGGGGAGAAAGGAGGAGGTGCTACTTCACTGAGAGGGTGGTGGAGCCATGGAATGCGCTGCCCAGGGGGCTGGTGAAGGCAGAGACGGTGGAGGGGTTCAAGAGGGGGTGGGACAGGTACAGGGGAAGGGTTCTGGAAGCAAAATCCAGTGCAGCGAGAATATCCGGAACTGAGAAGTGAGAAGCCAGAGAAGGCGAGGGGGCAACAAAGTCAGCTCCCAGGGTGGAGGCTGACCAAACGAGCAGACACGAAAGACCGTTAGGCCTATTCTGCTGGCATTTTAGTATGTTAGTATGTTAACATATGTAACAGTACATAGTAAGGACTGGGGGGGGGGCTTGGTGTGCACTGTACAGTACAGCATTACCTTCGTTTTCCTGCAGTTTAAAAGCAGTTTGTTTTGCTGAAGCCAGTGTTCCAATTTGTTGAAGCCATGTTGGAGTTCACCTACAAGCTGGTCCTGTTGCCGACTGCTAGCATAGGTGACAGCATCATCTGCATATAGCGACACTTTCAGTGTGCACATGTGTGGCAATGAGTTGATGAACAGACTGAATAGGAGTGGTCCGAGAATAGAACCTTGGGGTACCCCAATGGTGACTGCTCTAGGGCTGGAGAAGATCCCATTTATTTTTACGCTTTCTGTTCTAAGCTCCACACATCTCTGGAATAATGACACTGCATCAGCGGACATCCCCAAAGAATGTAGTTTAACCAGTAGGATTTGGTGGTTTACTGTGTCAAATGCTTTAATGAGGTCAGTGAAGACTGACCCCACAAGCTTGCCCTTATTTAGCTCCTCAACGTGTAGCTTGTGTACTCTGCAATGGCAGTTGTGGTACTGTGGGCTCTGCGGTCGCCATGCTGTTCATAGCATTTCCTTGCATTGCTCATCATACTTGTCTAGGTAGTCTGCGAGTTGGTCAGCCACTATAGTTCTAGGGCTTTTGACAGCAGTGGTTAAGATAGAAATGGGACAGTAGTTAAGACTGGTTTGTGCAGTTTCCAGTCTTTTGAATGGGGGTGATGTGTGATATTTTCCAGACACTGGTGAATGTTGATGTCCTAAGTGACAGATTAAAAATTATGGATATGGGCCAGACAATTTCGTTTTGAGAGCCATGATTTTCATAGCCACAGAGTCGCTGCCTACCCTTGTTTTACCCATCGCCTGCTCTCTATTTTTTTGTTATCAGCAACCGAGACTTCCTTTTTTTTTTTTTTTTTATTTAATTTTTACTGACTTTATTACACACACTTTTCTTCTGTTCTACATATCATGTTACATTACATTTTATCTGGTAAGAAGCTGAATAAAAATATCAGTTGCACAGTATGGCGGTACACTTATTTCTATATGGTAGTAGTACCCAGGAGATAAAACATTTTATAAATGTGTTCGTGTCTTATGATTTATATGCTATGGTTTTCCAAATTTCTTCCCACTCGACAGCCCGCCATTCCAGAATTTCAAACTCCACGCAGGATCCTAAAATAGCGATCAGCATTCTGTCTATCCCATCACCCTCCACCCACCCTCCCTCCTCTACAGGAGTATCCCCACCTCTTCAGAGTATCCTGTCTAAGGAGAAAAATCAGGGTCTACAGAGGCTTGAAATATTGACCATTTCTACCATTTCTGCATATAGTTTGGTCCTTTATGTTGAATTGTGGATTTGATGCCTTCAGTGTAGTATAACTGTTTCATAATGGATCTCCAGTCTGTGACTGTAGGTACCCTGCCAGTCATCCATCGCCTAGTTAAAGCTTTCTTGGCTGCTAAAAGAAAGACTGCAGGAAGTGTTTTTTGCCAGGGTGGAGCGTGATCGAGGTAAATGGCCAACAAGGCCTGTTCGGCTATTAACTCTATAGTTTCATCTAGGCATTTTGAAATTTCTGCTTGGAGTGCTAACCAAAAGGGCATTCGGTATGGGCATAGCCAAAATATATGGCCTAGTGAGGCGTGAGGACAGCCACAGTTATGCCAACGCCAACCATACCTCTCTGAGTAAGTAACTGCTGAGGATCGCTGGAGAACGGAAATATCTTATCTGGCATTTCCAAGCAAACTCGCGCCATGTGGGGGAGGAGATTATTTTAACGGCCTGGATGGTTGCCTCCAACCAGGTTTCCCAAGCAATCTCTAAATCTCAGTCTTTATTCCCTGCTGTTAAAACAGAAGTTGTATTTTCTGCTAATCCCTCTCTCAGAGTCTTGTATAAGTTTCCAATCAGGTTACTCTCCAACCGTCCCTGTAATGCCATCTCAAAATATTTTAGCAATTCGGAGATCGGGGCCAGTGTCAGTGGCTCAGTAGGTAGCACACTCGCCTCTGAAGCTGGGAGATCAGAGGGCTGTGGGTTCAGCTCCCACATCTGGCACTTGGGTTAATATTCTAGTACTGACACTGTACTGCAGCATGAGAGGGGTGCTGCACTTCTGAGGTGCCGTCTTTCAGATGAGACGTTAAACCGAGGTCCCATCTGCTTGGATTGGTGGTAGTTCAGGTGGATGTTAAAGATCCCATGGCACTTCTCGAAAAGAGTAGGGGAATTTCCCCAGTGTCCTGGCCAAATTTCCCTCATTCACTAAAAATACCACCAACAGCCTAATCTGGTTCAAGGTCAGTTGGCATTCATCTGTATCCCCTTCCCCCGGGTCGTGCCTGAAAATAGGCAGGATTTGTCTAGTGTACTTACCCGGTCAACAACAACAACAAAAAAAAAAAAAAAAAGATCGGCTGTATAAATGAGTTTCTAAGTATATGATTACGCACCTGAAAGTAATGAAATTGGTCAGAGTGGCGTAGTCTATATTGAGACTTTAGTGAGTCGAAGGGGGCTTATGCCCTGGGGTGATAGGAACTGGTAGAAATGGGAGAGTCCCAACTGCCTCCAACTTTTAAAAGAAAGGTCAGATGTAGTTAGAAGAAAGGTCTCATCTTCCGAGATTAATTTAAAAGTTTCATAGCTAGGGCAGATAGTTTTAGTCCGCCTCCGTCTCTTCCAGATTTGGTAGGTATGGGCTGTGATTTTAGAGAATGCTCCAGGGGGTAAGGATCGACCCTCAGAGGAGAAAAGTATTTTAGATATATCGAATAGATCGTTAATTTGAAATTCAAGGGTTTTCCAGGGGGTTAGGCAGTCTCCCGCCAATCACATCAATATTGTGCAAAGAAACACCGCCTTAGCATACAAAGTAAAGTCCGGAAGAGCTACCCTTCCCTGAGCTAGTGAAAGCTTTGAGATGGACAATTTAATCCTTGGACGACCTTGGCACCAGATAAAGGTGGAAATTAACTTATCCCAAGATTTGCAATAAAAGACGATGAGAAGCTAGGGAGATTTTGTATGAGATACAAGAGACGCGTTAGAATGTTCATTTTAACTGCTGCTATTCTCTGATGGAAAGAAAAAAAGTAAGGGGGACCACCTGGTCAGGTCAGATTGAATATTAAGAGTTAAAGGTTCATAATTCACCAGCTCGGGAACCTCCGGATTAAGAGGTATATTGATGCCCAGGTATTGTATTTTTGTAGTAAGCCATCTGAAGGGATATGCCTGTCTCAAAGATGCTGGGGGGTGGTTACATTATATATCAAGATTTCCGTTTTTGAGTCATTTAGTTTAAAACCGGTAAGTCCTTCGAATCTCTAAGATGTTCCAGGCGGAAGGCATAGAGGTTCCGGGAAGGTCAAGGATAGAAGGACGTCATCAGTGAACAAGCAGATTTTGTATTCCTGCTGAGCAATGGGTATGCCCTCTATCTCCATGGTTTTTCTTAATGCTTGAGTTAGTGGTTCCATGTAAAGAGCAAATAAAGATGGAGAAAGGGGGCAACCCTGATGTGCACCACGACCCACATGGATTGGGGTGGAAATGCCTCAGTTAACCCTAAGGTAGGCCCTGGGGGAGGTGTATAAAATTTTGTAAGCAGGCTATGAAATGGGCTGGGAAATGAAAAATCCACAGGGTGTCCCAAAGGGAAGGCCAGGACACCCTGTCGAACGCCTTCTCCGCATCAAGGCTGATAAAGGCTGTGGGGATTTGTCTTTTGATAACATGCTCCTGCAATATCAGAATTTTGGGTATGTTATCAGATGTGGTCCTACCCTTGATAAATCTTGACTGGTCCAAATTATAATGTGCGGGAGGAGTTTTTCTATTCTATTGGCCTATAGGATAGTAAATATCTTGTAATCAAGATTTAAAATGGAAATAGGGCGGTACACCGTGGGGTTGGTTGGATCCTTATCTGGTTTCAATATTGGAACTAAAGTGGTATAGCTCCATGAGGGTGGAGGTGGTGAGTCTTCCTTGGCTATCTCATTGTATAAGGAGTGCAGACTTGGAAGGAGGACTGTCGAGAACTTACGGTACCATTCGTATACGAATCCATCTAGATCCGGACTGCGGCTAGGTTTAAGCTTCTAAATGGCTCCCAAAATCTCTGATTGGGAGATCTGCATCTCTAGGGCTGTCCCCTAGGACTCGTCTAGTTTAGGGAGGTTGAGCTGTGTGAGAAAACATGTTCTGTCCTCTGTAGTTGCCATCACTTCCTCCGAATGTAATTTTGTAAAAAATTCTGAGAAAGTCCGGGCTATGTGAGACTCTGTATCACCCATCTGTCTCGTTGATGGATTTCTGATTTTTAATATTGTTGAAGTACATTTTCTAGAACATTATTTATAGGCCAATTTCTTGGCCCCCTGTGGACCCCCCTCGTGTGTGGTATGTCGTAAGTATGTCAACGCCTGCTGGATCTCATTATCCATAATCTTCTGTAAGGCCCTCTTGGTGTCTCTTATTTTACTAAGAGGTTCTTGGTCCCCGTCTCTATAAAGCAATTGGCAATTTAATAATTCCTCTGAAAGTTGCTGATATTTTGCCTCCCTTTCTCCGTTTTTCTTGGTGGTATAAGCTATTATTTCCCCTCAAATGGCAGCATTTAGTGCATCCCATAAAATTGCTTCTGTGGGGGTGGAGTGGGCATTTTCAGCCAGAAATTGGGGAATTCTGTTTGTAATGATGTATTGAAATTCCCTGGCTTGTAATAATAAGGGATTCATTCTCCATAGGGTCTTTTTTGGAGTTCTACCTATGTTGAGCTTTAAAATTAAGGGGTGATGATCAGATATCAACTTCAGGCCAGTAGATATATCCTGTATTTTAGAACAAATGTTCACAGGTTGTAAAAAAGTAATCAAGCTGGGAGTAGGAATGAAATCTGGGGGAATAGTATGTGTAACAAGGGGAGGACTGAAAAGTATGATGCCAAATGTCAATTATCCCCAGGTGATCTAGGGTATTTCTAAATTGTTTAGCTGTCTTATTTGACCTGTGTTTATGTGGGTGTGAATAATCAAGTTGTGAGGAGAGGGTCATGTTAAAGTCCCCACCCAAAATTAGTTGTCCTTGCAAATGATTAAGTAGATGAGAAATTAATTTTCACAATTCTTTAAGTTGGGTTTTGGGGGAGGGGATAGACGTTACCAATTGTGACCTGTTGGCCGTATAAGAGACCCTGTAGTATGAGTAACCAAGACTTCCCTGAAATAAAACAGAGGAGTGCTAGGGTCAAGTTGGGATGTGCGTTCTGTCTTGCCCCGAGTTAGTGGCTCTGCTGATGCTAGGTACTCAGGAGGTAGGATGGAGTTCAGGTCAGTGAAAGCTACATTGAAAATGTCAGCAATCTCTTTAGGGTGTTGGGTGGTACCTTTATTAGTGCTCCCCCCCTTGTGCTTCCAGCTTCTGAGTGCCACGTAGATGTTGCATGCTTTTGTAAAGGTAGTGATGAAGAATCTATAGCCACGTTAACATTTGCTGCATTAACGAAGGGGACCAGTCAATCATGCGGAGATATTGTCTGAGTGATTCAAGCTGGCCTTTCCTCACAGCTCTGCTTTTTACTAACATAGAAACATAGAATTTGATGGCAGATAAGGACCGCTTGGCCCACCTAGTCTGCCCATTTCCCTACATAATGGATAAGCTGAAGACCCTAGTTAACTAACAGCCTACTTCCTCCTAATCCCCCACTAGAATTGCCTTATGTCTGTCCCATGCATTCCTGAATTCCCCCACTGTTTTTTACTCTACGACCTCCTCAGGAAGGCCATTCCATGAATCTACAACCCTCTCTGTGAAGAAATACTTCCTCATATTACCTCCGAGCCGTCCCCACATTACCTTTAAATTGTGCCCCCTTGTTCTTGCACATCTCTTTTTCTGAAAGATGCTACCCTCTTGGACTTTGTTGATTACCTTGAGGTATATGAAAGTTTCTGTCATGTCTCCCCCTCCCTCCTTTCCTTGAGGCTATATATCTTAAGCTCCTTTAGTCTTTCTTCATATTTCTTCTGGTGCAGACCCTGCACCATTTTGGTTGCCCTCCTCTGGACAGCCTCCTCCCTGTTTATGCGGAGATGGGGTCTCCAGATGTAGCAGGGGATCTGTTTTAGATTCTTATTAGACCAGGTGCAAATCACTAGGGAATGATCGCTAAGTGAATCAGCTAGGACTGTTACATCTGCAATCCTCTCAGGGCGATTGGAGAATACTCAGCCAATGAGGGTACTGGTGCCTGTATTGTCATTTATTCTGGTGGCAGTGGTCACCAGCTGAGATAGGTAGAGGCCTGATACAAGGTCTTTCTGAGGTGTGGAAGTAGGTGCTAGACAATTAATGGTGAAGTCCACTGTGATCAATTCCCAGTTCTGGCTGAATTGCTGAAGGTGGTCTGCTAGCAATTCCAAGCCAGCATCTTGCCAGCCTGGTGGGAGGTATAGCGTGGTAAGCACCAGTGTTTTATGCTGTTCACCAAGGAGTAGATAGTCACTTTCTTTTGAGGGATAATCTGCCCTTTAATGATGTTGCTAAGGCAAACTAAGCTACAGCAGCCCCCTTCCCCCCTTTTGCTATTCTGGCCTGTTGGTAGACTGTGTACACCTCCGTGGCAATGGCTGCATGGTATTTTAGGAGATAGCCATGTCTCCATTAGGAAGATAACGTCAGGTTGGTATTGGGTGACCCAGGCTTGAAACTGCGTGAATTTTGATAGTAGGCTCCCGATATTGATGGATGACAGTTTTAGACTGCCTGTCCCAATGCTCTTTGTCTGGGATGTATTATTTCTCCGAGAGCAGGAGTAGCTTTTAGGATTACTCTTATTAAAACTTGTGTAGTGAGGGGCCTGCCCATGTTTATTGGGATGAGAAATGAGCCTCTCCAACATGACTTGCTTTGTAGAGATGGTTTGAAAAAGTCAGCATGTCGTTGTACTCTCCAATTACTGGACTGCAGGTTTTCAAACTCTCCAGTTACCGGACAGCATGTTGTTATACTTTCCAATTACTGGACTGCAGGTTGTCAGACTCTCCAATTACCAGAGGAATTGGGAAAACAGAATGGTGAAAAAAGTGCTAGTATAAAGAGACTGGCAAAGGACCCGGCTAGAGCAAATTATATGAATTAAGCAAAGAGAAATTAGACTGCAAATACCAAGCTGGTGAAAAAGAGTTCTAAATTTATTTATTGAATTTTGTTGACTCTGTGCACCCCCTGGACCTAGAAGTCCCTTTTTCAGGGGCGACTGGGGGGGGAGGGGGATACAGATGGTAAGCAACTGAAACTGAACCAGATTAAGCTGTTGGTGGTATTTTTAGTGAATGGAAGAAATTTGGCCAGGACACCAGGGAAATTCCCCTACTCTGTTTCCTGTAAGCAGAGGGGTCCCATTTTCATGTGGGACCAAGATGGCTGCCGCTGGACATGCTGTGGAAGACATGGAGGTGTTGGAGGCAGTGGAGCTGGTCTCTTCCCCTGTCTCTGTTCTGAGAGAGACCCCATCTTCTATGCCTATTGTGCTGCAATCTACTGAATATGGTTCTGTGCCTTTGGATACTTCCCCTGCTGCCTCTGGATACTTGTGCAGTTTGCCTGTGGATCCTTCATTTATTCCTCAAACTGTGCTTACGTCTTCTAGCCCTGCTACTATGGATATCCGAGAGTCTTCTCCTCCTGTTTCTATGGATGTAGATATGTTACTTAAAATCGAGGAACAGCGTTATTTCATTGCTAGACAGCATTTGTTAGCCCTTAAGCCTCAGTCTGGTTTTGTATCTGCTGCTACTGACTCACCGTCTGGGAAAGATTGTTTTACTGTCTCTTCACTGATTCTGACATTTCCGCATTCTTTGCCTGTTGCTACGGACCCTCCTCACTCCCTACCACCTGTACTGACTGCACCTCCTGCTCAGCTTTCTCCAGAAATTTCTTCTGTACAGGTGCCTGCTTCTGCTCTCCTTGATGCCTTGCACACAACGGACTGGTCTGTTGAGTCGGCCCTGGAAGCGGCTGGGTGGTAGAAGGATCCTACCGTTGGGACTTGGCGTTCTGGTTCTTCCCCGATCTGTACTAGGCCACCTGACACTGACAAACTGCTGGCCTCTCCTGTTTTGAAAGACTGCTGCTTCTCTTGATCTTTGTTTGCCAACTGAACTTCTTCTGACTCAGAACCCGACTTTGTAATTTGGTCCTGCTTCCGACGCCTCAAGAACAACGGACTCTTCGGGACCCTGTGTCTCATCCAGTTCCTGCTACTTCTACTGCTTTGTCCCCTAAAACTTATGCTGCATGCTTTCAACCCCCTGTACCTCAAGCTAAAGACACAACGCTGTTCGGCTGCATTATTTGGGGGGCTTACCTGACTTTGCTGACGGATTTTTTGTAGGTCGCACTCTTTTGAAGGATCCTATGCAATTTGCTGCTTTTGAGATTCATGCCTTTATTAATGTTTCTTCAGTGTCTCATTTTGATATTAGTTTTAAAACTATCACTGGTTTAGAAAAGTTTTGGAGAAAATATCAGGAGCTTAAAACTTCTCCTTTATGGTCACCGTTTAATGCCATTCCCTTAACTAAACCTACTCAGAAAACTGTTACTATATTGTTTCGTAATGAAGGTGTCAGTCTTAATGATATTACTGTCTGGTTAAAGCAAAGATGTACTGTTCTTTCTGACCCAGAAGCTATCTTTGATTCTGAGAATATCTGGACAGGTGGGTGGAGAGCGAGGGTTATGCTTCGCACTTCGGAGGTTGGAATACAGCATCTCCCGAACAGCTTTATGCTTGGGAATACAGGGGAGTTCTTTTTACCCGGCCAGCC
Organism: Neoceratodus forsteri; assembly: GCA_016271365.2. Classification (NCBI taxonomy): domain Eukaryota; kingdom Metazoa; phylum Chordata; order Ceratodontiformes; family Ceratodontidae; genus Neoceratodus; species Neoceratodus forsteri. Next base: position 672,324,371 of record CM028138.1, on the reverse strand, counting down.
TAAAGCTTGCTACAGATGTGGCTCTCAGAATCATATCAGTAGTGTCTGTGACAAGATTAAATGCTCGGTTTGTGGTAACATTGGCCATACAGGTTCCCAGTGTGTGGATGAACCTCTTTGCGTCCTTTGTGACGAATTGGGGCACACTTTCCAGACTTGTACCTGGGTAGCTCACAACTCCCCGACTCTTGCTGATGGGGAAGAACAACATTTGATTATTACTGTCACACAATGTTCTCGTTTACCTGACACTCTTTCTAGACCTCAACGCGTACCCCTCCCTCACCCTGTTGTACCTGCTGTTGACCCCTCTTCTACTTTACACAAACAGTCTGCTCCTGTTTTGGAACCACAGACCTTTACTACAGCTCTCCTTCCCCCTTCCTCTGATCTTGCTATTTCTACCTCGGAAGAGGTCCCTATTCCTGTCTTGCCTAGTATTTCTGGGTCTTCCATGGACCCCCCCCCCGAACCTTTTGTTAGAGTTACACGAGGATCTAAGAAGGGGACTTCTCCCTCTTCTAAGGCCCTGAAATCCTCTACTGTGACTCATATGAATAAATTTGAGGTTTTATGCCACCCTCAGGACAACATGGACTCTGATACATCCTCTGTTCTTTCCTCCCACCCTGATGTGACTATGGACACTGAAGTACCCATTGATAATACTGGTTCTCAAAAAAGGAAAGCTAAGGTGAAACTGAAACATAGGGAAGGTACCCCTAGGAAAGGTAGGCTAAGGTGACTTTTTTGTTTTTGTTTTCACTTTCCCGTTTCATGTCTTCTGCTTTCTCAGTGCATACTGTTAATGTTAACAGTATAAAGAAGCATGCTAAGAGAGCTGCAGTTTTTTCCTTTTCATCTGGCTTGACAGCTGGTCTCGTCTTTTTGCAAGATGTACGTTTCCATGCTCTTCCAGAAATTTCCAGGACCACTCGCGCCTGGACCTCTGGGCTCACTTTTTGGTCCTTTGGACAGGACTCTTGTTCTGGTTTGGGTATTTTAATCTAGTATACCTGATGTTACTGTTGTTAAATTGTTGGATGTCTACCCGGGTCGGCTTCTGTTGTTGGATATTTTGATTTCTTCTGTCCCTTTCCGGATTATTAATATTTACGCCCCTCAACTGAAATCCCACAGAATTGAACTACTGAAACTGATTCAACCCTATCTATACACATCAATGCATGTGATTTTTGGGGGTGATTTCAATTGTGGGTTATCCACTGAAGATAAGTCTTCTACTTCAAAGACTACTAAGTTGTTTTGTGACACAAATTTTCTGAAACAATTGCTCCATTCCACAGGTTTACAGGAAGCATGTTTATCTTTTATGGGTCGGCATACTCCTACTTTTCACAAAGACCCCTTGCAACCCGTATTGATTTTTTTGCTCACTTTACTTCATAATTCTAGGGTTCCCCAAAAAATGTGGGACTTGCATTGGCTTAGCTGCCATGAACGTATCAACGTCAAATGTAACCATAAACACAAATCACTACAGGACAGATTTTGTTCCAGACCTGAATGTCAGCAACCTTTTTTTTTTCATGTACATTTATTGTTTCTTTTTGGACTCTGTTAGCTGCCAGATGGCGTGAACCCTTGTTTGCTCTCATTACTTATGACAATTTGATGTATGTTTTTTTCCCCCCTCACTTGGTCTCATTGGAATATTAATACGTTAAATTTGATTTTTGTAATAATCAAATGGCATGTGTGGAATGCTCATTGTCTGTTTAATTTACAGAATCAGGATGTGCCTCTTCTTACCGTTATTCAAAGGATCGAACATGATTTGAAGGCCATATATTTTTCAGAGGCAGAGCATTTGCCGTCTGACTCTTTGTTGGAATTATGGACACTATTACCTTGGATAACCGATTCCGATTTTCCTGTCACAATTATTTTGTGTTTTATATTTTTCTCTGTATCATTTTCGTTTTTGTTTTCTGTTCAGTTGATGTTCAATAAAAACTTCCCCTACTCTTTTTCGACAAGTGCCATGGGATCTTTAGCATCCATATGAACTACCACCAATCCAGGCAGATGAGACTTCGGTTTAACATCTCATCGGAAAGGTGGCACCTCAGAAGTGCAGCACCCCCCTCATGCTGCACTGCAGTGTCAGTATTGGGATATTAACCCAAGTGCCAGATGTGGGAACTGAACCCACAGCCCTCTGATCTCCCGGCCTCAGAGGAGAGTGTGCTACCTACTAAGCCACTGACAATGACACTGACAAAAAGGGGTAAAAGTCTTGAACCGGGCATTCAAGTAGATCTGATGAACAAGAAAGGTAAAATGCAGAACCAATGGAAATGCGAACAAAATGTTAAGCAAGCAAGCATACCACTAACGGAAGGGAGAGGCAAAGACTGTGGAGAGGAAAAGTGCATTAAAAACGATAGGACCCCAGTTTGGAGGGAGGACGAGCAGAAAAGGGAAAAACTAATATGGAAAGGAAAGATACTACCCCGTTTATACGTATGGTTTGCCAAAAACAAAGTCAGAAAACCAAATGTCACTAAAAGTAATGACATATATCTGAAAGGGGGAGAGGGACCCAAGTTTAGTTGGCATGACATCGGATCAGTCTACAGATTTACTGTTCCTCTCAATAGGGAATGGATATGCCTTATCCTGGCTTCAGCAGAAATTAGAGATACCTTAATTAACCCCAATAAACAATTTAAAGATCTGAGGTAAACCTGAATTCAACTGTTGTACACATTTTCAATAATGGGGACCAGCGGGGAGGGAACGATAAGAATAAAAATCGGGAAGTAGGAACGTAATTTTAACCAGTAAAGGAGAAAATAAAAAGAATAAATCGCAACCAAGAAAAACTACCTGAAACCACTGGAGACAGAATACTCACTGTGGTACCCCTCAGGAGGCATCTGCTATTTCAATAATTTAGAGGTAGAACAAGAAAGGGAGCTAGAATCAGTTCTAGTTTAATTCTAGAGAGCAGCAATATCTACGCTGAAACAATGCTATCTGATGATTCCATTGATCAGACAGATCTAAATACGTAAATATTAATACCCGACTGGGTGGACAGTACTGGGCAATACCGGACCGCCCAGGGGTGTAATGAGGCCTGATGCTGCAGGCGAGGACCTTAAAGTCCCTGAAAGCTCTGGTATTGCCCAATACCACCCACCCTGCAGGGTATTACTGTGCTTAGAAAATGGACCACTGATGCATAAAAAAAAAAAAAAAAAAGAAAAAAAAAAACACACATGTTGAAACTCCTACGTGTTTTATTTATTTTGTAAAAAAAATAGTTCCTCCACCTGCACTACAGTGCCATATTTTTTTCTTGAACTTTGGAAGTTTGTCCTATTTGAGCCTTTGAAGTTTTGCCTTTTGGCATTTGTTGTCATGATTAACCAGCCCCCCACCCCTCCATGGCTGTGTGGCTCAGACCAAAAAAAAAAAAAAAAAAACTGATTTCTTCTCTGTTTAAAATCTGACCATTTCTGTAGGCTGCTGTCTTTACCCCTGCTCAGCCCCACTGCGTGTTGAACGTGATTCCCCATCGCACCACCCCACACTGTTTGGATTTAAATATTACATGTAATCATTCAGCTACTATGGTGAGAATGCGTTTTGTTGCAGAGCGATTGGGTGTGAAGATGAAATTGAAGAGCAGTGGGGAATGGGCATGGCAGCCATGGGAACATCTTTGCCAGTACTTAATGCTTGGTTTGTCTTCTCTTACAGCGCAATCACGTTGGGGAGACAGAGGAGAAGAGCAGCAAAAGGCATCTCGGAGAAGAAGATTTGGACGTGGTAACCCTGCTACTGCGGAGGCTTAAATTTGGCATTTCTGTAATTCTGGTACTCTTGTGAAGTGAGTGTGGAGGTAGAGCAAGCCACAGAGAAGTAAGAGGAAACTGTGTGATAATAGTGCAGAGCATGCGGTTGTGCTGCCGGTATTCATTTGACAAGAAAAACTGTTGCTTTTTTTTTTTCCTTGGCACTGCGGGGGAACTTCCAGCACAGGATGACAGTTTTCTTTTTTTTTTTCTTTAAACATTTAACAAGAAATGGCACTGTGGGGGTGGGGTCTAGCCGTCAGTCCCTCTGTTGCAAGGTAAGCAAGGGGGAAAAAAATGGTCTGCGATGGGGCGGGACTGGCACAGTGTCTGACTCAGGCACGTTAGGACAGGGTACACTCAGCTGATGAGCTACTGCATGGGTGGTCGAGTGAGCTGGCAGCAAAATGAAAAAGTTAAAGTGTAAAAGCAAGTGTAGATATGTGTTTTCTACTTGCTGGGATGTGCTGTTTTGAGAAGAAGTAATCAGCAGGGTACAGTTTTACATCTGATGGTATCATAGAGAATAGGGCTTAATAGCTGTGGCAGCACTTCAGTAAGTGGGACTCCCAGGAGATGGAAACGTGGTGCCTGCTTGCATGCTCCGCTAGATCGGCCAGCTTTTCAGGGAGCGGGGACATGGGTAGGTCTGTTAAAATACCGCAGTTTGCAGAAGGAGTTCTATTAAATACTGTATGTGTTGTTTTGTGCAAACATGTGGTTTTACAACATGGGAGGGGGAGGGAGGCTGCCTGACAGCAATTGCTGAGGAGTCTCTGCTATAAAGCGAGGAAGCAACATGGTGGCACTTGCCCTTTTTAACATTCTACTTGCCCAATGGTTTGCAGAATTATATGAGGCAACAGAGACTGGACTAGTTAATTTCCATTCTCTGTTGTCTCATACTGGACCAGCAGATTGGCGCTTGCAGCCAGTCACCAACAAGAATGCAATTTGCCCAATTCCATTTCGTCAACCAGAACTACAGTTTCAGGCCAATACAATAAGAACATAACAGGCAAGAGGTAAGCATTCTGTCTTGGAATGCTTCAGGGCTTGCAGTGAAAAAAAGATTACAAAGACTGGATAAAAGGGGTAAGGGATTTTGATATTTTGCTTTTCCAAGAAACCTGGCTATTGGATGAAGAAGATTTTATATAAGAAGGCTATTAGCACTGGAATTTTTCTTTAGCATGGAAAAAAGATTTGGTAGGGCTCTCAACCTTTATATCATGCAGATTGTACTTAAAAGGTAAATCACTGGCACTGGGGTACCCATACCATTTATGTACTTTGTTTTCAAAATATAATAATAATAATAATAATAACGTTTTATTTGTTAACCGCAATTCTAGAAATCAAAGTGCTGTACATAATTAAAAGCATCATAAAACAGAACACAGCTTAAAATTATTTACAATATAATTTAAGTAGATCAGTTAAAATTATCACAAGATACTACATGCTAAATGGCTTGCTTAAACAAACGGGTTTTTAGGCCTGCTTTAAAGATCTCCATGGTCCCACACTATCAAAAGATAGAGCCCAGTAGGTATTATTAACTCATACAGTCCCCCAAATGTAAAAGGTCAAAAATCGAAAGATTTGATGGACCTAGTCAAACTGTGATAGCTGAATTACAAGAAAAATATTACTGCACCACTCTTGTCTTTGCGGGAGATCTGAATGCTAGAGTGGGAAATGGAAATAAACAGGAACAGGACCGAAGTCCCAGATTTGGACTTTGGACGATACCCTGGGTATTCCTTTACAGAATTCAAAGGGTTGTAAACACAATGAGAGAGGCTCATCTGACTGGAAATCACTGCAATCTTAAAACCTCAGACGGTTAAATGGTCGAACAAAGGGAGACGAGTGGGGTGACATTACTTTTCCAACTACTGTATGTCAGAGGGTAGTGTAATTATTATTTGTCCAATAGATATTTATGCATTCAAGATGGTTAAGGAGTTCAGGGTTCAGGAACGGACTCGGGCTGCTGCAGGGCCGGCCAGGGAGAGGAGGATTGAGCGCCAAAAGGCTGCTCTCCTCCTCCCCTGGGTGGGGTGGGATGCAAGTCTCGCTGCTATACACGCCACCTGGGTGACCACAGGTGGAGGGGAGGTGCAGCTTGCAGAAAGGGTGGGGAGCCTGCTGGAAACCGGAGCAACAAGCACGTCACGGCGTGCTTAGCCTCTAGGCTTCCCTACCGTGCAGGCGCCTCGAGGGCTGGGACCAGAAAAGCGGAAATACCCTGTCCCAGGTTCCTGTACACGGGACCCCGTCATCCCGAGAAAACCCATAACTGGGCTCTTGAGATGGGGCCAGTTGACATCCCGACGCACACTTGAGGTATGGAGAGGGTAAAGGGAGACCCTCTCCTCCCAGCCCAGGGGGGCAAACCGCGGCAGGATAGGGGCAGGCCACTGGCACCTCGGAATGGAGGTACCCAGGGCAGGAGTATGGGAGCGTGCACGACTTTGGGATCCATGAAGAGAGGTTCCTGGAGCAGCGAGGAAGGAGGCATAGAAATAATAAGTATAAAGAAAAAAAAAAAGGGAGTTCAGGGTTCAAGAATGGTGGGAAAGCAACCACCTTCCACTTACCACAGTCCTGAAGTCACTAACCAAATCTGCTGGAAAGTCATGTAAGAATCTCCCTTGCACTGCACATTCATGGAAGATGACATGACTGCCTTCAATGACAAAAAAGTCACATGATCTAAGCCCGTGAAAAGTCAATTAATCCAGCTCCTTCAAACTGACAAAAGTAATCTAGTACAAGAGAAACTTCTGACAGAACAGACTGATACTGAATCTGAACACCTGTCTGACTATCACTAAAGCTCCCTGTAGGGGGGGAATGCTAATAAATCAAGAGAGATTAATGGGGTGCTGTTTGGTTTGATACAGTGTGTGTCAGTATCAAACAAGCATCTGTTAATGCCGAATGTTTGTTTGCTGGTACTGGCATTGGTAGTGCAGGAGTTAGAGAGATGCATAATAGGAATGGCAGTGAAGTATTGAAGTAACGCCAACCCCACCCCCATCCTGCAGAGACTGACAGGCATTTGGGGGTGTGCCTTTGGGTCACTGGCCACAGCACTCACACCATTCCACCTCACTCCACCCTACAGATACTGACAGGTGTTACGATGTGCCTTGGGGTCTTCAGCCCTTACGCTCACCCCATTCCATAAGGAAATAAGCTGAGATGTGTGCAGTAGAGGACAATGGGGTGAATGTTAGAGCCGAAGACCACAAGGCAAACCTCAATCCTTGTCACTGGCTGCAGGGTGATGGTGGAATGGCGTGAGCATTACGGCCAATGACCCCAAGTCACACCACCAATGCCTGTCAGCCTCTTCAGGGTGAGGCATTACAGTTGGAAACCCTAACATCACGGGCATTTGTTGGTATTTTCGCTTCAGATTTTCAAAATGGGCTTTTTGGGACCCCACCTCATGAACAGTGGCACTATCATTTCATTACTCAATTCTGAAAGGTGATTTTGCACAGCAACTGCGCCATTCGGCGCCACAGGTGTGAAAACACATTTTGGACATGTGAAAAATGACAGCTGTACTGTTCATGAGGAAGTGTGAAAAAATGGCAACACTGAAAATCTGGAATGAAAATACAAAAAATTGGCGAAGTTACGAGTGCGTGTAGAAACTCTGCAACACGTGCTCATAATGCAGTCATTTTTTGGAATTTTTTCACAAAATTTGCAACATGGGCTTTTTGAGACCCTATCTCATGAACAATGGCACTGTCGTTTCGTTAACTGGTCCCGAAAGGTGATTCCGCGCAGCAACCACAAAATCACCTTTTGGGACCGAGTAACCAAATGACTGACAGTATTCATGAGGTGGGGTCCTGAGAACCCCATGCTGAAAATTTGAGGCCAAAATTCCTAAAAATGGCTGAGATATCAACCCAAGTTGAAACCCCCCATTGACTCCCATTATACAGCTTACCGTCATTTCTTCAGTTTGCAGGTCAGCTTTGAAGAGTGCAGATGTGTCCCGGTCCACTGAAGATCACTGCTCTCAACCTCTGGAGGTAAGTATGGGGTAGGGAGGGGTGCAGGTGGGGTGGGAAATGGAGAGATGACGAGGGACATTTTTTTTTTTTTTTTTTTTACAGGGGGGAAAAAGACTTCAGGATGGTTTTCTTTATTTTACAGGTTACCAAAAATATTTAGACACACTGGGGTGGGCTCCCAGTGTGACACAATAGTGTGTGTGGGGGGAGGGGCGGCATACTGACACGGGGATTGGGTACCCCGAAGTCGGCACTTGAAATATTTGGGTGGGCCATCTGACACCACAAGTGGGCATCCCGGTGTCGAGGAACATAAATAAAAATTATTTGGGTACATGGGGATGGGGGGGGGGGGATTATACATGCCAAAACAGGGATTGGGCTCCCCAATGTCAGCTTTCCAGGAAGCGTGTGGCAGGAGCCGCCAATGTGGAAAGCCGAGGCCAATTTATTTATTGAAATGGTTCACCAGGAAAGGCACACCAAACAAACACGGTGCTCGGTGGCTGGAGCCAACAAGAACCAGCATTCCAGTCATGCACATTACTGTGCACTGTAATGCTCATGACCGGAATCTTGTCAGCTGCTGCCAACAGACAGAAGGTATGTCTGTGTGCCTGGTTGCGAGGGAGGGCGAAGGTCCCGCTGCAATGAGGAAACTGTTCCTCACTACAGTGGCAGATTTCTTTCAAGTGTGATCCTCTCTCTCAAACTGCTGTCAGACAGCTCACCGATTCATTGGTGCCCGAGGGACGAGCCCCATAAAGCGTCAACTAGTAGCCATCCCCGATTGGAGAGGCACTTTTCTTTCAAGTGAAGACCACGTCTCACAAACTGCTGTCACAGACAGCTCGCCAACTCACTGGTGCCTGAGGGATGAGCCCCATAAAACATCAACTGCACTGGGCAGAAACTCACACACCTCTAAAATGTCGTACTGTCCCAAGATGTTTCTTGTGCATGCATGCAAGCAAACACAGAAAAAATCTGTTTACATACTGGGGAGAAGATTTAAAAGGGGGATGTCAACTTAAGCTAGGAAAGCATATATTTAGGTGAAGAATAATATAAGCTATTGATACAATATAAAAAAAATATGTAAATCTAATCTCTGGGGTTAATTTCAAGAGACTATAAATAAGAAGGATAGGACTACATTCTGGAACATGGTAGCAAGTGGTTTAGGCAACCCCACAGATAATACAGATATGGATATCCCTGTCTTTGAACACTTAGTTTTTGTCCATATGACCCCCGAAAAGTGCTAAGAATAAAAATCATGAAACAAGTATACTAAATTGAAATCTAATTAGTACTTGGGAACATGATACTTACTTGGGAAATAAGGACTGGAGAACCGAGGCCCCAAAACCAGCATCCCGGCGTGACTCAAGGTCAATGTGGTAATGGGTGATGAAGGTGTGTGCTGACTTCCAGGTAGCAGCCCTGCAGATTTCCTGGATAGGGACGTCCCTGGAAGCAGCCACCGATGCAGCAGTATGGTGGGTAGAATGAGCTCTTATCCTCTGAGAGGCTCCATGCCCGCCAACTTATAGCAGATCTATGCGGAGGTGACCCACCTGCCTATACGTCCGCTTGGCTGCAGGTCTGCCAGGTGCGGCTTCAGCGTAGGTGACAAACAGCTGGCGAACCTCTCCCTGAATTTCAGCCGTGCGCTCCTTATAGTAAGCGAGCGCCCTTCTAGGGTCCAGAGTATGAAGCCTATATTTCGGCCTCCGAAGTGTGATTGGGGTAGAACACCGGCAGAGTCAACACCTGGTTAAGGTGAAACTCCGACACCACCTTCGGAAGGAATTTCGGGTGGGGGCGCAGGACAACCTTGTCCCTGTGGAAGACCAGGTAAGGAGACTCAATGGAAAGCGCCTGGAGCTCTCCCATCCTTCTGGCTGATGTAATAGCCACCAAGATGGTGGTCTTCCACAACAGGTGAGAGAGATCACATCTGTGCATTGGTTCGAATGGCTTGCGCATGAGCTTTGCCAGTACCAGCAGTAGATCCCACAGAGGTGGAGGTTCTCGCACCAGAGGGGAAATGTGATCAAGGCCTTTGAAAAAGCGCCAGACCACCTTTTCCTGTGCCACCGACTGCTTCCCGGCCCGCGCCCGTAAGCAGAGATGGCTGCCAGATGCACCCTTAGGTCGCCGACTTAAGCCCTTGCTGAGAAAAGGACCATAAATAGTCCAAGATGCTGCCAGGAACAGGAGGAAGAGTCCGGGCCTTGCCCTGACACCAAATGGAAAACCTTTTTCCATTTGAAGGCACAACATTTCTAATTAGACTCCTTACGGGACGCCTCAACTACATTGAGGACTTAGTCGGAAAGACCCAAGGCCTGGAACTCTAGCCACGAGAACCAGGCCATCAGGTGCAGGATTGAAGGTCCGGATGGAACACCTTCCCTGACTGACTGAAAGCAGGTCCGGGCAGCAGGAAGCTGCCTCGGGAGCCTGGAGCGAGGCTGAGGAGATCTGGATACCAGCATTGGCGGGGCCAGTCTGGGGCTACCAGAATCACTTGCGCCTTGTCCCTCTTCACCTTGAGAAGCACCTTGTGGATCAAGGGAAATGGGAGAAAGGCGTAGAAAGCCCGGGGTCCATGGCCTCGAGAAGGCATCCCCATGCAGCGAGCCTTGCTGAGGCGGGCATGGAACAGCCTCAGCTTGGCGTTCTCCCTGGAGGCAAACAGATCCACCTGCGGTGTGCCCCAATGGGAGAACAGATCTTGCACTACCTCCGGCAGGAGAGACCACTCATGGGACACAGCCCCTATCCGGCTCAGGGTGTTGGAGGCTCCTGCCACATGAATGGCTAGGAGATCTGCCGCCAGGCTGCGCACGAGTGCCCAAATGAGGAGAGCTTCCTTGCACAAGGGCATGGAGCGCGTCCTGCCCTGGCGGTTTAGGTAGTAGATGGTCGTGGTATTGTCCGTCTGGACCTGAACCAGTTGACCCCATAGAAACAGAGCGAAGGCGGTGAAAGCTAGGCTGACCACTCGGAGCTCCAGAAGGTTGATATGGCATCGGGACTCCCGTGGGGACCAGAGGCCGTGCACTCTGTGCTCCCCCAGATGGGCACCCCAACCCATCAGAGAGGCATCGGTCGATAGAGAGACCGTCGGCTCGGGGCAGACGAACGGGATGCCCTCCTGCAGATGAGCTGGAACGATCCACCACTGGAGAGCGTTCCACATCCCTTGGGTCACCGTCACTTGCTGGTCCAAAGGATTGCAGCGTTGAGACCACTGGCTGGCCAGCCCCCACTGAAGGGAGCGCATGTTCCAGCGGGCCCAACAGACCACACTGGTGCAGGCCGCCATGAGACCCAGGAGGCGCAGGAAGTCCCGGGCAGGGTGCAACTGCCCAATCAGAAATGATCGGGCAAAGGAGGAAAGAACCTCGGCCCTGTCCGCCGGGAGCCGTGCTCTGGCTCGAAGAGAGATGAGCTCTGCCTCGATGAAGAGAATCACCTGCTTCGGTTCGAGTTTCGACTTGGCCTCGTTGATGAGGAGGCCGATTTGAGAGGAAACCTGGAGGGCCAGATCTTTGGACCGCTCCACTTCCTGTCTGGAGGGGGCTGCTATCAGCCAATCGTCCAGGTAAGGGTAGACCTGCACCCCTCAGCGCCTCAGGAATGCTGTCACCACTGCCATGCATTTGGTGAAGTCCCTGGGAGCAGGAGAAAGGCCGAAGGGCATGGCTCAGAACTCGTAAAGGGATCCCTCCGCTCGAAAGCGAAGGAACCTCTGGTGAAACGGACGGATAGGGACGTGAAAAAACGCGTCCTGCAGGTCCAGAGAGCAGAACCACATGCCGTGTTCCAAGGATGGTATTATCTAAGCCAGAGTAACCATCCTGAAGGTCCGAGACCTTAGGAACTGGTTTAAGTCGTGAATGGGGCGCCAGCCCCCGTCCGTTTTGGGACCAGGAAGTACCTGGACACACCCCGGGTCTGAGGAGGTCCGTCACCTCTCTGATCACCTCTTTTTGAGGAGGTGAGCGATGTCGGCTAGCGAGCCCGACAGCGAGGCTCGGTCGAACCCTGAGGCGGCGGCTCTGGGCGGGCCTGCGTTGAACCCAGGGCAGGCTTTTCCTATCACTTCCAACACCCACCGTCTGTGGTAATAGCAGACCAGGCGGAAAGGAAGTGGCGGAGCCATCCCCCCACGGGGAGAACAAGGGGTGAGGTGACGAGGTTGGAGGCGACACCCCTCAACCTGTCACTGTGCAGGCTTGGAGGAGAGACCGGCCGAGGGACCTCCTGGGCCCTTACCTCCCTGCTTCCTGGAGGAGGAAGCCACGGACTTGGGTTTGGGATGCCAAGCGCGAGCCTGCTGTCCATGATGATGCTGGGCCGGACATGCCGAGGGTGCAGACGGACGAAAGGGCTTGGGTTGCGGTCTGCGGCCCTTGTCCCTCTGAGCGGATGAGACCGAGTCCAAGGTGGCACTGGACTTTTCAATCCTCTGGAGGTGGCCTTCCACTCCAGGGCTGAAGAGGTCGGTTCCCAAGAAGGGGACATCTGCCAACTTGTGCTGGGTATCCGCTGTGAAGGTGGATAACCTCAGTCATGCCCGACGGCACATGGCCACTGCGGCCACGACTGACCTGGCGCAGGAGTCTCCGATGTCCAAAGCAGTCTGAAGTTGCTGCTTTGCCACTGCCCTGCCCTGGTCCCCGCACCTGCCTAACCGTAGTCTGCAGGTCAGCCGGGAGATGAGGGACTACCTCGTCCAGGGAGCACAACAGGGCATGGGAGAAAAGCGCCATAAGCACGGCCGAGCTGGCCTGGCGAAGGCCAAGGGAGGATGCAGCGTAGACGTTTCGCCCGGCATAGTCCAATTTCTTGGACTCCTTGTTGAGAGGTTTGTCCACGTCCTTAGCATTACCGGCATGCCGGAGAACGCTGTCGGTAACTAACCCCTCGGCCGAGGGGTGTTCCGAGAAACCAGAAAGGGAACCGGTGGGGACCGCGCCTTCCTGGCCGCATCCTGGCGAAGGTGCAGGAGCGAGCAGGGGCTGCCCAGGCTCAAGCCGGACACTACAATGGCCTCGGCCACAGGAAAAAGCCTCGTGGGGATCCCTCGGTCAATATCTCCGTGAGGGATACTTGGCCCGCCTGGATCTGGGCTCGAGCTGCATCACGGTGGAATCCGAGATGAGCCTAAGCAAACCCATAAAGGCAGAAGGGCTGTCGTCCAGTGATTGACCTCCGAGGACTCCAAGTCGACCTGCCTGGAGAACAGGGAGGAATGGTTGTCGGACTCTGAAGAGTCCACAAAGAGCTGCCTTGGGCCTGGGCAGCCCCTCCACCTGCCAGGCGATCGGGAGTGAGGGTGACAGACAGCCTATGGGGCAGACCTCGGGCCGACCGAGAGTCTTTGGTCGAAGCCCCAAACAATGGCTGTGGAGGCGGAGGTTCCACCGGAATCTGTGGGACAGCCGGTTTTGGCCGAGCAACAAGCCTGGAAGAAGGTGCCTCGGCTAAGGCGAGGGGTTGCTTCGGCCGCTCCAGTGACAGCCACTTGATAGCCGGGGAAGGCGATGACGTCGGCTTGCTCCCGGACAGAAGAAGCTGTTGCCACATGAGGTCCTCGTAGCGTCGACGCAACTTGCGTCGAAGCCTCCCCTAGTCCGAGGAGGAGGATGAGGACGAGCGGCAGTGCCGCTTGCCACGGTGCCGAGACCGAGACCGCCTGTGGCGGCGGGATCGGCTGGACCGAGAAGAAGTCAGAGACCACGAACCTCGGCTTTTCCGAGGAGGGTACGGGGGTAGTGCAGGGGGAAACCCACGCTCCCCTCGGCTCGGAAGGCTCAACCGTGGACTCCGGAACCGGAGGCATGGGTAAGTCCACAGACTCCTCAACTACCGCCGGGGGAACCGGGGAGAGAGGGATTTCGGCTTCACCTGTTGACAGCCTGTCCAACGGGTCGAGAAAAATCTCGACCGTGTCGACGGGAGTCTCGGTCAACTGGTCTGACGGGGACACCATGAAGCCAGTGGCCGAAGCCAAAGGATCGACCAAAGTCGATGGTCGACTACTCAGTGAGAGGGACCTCTCCCGCTCCCAAGAGCGTCGACGAAGGGACTTACCTTTGTGATCCTTCTTTTTGGACCGAGAGGAAGGCCCTGAAGATGTTGGTCCCTCTCCCTTAGTGGAGAGGGAGAGACAAAGCTCCTTAAAAGAAGCTGAATAGGAGGACCCCAGAGGGAGCGGGATAAATGCCGTGGCTGAGGAAGATGAAGATGCGGCCTTCTCCTCGAGGGCGATCATCTGTTAAGAGTTGTTCCGTCGAGACAGCCGCCGTGGAAACCACCAAACAGGCCTCCTTCGACTTTACTGGTGGGTAATGTTTCTCGGGGCACCCAAGCTGCAAATGGGCGGCGCAGTCTTCCAGGACGTAGGCCGAGAAGGAAGAGCACAGGTCGCAAACCTGCGGGCTGTGCTCAAGGCTCAAGCAGTAGACGCATGTGGAGTGCGGATCCTCCGAGACATCTTCTGCCCCCATGGGCACCTCTGAAACCCAGTCGATTTGTCCGCCATGGCCGCGAGGGAAATAAATGACCGAAGTCTTGAAAACCTTGAAAGTAATTTCGGGAAACCGAAGAAATAGGAACCAGTCTTATACGCAGAGCATTAAGGAGGGAACCCGAGCTTCCAAGCGGTAAGGAAGATCTGGCGTCATGGGGCGGAGCCGAGAGTTTTACCACCCGGGTGGGTGGGAGGAGCCAGCTTGAAGACCTTCTGGCAAGATTTAAAGCGGCAAGGATACCTGCCAATAAGTGTGGATGAACAACATATCCATGTCCCTAGAACAATCTGCTATCTAAAAACCAAAGTGGGATCTGCAGAGTCTATAGTGCACACAAAATTTTCATCCTACAGTTTCTTGTCCATAAATGTGATGTAGCTGTCCTTGAATCAAAGTCAGTTTTTGACTTCCGTAATAGAGAAATATTATGACTGATATTTCATGATTTGGTAACACAGGATAGAGTATTACAAATTTTAATAGCTTTACACAAAGCTACTAATACAGTGCAGTGGTCAGAATAAATAAGCATTTGTCAATGCCGAATGTTGATTGCGTTGGTCCATTGAGTTCGCTCAGTGGCCCTCTGTCACTCGCTCGTTCTGTTTCTCCCGGTGCTGCAGGCTGCTGTTTTGTACTGGGCTCCTGCCTGCATTGGCACCCTTTTCTGTCCACAAAGAAATTTGCAGCTGACCCAACAGAGCTCCGTTGAGCTCACTCACCCCATTTGCTCGTTCTGTGTCTCCCGCTGCTGCAGCCGGCCCTTTTGTACTGGGCTCCTGCCTGCGCTGGGGCCTTTTTCTGCCCACAAAGAAATCTGCAGCAGTCCCAACACAGCTCCGTTGAGCTCATTCACTCCCCCTCTCTCACTCGCTCGTTGCGTTTCTCCTGTCGCTGCAGGCTGGTCTTAAGTACTGGGCTCATGCCTGCATAGCCGTCTTTTTCTGCCCACAAAGCAATCTGCAGCAGTCACGATACAGCTCCGTTGTGGTCGATCACTCCCCTTGTCTCACTCACTCATTCTGTTTCTCCTGGTGCTGCAGGCTGCCCTTTTGTACTGGGCTCCTACCTGTGTTGGTGCCTTTTTCTGCCCACAAAGAAATCTGAAGCAGTCCTAACAGGGGTCTGTTGAGCTCACTCACCCCCCCCCCCACTCGCTCATTCTGTTTCTGCCAGCATTGCAGGCTGCCCTTTTGTACTGGGCTCCTGCCTGTATTTGCACCTTTTTCTGCCCAGAAAGAAATCCACAGCTGTCCTGACAGAGCTCTGTTGAGGTCGCTCACTCCCCGTGTGTCACTCGCTCATTCTGTTTCTCCTGGCGCTGCTGCCTGCCCTTTTGTACTGGGCTCCTGCCTCTGTTGGCACCTTTTTCTGGCCACAAAGAAATCTGCAGCAGTCACGACAAAGCTCTGTTGAGTTCACTCACTCTCCCCTCTCACTCGCTTGTTCCATTTCTGCCAGTGCTGCAGACTGCCCTTTTGTACTCAACTCCTGCCTGCACTGCCGTCTTCTTCTGCCCACAAAGAAATGTGCTCGCTCCTTCCCCCCCACTCGCTCATTCAGTTTCTGCTGGCACTGCAGGCTGGCCTTTTGTACTGGGCTCCTGCCTGCATTGCCGCCTTCTTCTACCCACACAGAAATCTGCAGCAGTCACGACAGAGCTCCGTTGAGCTTGCTCACTCCCCCGTGTCACTCGCTCGTTCTGTTTCTCCCACCGCTGCAGACTGACGTTTTGTACTGGGCCCCGGCGTGCATTGCTGCCTTTTTCTACCCACAAAGAGATCCGCAGCAGTCCTAACAGACCTCCATTGAGCTCACTCACGCACTCTCCCTCCCTCACTCACTCGTTCTGTGTCTCCTGCTGCTACAGCCTGCCCTTTTGTACTGGGTTCCTGCTTGTGTTGGTGGCTTTTTCTGCCCCCAAAGAGATCTGCAGCAGTCCTGACACAGCTCCGTTGAGCTCGCTCACTCCCTCTCACTCGCTCATTGTGCTTCTCTCAGCGCCACAGGCTGGCCTTTTGTACTGGGTTCCTGCCTGCGCTGGCACCTTTTTCTGCCCACAAAGATATCCGCAACTGTCCTGACAGAGCTCTGTTGAGCTCAATCACTCACTCGTTCATTCCGTTTCTCACTCCGCTGCAGGCTGCCCTTTTGTACTGGGCCCCTGCGTGCATTGCTGCCTTTTTCTACCCACAAAGAAATCTGCAGCAGTCCCAACAGTGCTCTGTTGACCTCATGCAGTCCCATTCCCTCACTCGCTCATTATGTGTCTCCCGGTGCTGCAGGCTGCCCTTTCGTACTGGGCTCCTGTCTGTGTTGGCGCCTTTTCTTGCCCACATAGAAATCCGCACCAGTTCCGACAGAGCTCAGTTGAGCTTGGTCACTCCCCCCCACTAGCTTAATCCTAAATTGTCCCAAACAATGATTTCCAACAGCAACTGCAGTATTCTACGCCGGAAGCGAGACAACACATTTCGGCCAGGATGTGAAAAATTACAGCTGCGCTGTTCATAAGGAGGTGTGTAAAAATGGCAGTGTTGAAAACCTGGAGTGAAAATATTGCAAAACTGCAAAGGTACGAGCATGCGTGGAAACTGCGCAACACACACTCGTAACACAGTCAGTTTATGGAGTATCAGCACCAAATTTGCAACATAGGCATTTTAGTACCTCTGCTCATGAACAGTGTCACTGACATATTCGTAATCTGTCCCGCACACCAATTTCCCACAGCAACTGCACTATTCTGCTCCGGAAGTGCGAAAATACATTTGGGCCAGGACGTGAAAAATGGCAGTTGTGCTGGTCTCAAGGAGGTGTGGAAAAATGGCAATGTTGAAAATCTGGCATTAAAATATTACAAATTCATGAAGTTACGAGCGTGCATAGCAATTGCGCAACGCACGCTTGTAAAACAGTCATTTTCTGGATTTTTCCCACCAAATTCACAACATAGGATTTTTGAGCACCCACCTCATGAACAATGACACTGTCGTTTCATTAATCGGTCCCAAAAGGTGATTCCACACAGTGACCACAAAATCGCCTTTCAGGACTGCCTGACACCATGACAGTGCCAGAATTCATGAGGAAGCGTCTCAAAAACACCATGTAGAAAATTTGGTGCCAAAATTCAAAAAAATGCCAGAGATATGCATCAAAGTTGAAAACGCCCTATTTATTCCATTATACAGCTTACTGGCATTTCCTCAGTTCCCGGTCGGCTTTGAAGAGTGCAGACGTGTTTCCGGTCCACCGACGATCACCGCGCCAAGGTGCAGAGGTAAGTATGGGGTGAAGGGGGGTGTGGGGAGGCAGGGTGCGCAGTGGTTGGGTGCAGGTTGTGGGAGGGGGACAGGGAGACGGCAAGGGATTTTTAATTTATTTTTACACAGGGAGAAGGAGAAAAAACAACATAGTGAGACTTTTTTTTTTTTTTTGCATACATGTGTCACGCTGGAATGGACTCCCAGCATGCCAACAGACTTTTTTTTGTGGAGGGCAGCTGCAGCTGACGGGGGACTGGGCACCCCTGTCGGCACACAAGAAAAGTGGGGGCACATCGGACTGGGAACCGCCGTCAGCACACATGTAATGGGAGGGGGGTTATGCTGACGGGGATTAGGCACCCCATCGACAAAAGACAGAAGTGGGAGTGAACATAAATTGGGGCAGATTAGGCAGCCCCTTGGCACACAGGAAATTGGGGGGACATGCTGAAGGGGACTAGGCACCCCGTTGGTAAACACAGAAGGGGGACATAAGCAGAGGAGTTGGGCACCACCCTCAGCACACAACATACTGAAGTCATGCTGACGGGAGCAGGTTCCCAGTCAACAACAGCCCCACAATGAAGGGTCGCTTCCTCATTGCAGGGATGACGGTGCAATGACGAGGCAGCCCCTGATTGCAGCGGCTAAAATTTTACAAGTTGGTGACACACTGGCCAAACTAGTGTCAGTAGCAGCATGCCACCCCATTGGGGGAAGCGGGCCAAGCCTTTAAAGGCTGTGGGGGCATTGGCCACAACAGTGCCGCGCCTCCACAACAACAGGTTTCTTGCCCATGCACGCAATAAACATAAAAATGGCCATCTACTGTGACTATTGATATTACCAGTGGAGTCAGACAGGGTTTCCTGCTGGCACCCTGTCTTTTTAATCCATACACGGACACTGTGGTCAAGGCACTTTATAAGATGGTTCTGCCCTTTCCAAATTTGGTCATTTAATCCCCATTTTACTATACGCAGACGATATGGTCCTTAGAACACAAGAACATAAGTATAGCGTCGGCAGATGGGGACCATTTGATCCATCTAGTCCGCTGAAGGTGGCCACCCCCCCCTTAATTGTTCAAGCCAAGCTGTCCACACTGTCTGTCCCATGCTAGTTTAAATTCTCTTACTGTCTTAGCTGCCACCACCTGTGTTGGCAGGCTGCTCCGTGAATGCAAACTGTACTGAAGAAACTGAAAGTTAAGTACCACCTTAAGTACTTCGGTACATTAATCAACAGGAAACTAAATGGGACGAGTCATACTAAAGCTGTTTCAGCAACCTCATGTAAAATTCATAATTTTTTTCCCAGCACATGATAGTCATCTAAACAGTTTAAACCCACACACACAGAAAAAAAAAAAAAACATGGGTTGCAATGTTTGTTTTTAAGTTACATGGTGAGAGCTAATCTCTCTTTATGAAAAACAAAATCTGTTAAGGAGTTAGATTATTTTATGTAGTTATAACATCAATGTTGTAGGTGTCAACATGAGTGTGAAAGAAAAAGTAAAATAAGGACACATCACGTGTCATGATGGTTCCTTTTTCCCCCCACAAATGCCAACACAAAGAGTAAATAATCAATCCTATGACACCCTCCTGAACCAACTTCCCAAAAATCGGGGAAATATGAAAAAATTACTCATTGCAGTAATCTTCTTTCTTCCAAGGGGTCCTTTAGCATCAGTAACTTTTTTACACTTAGCTAGCTAGGTGCAACTGCCCCGGAGGTGTGCCTTTAAGAGATATTTAAATGAGCTTAGGGCCAAGCCAATCAAAAGACAGGAGGGGGTGTGAGCTGAGCGAGAGCTGTTGAAGGCTTCAGAATTTTTGAGAGGAAAAATGAGGGCAAATGCCCGAAAAAGAATCAACAGGATTCAAAAAACATGCAAATGTCCATAAAAGTGGAAATAGAAACAACAGCAACATGAGCTGAAAACTCATCAATAAGAAACTCCAAATTTGGTAAAAGGCGACAAAGAGCTCTTCTCCAACAAGTGAACCAGGGAGGAAGAGTGGGAGCTTACTGATGCTAAAGGACCCCTTGGAAGAAAGAAGATTACTGTGGTGAGTAATTTTTTCTTCTTACCCCAGGAATCCTTTAGCATCAGTAACATTTTTTGCAGACTACCAAGCAGTACCAAGTGGGAGGTGGGCAGAGAGCCTATTTAGAAAGAGGCTCTGCAGAACCGCCCTGCCAGATTTGGCATCAGATCTGGTCTGCACATCCAAACTGTAGTGTTTCACAAAGGTGTGCACAGACTTCCAGGTAGCTGCTTTGCAGACGTGCAGTAGGGGAATGTCCCTTGCTGCTGCAAGCCAGACTGAAGTGCCCTGGTGGAGTGGGCCCTGAGTCCCACTGGAGGCTGTTGACCAGCTTTCTCATAGCAGAATCTAATACGAGAGACCTACCAATGAGAAAAACAGTTCTCTTGTTAGCTAGTCTTCCTCTGCCTACATCCCCGTAGGTGAGAAACAACTGAGTGGAAGAGCCTCTGGACTGTCTAGTATGCTCCAGGTAGTGAAAGATGGCTTTTTTGACATCCAAGCTGTGGAGCGTTTGCATGCCAGGAGTGGATTTCTCAGTAAAGAAGACAGGCAGAGTAATGGACTGGTTCAAGTGAAACTCTGAAACCACCTTTGGCAGAAATTTCTTACTTGTCCTGAGCTCAGCTTTATTATTGTGGGGGATGATGTAATTTGGCTGAGTGCACAGGGCCTGTAGTTCTGAAATCCTCCTGGCAGATGTAATGGCTACCAGGAAGACGGTCTTCCAAGTTACTAGCTTGATGTGGGCCATGGACATAGGCTCGAAGGGCGGATTCATAAGCCTGTCTACGCAAAGGTTCAGGCTTCAAGGAGGGACTGGCTCACTGGTTGGAGGCTGGAGGGCAAGATGCCTTTCAAAATAGGTTTAAAAATGTTGTGGCGAAAAAAATGATTTCTTCTTTCCCACCGAAAGGTAGGCCGAAATTGCCACCAGGTGTAGCTTGAGTGAAGATGGTTTCAAGCCTAACATCTGTAGATTTACCAGGTAGTCTAGCAGCTGAGGGTCTGAAGCTGATAGGGGTTTGACCTTTTTCACTCTTGCACCAAAGGGAAAACCTTTTCCATTTGGCTGCATAAGTCTTTAGTGTTGGTTTTTTAGCCATCCTCAGTATGTTAAGAACCTGTTCAGAGTACTGTGAGGATGGACACTCTAATTCCCTAAGAACCAGGCTTTGATGTGAAGAGAATGTATGTCTAGGTACTGCACTCCCATCTGAGGAAGGATCAGTAGGGAGTGAGTTGGAGGCAGGCAAATTGGCCTGTTGCAGGACACAGAGAAGGAGAGGGTACCAGGCTTGCTTGGGCCAGTGAGGAGCCACTGGGATTATCGATGCACGCTGCTGTCCGAGTTTCAGCAAAACACTGAATATCAGGGGGAAAGGGAGGAAATGCGTATAGGAACATCCCGGACCTGTCCAGGATCAGGGCATCCAGAGGAAGTGTTCCTGGAAATGAGGGCCTGCAACAGTACTGAGGAAGCTGAAAACTGAGAGGAGAGGCAAACACATCAACATCTGGTGTGCCCCACCACCTGAACACTGTGGCTAGTACTTGCTTTTTCAGTGTCCATTCACTCTGGCCTTGACTGATGCTGCTTAGAGCATCCGCCAGTGTACTGAGCTTGCCTGGGAGGTGAATAGCTGAGAGGTTGACTCCTAGAGAGAATGCTAAAGACCAGAGCTTCCAAACAAACAGAGTATTCCTGACCTTGGACCACCCTGCTTGTTTATGTAGAACACTGCAGTGGTGGTGTTCGTTCGAATTTGAACTGCCTACCCTTCCATGCTGGGAACGAAAGCTTTGAGAGCTAGTAAAACGACTCTGAGTTCAAAAAGATTTATGTGCAACTGTGACTCTTCGGGAGTCCAGTTGCCGCTTACTGAGGCACTGTCCAAATGAGCTCCCCAGCTCAAAAGGGAGGCATCTGTGGTGATCACCTTTGTGGGAAGAGGAGCATGAAAGGGAACCCCTGCCTACAAATTTGCAGGGTTCTTCCACCACAACAAGTTTTAGAGGAACTGCTCCGACACAAGTATCAACTTTGAAAATTTGTTGCTTCCCCGAGACCAGTGAGCTCCGAGGTAGGCTTGCAGGAGTCTCATCCTGTACCTGACCCCTGGGACTACTGCAGTCATAGAGGCCATATGTCCCAGAAGTTTGAGGAAATGTCTGGCTGGTCTTGGCTGTCCCCGGGTGAAGGAATCTGCCACTGAAAGGAAGCTGAATTCTTTCCTCCGGGAGGAAAGCATATCCCTTCAGAGTGTCCAGCTGGGCCCCTATGAAGGTGAGCAGCTGGGTGAGTTCCAGGTGAGATATCTTTAGATTTAATAGGAAACCCAGAGACTCCACAGTGCGTTCTGTGAGGGAAAGAGATTCCTTGACCTGGCAAGGAGATTGCGCTACTATGACCCAATCATCCAGATAGGGGTACAGAGCGACACCCAGTCTCCTGAGATGTGCTGCTACCACTGCAAGACACTTGGTAAAGACTCTTGGGGTAAAGGACAGACCGAAGGGCATTGTGGCGAACTGGTAGTGACCTGAAGGAAGTTTGAACCTGAGAGACTTCCTGTGAGATCTCCTTATAGGTATGTGGAAGTAGGCATTCTTTAAGTCTAGAGAGGCTAGCCAGTCTCCCTGCTGTAAGGACTGTATGACCAGTGACAGAGTGACCATTTTAAGCTTGCTTTTTTTCCAGATGTTTGCTTAACTATCCAAGATCTAAGATAGGTCACCATTCTCCAGTTTTCTTTTGTGTCAGAAAATACCTGGAGTAGAGGCCCTTGCCCTTCTCATGGGCAGGGACCCTCTCCACTGCTTGTAAAGCCAGAAGGTTTTGTACCTCCATTTCCAAGAGCAGTATCTGTGTTGGGGACAGAGGTCTTGACACCTGGGTACGCTTGAGGTCTGGCGGCTGTTTGAACTGTGATGACAGACCCTTCTCTACTATCTCCAGCACCCACTTGTCCGACATGATGAGGGACCAGTGCTGAAGATAGTGGGAGAGTCTGTCTCCAACTGGAAGAGGGGAGGTGACCTGGACACTCACGTCAGGACTTAGAGTGAGCAGCAGATGGCTGGGTAGAGGTGGCTCTTCTTTGGCCCCTTTCTGCCTCAGCCTCTGTAAGACCCCCCCTGTACTGGCCGAAGTCGTATTAGGGACAGGGACTGTAAAGCCTGGGAACAAAACTTCTGCCCCTACAGCCCCGTGATGGGATCTCTGAGGGGTGGTGGGCTTAGGCTTGGATGAGTGACCCTGCCAGGAGGCCTTGTACTCATTGACTTTTTTCATGCAGTCAGAGTTCTATAATCAAACAATATATTTTGATCACAGGGAAGATCCATGGCCTTGTTCTGAGTGTCTGTGGTCAGACTGGTTGTTCTAAGCCAGGCGAAGCATCTCAGAGAGATGGCATGGGCCATCGCCCTAGAGGCTGCATCACTGTTGTCGTCTGCCGTGTGACACTGGTACACAGTAGCTTCCATGGCAGTTTTTGACATATCCACCAGCTCCTGCAGCACAAAATCTGATCTGTTGCGGGCGATAGCCTGGACAGATTTCCAAAGGGTTCTCTGATATGTGGCTGTGAATGCCTTGTAAGAAGAAAGCCAGAGAAGCAGGGAAGCTGTGGCATTTTCTTTGCTATGAAGTCAATTTTCTTGGAATCCTTGTCGGGGGAAGAGGGCAGCAAGGAGACTCCAGCTTTCTCACAAGCTGCCTGCTGCACTATACTCACGTGGTTAGGGTATGCAGACAGAACACGGTACCATTTTTAGACAATTTATATTTTCTCTCAAGCCGCTTATCAACCCTTGATACTGAAGTGGGGTGTTGAAGCAACTTCATGGTATTTTTTTCTAAATGCATTATGGGATGACCAGGGTCTTTGAGTATGCAAGACCCTTCATCTCCCTATAATCTTCGTCATCGACATCCTGGTTGGGCTCCCGCGTACGGAGATCCAGGGTGTCCAGCATATTTTGTATAAATGTAAACATAAGAGGAAGGAAACTCGTGGTCACTCGGGGGATCCCCAGGATGAGGGTCTGGGGACTCCTAGGGCTCAGGCCCTCAAAATTCATGTCAGGGGCATCATAAAATTGATCATCCTCTGCGTCACCCTCACAGTCTACAGAAGAGAGACCTGTGGAAGAGTGCTTGACAGCCCCAGTAAATTGAGGACCCATCTTCTGAAGGGTCTGAAACAGTTTCCATGCTTTTTCCATATCTTGCACTGATGGGAGAACCTACGCAGTTTGTAAGTGCTTTGTTTTTTCTGAATGTTTTAAGCTGCCTGTTGTCTCACTATTGGCTTTCCCAGGAGCAACGGGAGCATATCTGTCTTGACAGAGTTTCTTTTTAGCCACTTCATCAGAGGCTTGGTCAAGCTTCCTTTTTTCATTACTCTTATTATTTTTCAATTTGTGAAGAACTTTATCTTTGGAAGCTTTATTTTTTGGCTGGGATCTGGGGGGTTCCTCAGCACCTCTGCTTTTGGTATTAGTACTTCTGAATGGACCCTCATTGGAAGCCTTTGATTTATCCTCAGCCATGACTATCAAACATTTGTCTGCTATGTTTGCCAATTTAAGCAAAGCAAACCAGTCCTGGACCTATTAACAGAGTGCAGGTTTCTGTGAAAATGCCACCAGCCAGTCCTGCCCCAGTTAATAAACTCTGAATTACTAGTGCCTTTTTTTTTTTGGTTGTAGAACTAGAATCTATACCAGTGGCAATCTTATTAGAAACCTAGTAATACTCAACACGCACAGGTGGCTGTTGGACCCTTACGGACAGTCCTGACACAGACGATACCAAGGTCCAGTAATATAACAAAAAAGGTTTCCTCGTAATTGCCAATCTAGAGAGAGAGAAAAACCCCAGGTACCATCTAAATTTGAAATCCACTGCAGGTGCCTCGCGGTAAACCCCACGAGGTCTAAGGTAAAAAAACAAGGCAACTGTCCCTAATTCAACGGTTCCCACAAGAATGTTCCCAAAAATGAAGGAAACCATCGAAAATAAGCACTTGTGATAAAATTAGGCTTTAAACTAAATAGTCGCAGTAAAAATAAAGTCATAATAGCACAGTCACACTAAAAATAGAAAATTTGCACGGCACTAAAGAAAAAGTTAAAACTTTCACTCAGCAAACTAGAGTAAATAATTTATGAGGAAAACTTTACCCAGATAAGCACTAGGAGGCTGTGAACAAGGAAAGTTGGGAGACACCTCAGAGGCAATATTGCTCAGTCCGGCGAAGAAAAAAATTCTGAAGCCTTCAACAGCTCTCACTCAGCTCACACCCCCTCTTGATTGACGTGGCCCTAAGCTCATTTAAATATCTTTTAAAGGCACACCTCCAGAGCAGCTGCACCTAGCCAGCTAAGTACAAAGAAGTTACTGATGCTAAAGGACTCCTGGGGTAAGAACGGTATGTTTTTATGTATAAAACTATTCTGGTCCCATGTCATTTTCACAAAACCTTCTTTGATAGATGTAAAACATGGTTGTGAATATAGCAAAAGAAAAATCTAGGGGTTGCCACACTTCTTTTAGTTATATCTGCTTTCAAAGTTGCGGTTTCAGAGGTGGTCATCTCAGGACACAAAAAACTGAAGAATCTCAATAAAACATAAAACATGACAGAAAGTTATTCAAATAATCCAAAAGTGCACGCCGAATGACAAGGACACTAATACAGAAGAAAGAGCATAACCAAAGACACACAGACATGTAAAGTGTCTTGAATGATGCCAACGACTGCAACTGTGGAAGTTAATTTCCTTGCCACCAGTCTGTATCTATTCTTAGCTGGACATCACATCGTAGAACAAATCATTATTCTAGTAATTTTATTTATTTATTGGGAACTCGGAATTACAAACCTTTGAGCTAAGAGCTCATTTACAAAGCTTCTTCGTCGACACTTGAGGTACATTTTGTTGCAACAGAATAATTACAGCAGACAAACTGGGGTTGTACTGCTAACACAGAGTTTACATAGGAAGGGGTAGCAAATACATTCATGGTTTACACAAGTCAAGACATGAATGAAGCAGCTGGTAGCATTGTCAATTTCCCAGCGGAGCTACACCATGTGCAGCCATCTCCGAGACGTTAAGTGCGGAGAGACAAGTTGGGGGCTGGCAAGTGCAGGTTGGTGGGGGGGAAGAAGAGGTCAGGAAAATGGGCTAGAGGTAATGTGGGTGTACTGAACAGAGGGCAGGTGGAGGGGGAGATGGTGAGGGGGTAATGGACAAATGACAAGTGGGAGGAGTTGGTAGGGAGGGGGAAGGGGGAGTAGGTAGTGATTCCATATATTTAAGAATAAATTTGTGCCAGGAAGCAACAGCCTTGAAAACTATTTCAGATGTATCAGAAAAATGGAAATTTTAAACATCAGGGAACGTCTTTAAAGAAGCCAAGGACACAGCCAATGCAATGGCAAAACAAAGGTATTGCTTGTTCTGCTTACAGCTATGCAGGAAACTTATTCAGAGCTATGAGGATCTGCTCAGAAGCTAAAAGTCCAGCTTTTATACGGATCAGAAGTCTAAGGCACCACAATAATAATACAGTAGTTAGCTGGAGGTAGCGTAAAATTATTTCTTAAGAGGAATTTTAGATCTCCCTAGAGATGCACCAGGATCAACTGTTCACTGGGAAAGTGGAATGAGGAGCCTCAATTGTCATATATTAAAGAGAATGATTAATTATTAACCCAAAATTGTAGACATGGATGAATACAGATTACATAAATTATTATTTCTAGAATACTTCAGTGGGGCTGTAGAAACTTCCTGGTTCTTCTATCTGAACATGCACCTTAAAAATAACTGGTTTAATAGATATGAAATGTCAAGGAGCTCTGGATTTTCCTAAAGAGTTTAGAAATGCTGCGGTTCTTAGACCAGAGGATGTATTAACTTAAGAACATTTTTACAAAGTTTTCATCTGTTCTGTCGCTCAATATGTGCAAGTCCCTGAAAAACTGCTGGGGCACGGAGTGTTCCTTACAATTTTGTGAAAAAGCCCAGCATAGAAAAGCTCACTGTCCACTAAGATTAAATATGTTAGAAAAGAAATAATGTGGCTTTTCAAATAGACTATCATTTTCCCCCAAAGCTATGTACCAGTCATGAAAAATCGGTACAAAGGTGGGTCTCATTTTATTAGAATGCTCAATATATAACTTGCTTATGGAAAAATATATCATGCCAGCTTTCAGCATAACATTTTTACAAGTCCTGCAAAATCTATCGGATATAGATGTGAGGTATCTGATTAGTTACCTACTGTTTTCCTCAAATGTGAAAACTATGCTGTAGCCACATTTCCACGTTCTGTTTCACGCTGCTGGGTAATATTAACTGGTCTGTATTTTATTTATTACGCTTGCAGATACATAATATGTAACATACGTTATGGGATGTAATATTTTTATGAATGCTATATGCAACCCCCGTTACCCGGGGTTACTAGAACCCTAGTTAGCAGCACGGTTTCAAAAGAGCGTGGGCTTGGTTGAGATGCCTGAACCCGATCTCGGGGGCAAATGGTGGGTTTCAGTTGTCAGCACAAAAACATACTTTTAATTTACATTAGATGACTGTCACATTAACAGTGCCCCTGGAATTCTGCAGTTCTGCGGTTGCTGAATTTTCCACAGAATTTACATCATGCCGCAGAATATATATGGTGCCGCAGAATTCATTGTTTTTCATAAATTTTCATACAAATATACAGTTTTTCCTTAGTGTCAGGCTTTCTTTCCCATCTCGTTTATCCTGAAGCCCCTCCTCTTCGCTTAGCATGTGATATCATTGATGACATCACATCATATTTAGCCAATGGCAGGACTGAGTTCTGCCAGAGAAAATAATAAATCATGCCGCAGAGCCCTAGGGGCCCTGGACATTAATAAGGTACACAGACGTCTCTGTGGCTGGGCAGACCTGGTGGGAAAAATGTGGTCCTTTTCTGCCAACAAATTCTATGTGACTAACCCCACTGTGCATGTAATCAGAGGCTCAGCCACAGCGAACCCTAGCTCTTTTGGTCAGCAGCATGGGTGGGCAGTAGTCAGCAGTCAGCAGGTTCGCGCAGGTAAGAAAGACAATTTCTACAAAAGCAAGCCATTAAAAAAATCATTTCAGGATGTGAAAAGCTTAAATCTCTCTAGGCCCCTGTCTGTTACTTGTTTGCACAGGATGGTGGTTCTTTAAGACTGCCACTATAATATCAACTCTAGCACAGTTAAACTCTACCTCTGACAAAGGTTGTGGCTTAATGTGCAACTCTAGCACAGATAAACTGCACCCCTGACAAAGAAAGACTTGTGGTTTAATGCACTGGAGTAGCTGGCATTTTTTTTGTTTCTGACCATTTTGGCATTGAGAAAATTTGCTGCAAAAAGCAAATGAAATATTGTATTGCAACTCGGCTCAGCCTTGGTGGGTGAATAGTTTCTTGAGTGTCCTTATTTTTGTTGTTGACGCTGGCTGTCATAAACACTGTTGCCTGACATTCTGCAGACGGGCTTCTCAAGGTGGTAGTTACTGGCAACAGGGTGATTATTCACAGTTCAAAAGAGCCTGCCAGCACAGCCACTGAGATGAGAAGGGAGAGACCACCACCTCAATTCAGTCCCCTACTTACCCACTTGCTTGGCCTCGACAGCCGCCGTATACTCCCTGCTAAAAGTCAGGTCCGTGATGGCGACATCATCCAGGATGAGGTTAAAGTCCTTGGCTCTCTCAGTCAACTCTCGGCGAATCAGCAGGGAAACCTGGCAATGATCAAAGGAGAACATAAGGTGTTAAAGTAGAGGGAAGCTGAATCATTAAGTTTGAACAATTTAATTTAGCATTGTGACACCAACACCACTAGTCATCAGCTCCTCATTCATGGGTTCAAACGGCAGCAATGCCTGTAAGGCTGGGATCAGAATTATGTGCACCAGTACACGGACCCACCACTTTTGATGGTCACTGGTTTGAGTCCCAGTCCAACTGGCTGGTTTGACACCTATATTCAGTGCGCTGCTGCAAAGACCCTCTAAACCTGCTGGTTGTGGGTTTGAATCTCAACAGACCTGGGCAGGTCGGTCTTTGAAACAAGTGCACTGGTAGCCCCCCCCTCACCACCACCATACATACATATACAATTCTTTATGTAATGTTTGTGAGGATAAATTCAGGCAAATATCTGCAATATCCATAGGGTGGTCAGATCTAGAGCGAGGATATCATGTTTATCCTCACTGTAGGTCCCTCGTGCCGGAATGTATCCACACTATAGGTAAAGACTGGCTGCAGCCGGCAGCATGAGCAGCACAATTAGAATTCAGCTGCTCAGTTGTGCCGGCTCCCAATCAGCAGTTTCATTACTGTGCTGCTGCACTCCAAACAGTTTTACCCCCCCCCCAAACTCATTTTAAAAGGCTGTTGCTCATTTAATTGAAACTCTACCCTGCAAATGTTCCTTTCATTATTTGTTCTCTTATACCTTTGAAGAACTAACATCCCACCCTCTTATCTCCCTCCACATCTCTGGAACGTACAGCTGCTCTCTCAGACGGGCACATTCTGTCTCGACATGCCAGCAACCAACATCCTTTCTCCAGCCTGTCATTAATCTGTGCTGCCTTGCTCCACCACCACAAGCCCCCGATCTCTCAGTGAGTGCCACCTGGCTCATCCTGTAAACTCCCTTGCGAACTACATGCACAACAAAAGTGACCTGCTGAGGGATGCAAGCGTTCCAAGAGTCACAACATGACTCCCCCCACACAGTCATCCTCAACAACGCTCGGTCATCCAATAACAAAGAAGATAAGCCACAAAAAAAAAAAAAAAAAACACACGAAACAAAAACGCCATTGCATGAATTGAACATGCCATGACCCACCATTGAAAATATCAGCAATATTTACCCCCTGTGGAGGTTGAACTTTGACATCACTCGTAATGTCATACGGTCAAGCCACACTTCGGGAAAAAATATCACTGACATTTTCACTGGGGCCATGGCAGATGCCGATAGATATATTTATTTATTTATCCAGCACTTGTGAGAATATTTTTGGCACACGTGTGATGATTGTGAGCTGGAGTCCCACCAATGTTAGTTTGGTTGGGAGTTGAACTCATGGAGCCAGAGACCTGGCCCTCTACACCCTGACAGCTGTCTGAATTCTGGCATCGGACATACTGACTCTCTCTACAATAAGAGCTGTGAGTTTGAATCCAAGCATTGCCAGGAAGTTTACTGATTGATTTATTTAGTTTTTGTTAACTAGTTAAAAGCACTACACAAGTGAATGCCTGGTTTCAGGCATGACCCGAGAGCTTACAAGGTACTGCAGATAGGACAAGGAATACAGAATATCCGACCAGTCAATTAGAATGCTAGGAACACCATTATTACATACTAAGGATGTCACAGTATCATGGTTTCACAGTAAACTGCACTACAGGAAATCAGGGTACTGATACTGTAGGCAATTCCTGATACAGTAGTAACCATGGTTCATGGTATACCACCGTTTTCGGCCGTTCAAAGAATTTTCAGCAGTGTTTTTAGAAACTCTGATACACTGCACTGCCTATTCTGTGCCAGCTTTGTTTCCATAATACTGCAGTATTCACAATCACCACGGTATTCTAAGCCATGGTTACCATACCATCAAAACTGGATACCATAACATCCCTATTAAAGTACAGGATACATTTGTAGACAGCAAGTGTTTCTAATACAGTTCCAAAGCCCTGGTGGGTGGGAGAATCACTAGTACCGGTGGGGTTGGGGGGTCCAGAATGTGGGGGTATGATGGGAACATACTACTTCACCCATTTTTGTACCACAGTTTGGTTCAATCAGCAAAGGCCTGTCAGGAGGCCTCAGAGAGTTAAGAGCAGCTGGAAGTTGCATGCAATTCAGACAAGGAGATGCAATTCTAATATCTTGTTTATGAAGCAACCAAGGATGAAGGAACGCTAAGCACAAGGGGATAGCCAGCACAGGCCAGTGTACAACAGGCTGTAGTGAGTAAAGCAACTGCAGCTAGTACAGAAATACAGGTTACTCACCTGTAACAGGAGTTCTAGGAATGGTATATGTTGTTCATCCACACTCATTGGCAGTATCCTTGCCGCTTTAAATCTTGCCGGAAGGTCTTCAAGCTTGCTCCTCCCACCCACCCGGGTGGTATAACTCTCGGCTCCGCCCCATGACGCCAGATCTGGCCCGCTGGAAGCTCAGGTTGTGCGTCGAAGCCGGGGAGGTCGGGTGGGTCGTGTGGATGAACAACATATACCATTCCTAGAACTCCTGTTACAGGTGAGTAACCTGTATTTCTAGGGACATGGATATGTTGTTCATCCACACTCATTGGCAGACTCCTAGCAGTTCTCCGGGAGGAGGGAGGCAAGACGCACACCCCCATATACTTACTTGGGAAAGAGAGACTGGAGAACCGAGGCCCCAAAACCAGCATCCCGGCGTGACTCAAGGTCGATGTGGTAGTGGGTAATGAAGGTGTTTGCTGACTTCCAGGTAGCAGCCCTGCAGATTTCCTGGATAGGGACGTCCCTGGAAGCAGCCACCGTTGCAGCAGTATGGCGGGTAGAATGAGCTCTTATCCCTCTGGGAGGCTCCATGCCCGCTAACTTATAGCAGAGATCTATGCAGGAGGTTACCCACCTGCTTATCGTCCGCTTGTGCAGGTCTGCCAGATGCGGCTTCAGCGTGGTGACAAACAGCTGGCGAACCTCTCCCAATTTCAGCGTCGCTCCCCTTATAATAAGCGGCGCCCTTCTAGAGATCCAGGTATAGAGCCTATATTCGGCCTCCGGTGTGATTGGGTAGAACACCGGCAGAGTCAACACCTGGTTAAGGTGAAACTCCGACACCACCTTGGAAGGAATTTCGGTGGGAAGCAGGACAACCTTGTCCCTGTGGAAGACCAGGTAAGGAGACTCGATGGAGCGCCTGGAGCTCTCCCATCCTTCTGGCTGACGTGATAGCCACCAAGAAGGCGGTCTTCCACACAGGTGAGAGAGAGCACACCTGTGCATAGGTTCGAATGGCTTGCCCATGAGCTTTGCCAGTACCAGCAGTAGATCCCACGGAGGTGGGGGTTCCCGCACTGGAGGGGAAATGTGATCAAGGCCTTTGAAAAAGCGCCAGACCACCTTCTCCTGCGCCACCGACTGCTTCCCGGCCCGCGCCCGGTAAGCAGAGATGGCTGCCAGGTGCACCCTTAGGGTCGTCGACCTAAGCCCTTGACTAGAAAGGGACCATAAATAGTCCAAGATGCTTGCCAAGGAACAGGAGGAAGGGTCCAAGCCCTTGCCCTGACACCAAATGGAAAACCTTTTCCATTTGAAGGCATAGCATTTTCTGGTCGACTCCTTACGGGACGCCTCAACTACATTGAGGACCTCGTCGGAAAGACCCAAAGCCTGGAACTCTAGCCGCTCAGGAACCAGGCCGTCAGGTGCAGGGATTGAAGGTCCGGATGGAACACCTTCCCCTGATTGACTGAGAGCAGGTCCGGGCGAGCTGGAAGCTGCCGCGGAGTCCTGGAGCTGAGACTGAGGAGATCTGGGTACCAGAACTGGCGAGGCCAGTCTGGGGCTATCAGAATCACCTGTTGTCCCTCCTCGCCTTGAGAAGCACCTTGTGGATCAAGGGAAATGGGGGAAAGGCGTAAAAGAGGCCCGGGGTCCATTGCCTCGAGAAGGCATCCCGCAGCAGAGCCCTGCTGAGGGGGGCGGGCATGGAACAGACTCAGCTTCGCGTTCTCCATGGAGGCAAACAGGTCCACCTGAGGTGTGCCCCAAAGGGAGAACAGATGCTGTACTACCTCCGGCAGGAGAGACCACTCGTGGGATGCAGCCCCTATCCGGCTCAGGGCATCGGCCAGGGTGTTGGAGGCTCCTGCCGTGAATGGCTAGGAGATCCGCCTCCAGGCTGCGCACGGCTGACCAAATGCGGAGAGCCTCTGCATAGAAGCATGGAGCGGGCCCCGCCTCTGGCGGTTTAGATAGTACATGGTCGTGGTATTGTCCGCCTGGACTCGGACCACTTGACCCGGAGGAACGGAGCAAAGGCGGTGAGAGCTAGGCGGACCGCTCGGAGCTCCAGCAGGTTGATGTGGCATCGGGACTCCCGCGGGGACCAGAGGCCATGAGCCCGGTGTTCCCCCAGATGGGCACCCCAACCCATCAGAGAGGCATCGGTCGACAGAGAGACCGTCGGCTCGGGCGGACGACAAGGGATGCCCTCCTGCAAATGATCTGGAACGGTCCACCACTGGAGAGCATTCCACATCCCTGTGTCACCGCACAAGCTGGTCCAAGGGATCGCAGCGTTAGGACCACTGGCTGGCCAGTCCCACTGAAGGGACGCATGTTCCAGCGGGCCCAACGGACCACGCTGGTGCAGGCCGCCATGAGACCCAGGAGGCGAAGGAAGTCCCGGGCAGGGCGCAATTGCCCAACCAGAAATGATCGGGCAAAGGAGGAAAGAACCTCGGCCCTGTCCGCCGGGAGCCGAGCTCTGGCTCAAGAGAGTCGAGCTGCGCCGATGAATAAAATCACCTGCTTCGCTCGAGTTCCACTTGGCCTCGCTTGATAAGGAGGCCCAGTTGAGAGCAGACCTGGAGGGCCAGATCTCTGGACCACTCCGCCTCCTTCCTGGAGGGAGCTGCTATCAGCCAGTCGTCCAGGTAAGGGTACACCCGGACCCCTCGAGCGCACGAGGAATGCTGTCACCACTGCCATGCATTTGGTGAAGACCCTGGGAGCTGGAGACAAGCCAAGGGCATGGCTTGAACTCGAAGAGAGATCCTTCCGCTCGGGCGAAGGAATCTCTGGTGAGCAGGCGGATAGGGACGTAAACGCGCGTCCTGCAAGTCCAGAGAGCAGAACCATGCCCGGCGTTCCAAGGATGGTATTATCTGAGCCAGAGTGACCATCCTGAAGGTTCGAGACCTTAGGAACTTGTTTAGGTCGTAGGTGAGAATGGGGCGCCAGCCCCCGTCTGCTTTCGAACCAGGAAGTACCTGGACACAAACCCTGGGTCTGAAGGAGGGTCCACCACCTCTCTTACCACCTCCTTCTGGAGGAGGAGAGTGATGTCGGCTCGACGAGCCGCCAGTGGCTGGGATCCGAAGCCCCGAGGGTGCGGCTCTGAAGGGTGGTGCCTGCTCGAATTCCAGAGGCAGGCCTCTTCCCACCACCTCCAAGACCCACCTGTCCGTGGTAACAGCGGACCAGGCGGAACGGAGTGCGGAGCCGCCCCCACGGGGACCCAGGGAGGTGACGGGATGGGGGCGACACCCTCAGCCCGTCACTGGGCAGGCTTGGAGGAGGGACCGCCGAGGGACCTCCTGGGCCCTTTCCTCCCTGCCTCCTGTTAGAGGAAGCCGCGGCTTGGGTTTGGGATGCCAAGGTCGAGCCTGCTGGCCCTGACGCTGCTGGCCGGGCGCGCAGGGGCACAGAAGGACGAAAGGGCTTAGGCTGTGGTTTGCGGCCTTTGTCCTTCTGAGCGGAAGAGACCGAGTCCAAGGTGGCATTGGACTTCTCGATCCTCTGCAGGTGACCTTCCACCCCAGGGCCGAAGAGGTCAGTCCCAAAAAGGAACATCCGCCAACTTGTGCTGGTATCCGAGTAAAGGTGGATATCCTCAGCCAAGCCGCCGACGATAGCCACTGCGGCCGCCACCGATCTGGCACATGAGTCCCTACATCCAAAGCAGTCTGGAGCTGCTGTTTGGCCACTGCCCTGCCCTGGTCCCGCACCTGCTTAACCGTAGTCTGCAGATCGGCGGGAAGATGAGGATGACCTCATCCAGGAGCCCAACAGGGCATGAGAAAAATGTGCCATGAGGACGGCCGAACTGGCCTGGCCGAGAGGCGAGAGAGAGGGGATGGCGTGAACTTTTCGCCCGACATAGTCCAATTTCTTGGACTCCTTGTCAGGAGGTTTGTCCACATCCTGGCGTTGCCGGCCGCCGGAACGCTTGTCGGTAACCAACCCTCAGCAGAGGGTGTTCAAAACCGGACAAGGAACCGGTAACCGTGATACTTCCTGGCCATCCTGGCCAAGGCGCAGGGCAGGAAGCAGGGCGCTGCCAAAGTTCCAGTGCTGGACCCACTATGGCCTCGGCCACGGAAGGCCTCCGTCGGAGAATCCCTCGGTCCAGAATCTCCGTGAGGATACCTGGCCCGCTTGGAACGGGTTCGAGCTCCATCCCGTAGACTCCGAGATGAGCGAAGCAGTCCTAGGAAGGACGACGGCTGATCGTCCATTGGCTGACCTCCTGAAGACTCAAGTCCAGTCGCTTGGAGAAGAAGGAGAATCATCTTCGGACTCGGAAGAGTCCTCGAAGAAACTGCCTCTGGCCTGAGCCACCCTTCACCTGCCGAGGTCGGTCGGGAGTGAGGGTAACTGACAGCCGATGGGGTAAACCCTTAGCCGACCGAGAATCCTTGGTCGGAGCCCCAATTGGTGGCTGTGGAGGCGGAGGTTCCACGGGAATCGGTGGAGCAGCTGGTTTTGGCCGAACAACCGGCCTGGGTATAGGCTCCTCGGACAAGTCGAGGGGTTGTGTCGGCCGTTCCGGTGACAGCCACTTAATGGCCGGGGAAGGCGCCGGAGTCGGCTTATTCCCGGCCAGGAGGAGCTGTTGCAACATAAGGTCCTCGTACCGTCGACGTAATTTACGCCGAAGCCTCCCCTCATCCGAGGAGGAGGACGAGCGGCCGGCGGACGCCGCTTACCGCGGTGCCGAGACCGAGACCGCCTATGACGGTGGGAACGGCTGGACCGCGAAGAGGTCCGAGACCGAGAGTCCCGGAATTTCCGGGGTCGGTGCGAGGAGGTGTCGGCCAGAACCGGCACTCCCTTCGGCTCGGAAGGTCCATCCGAGGGCTCCGGAACCGGAGGCACAGGCGAGCCCACGGGATCCTCAACTCCTCCCGGGGGAACCGGGGAGAGGGGAATCTCGGCTGCTAAAGGCGACAGCCCGTCCAATGGGTCGAGAAAAATCTCGACTTCATCAGTGGGAGTCTCGGTCAACTGACCTGACGGGGACACCGTGAGGCCAGTGGCCGAAGCCGAGCGGTCGACAGGCGGCCAGTCGGCGGCCCGAAGGACCTTTCCCGGCTCCCAAGAGCGTCGACGGAGGGACTTACCCTTGTCCCTCTTTTTGGACCGAGAAAAAGGTCCAGCAGACGCAGGCCCTTCTCCTTTAGTGGAGAGGGACAGACAAAGCTCCTTAAAGGAAGCCGTGTAGGAAGAACCCAGAGAGGCGGGATAAATGCAGCGGCCGAGGGAAGATGCAGCCCGCGCCACCTCCTCTTCGAGGCGACCATCCTTCGACTGATCCGCCCGAATGCCCGCCACCGCTGACAATCAGCTTCAACCGGCCTCCTTGGACTTCACACCGGAGGAAACGCTTCGGACGGCCCAGTTGCAATCGGGCAGCACGGGTCTTCGAGGACGAGGCCGAGAAAGATGAGCACAGGTCGCAAGCCTGCGGGTCGTGCTCAAGGCCTAACAGTAGACACCGTGGAGTGTGGATCCGTCCGAGACATCTTCTGCCCGCATGGGCATCTCCGAACTGGAGTCGATTTATCCATCGCGAGCCGAGGGATCAAGACTGAAGTCTTTTGCAAAATATTATTTTTAAATCCAAGCGGAGAAATAGGAACCAGTCGCAAACGCAGAGCGTTAAGGAGGGAACCTGAGCTTCCAAGCGGTAAGGAAGATCTGGCGTCATGGGGCGGAGCCGAGAGTTATACCACCCGGGTGGGTGGGAGGAGCAAGCTTGAAGACCTTCCGGCAAGATTTAAAGCGGCAAGGATACTGCCAATGAGTGTGGATGAACAACATATCCATGTCCCTAGAACAGACATTATTGTAGGTAACGTCCCATTTAGCTCTGTTAAGGTAGTCTAAAAAACCAAAGCTCAGGCTGGTGAGAAGCATCCTTCATGCTACTGCTATCCGGGCTTGCAGGACAACTTACATTGGACACTGTTAGCTAGGACTAATTCAGAGTTCAGAAAAGCAGAAAAACCGGCACTGATCAACCAGCACAGTGCAACACACACAACTTTATTATATGTGTAAAAATACAAAAAAGACAGACCGATTATGCCAACGCAACAAAATTTCATCAGAGTACACTAGAAACAAAGACCGCCGGTGACCCTACCGGTTTTGCCAATGCTTCCTCAAGAATCTCATGTATAATAAAGTTGTTCCCGGATTTACAAAATGTGGGAATACAAAGGCTATGTGGGATCAGTCTTCCATGTGCTACGGCACTGACCATCTGTGCTCGGGCAGCGAGTTTAAATCCCAGCACCGCCTGCTGGGTTAAGATCTGAATTCCGTAGTGCGCTTGTGCACGGATCCTCTGTACCCTGAGAGCTAGAAGTCTGAATCCCAGTACAGTCTACTAGGTTAGGATCTGAAATGAGTGTGCTGGTGCACTGAAACACAGAAACATAGAATGTGTCCGCAGAAAAGGACGGTAGGTCCATCTAGTCTGCCCAGTTCTCCTTGCCCGACGACACACCCTGGACTCTACTGGGTCACAGGCGTCCCTCTCCTCTCCATGTCCATCCCACACATGTTAGAAGCTCCCCACTCTCTTTGACCCTACAACCTCTTTTGGCAGGCTGTTCCAGGCATCCACCACCCTTTCTGTGAAGAAGTATTTCCCCACATTCCTTCTCCCCCCCCCCCCCAACTTCATAGCATGCCCCTGAGTTCTGGTGCTCCTCCTCCTCCTTTGAGAGAGAGAGAGAGAGAGAGAGAGAGAGAGAGACCCTCCTGTACCTTGTTCACCCCTGTGAGGTACTTAATCATGTCTCCTCTTGCTTGTCTCTCCTCCAGGAAGTACATGTTGAGCTCTCAGCCTCCCCTCATATGGTTTCTTGTGCAACCCCCACACCATTTTAGCAGCCCTCCTCTGGACCACTTCCACCCTGCAGATGTCCCTGAAAAGGTGTGGCCTCCAGAACTGGATACAGTACTCCAGGTGGGGTCTCCCTAGTGAGCAATACAGTGGCAGCACCACCTCCCACGCCCTGCTCAAAGTCCCCTTCCCTATGCACCCCCAGCATCCAGCTCACCTTGCCTGCTGCTCTATCACACTGTCCTGCCGCCTTTAGATCATCGGATATGATCATCCCAAGGTCCCCCTCTTGATTAGTAAGCACCCCCTCTCCCATCCTATCAGTGTGGCTCAGTTGGTAACACATCCGCCTATGAACCAGGAGGTCGTGAGTTCTCATCCCACACCGGGATTGGACTTGCACCTAAAAATTACTGGCATCCGAGTGCAGCATTGGGGGGTGCCGTACTGCTGGGATGTGCCGTCCTTCGGATGAGATGTTAAATCGAGGTCCCTTCTGCCCATCCTGGTGTTGTCCTGGTGGGTGTCCAGGTGGAAGTAAAATAACCCAGGGCACTCTTCGCAAAGAGTAGGGAACATTCCCGGTGTCCTGGCCAACATTCCCCTTCCCATAAACTGGTTCATGCCATTATCCAGGCTGTGTGTGGGTGATGATGTGCGATATGGCCACCACCACACATTCAGTCACTTCACTACCAGTCTAGCATTGCTTTTAAAGCGCTTTGGGATGTATGAAAAGTGCTATATAAATGCTGATTCTTTTTCTTCTTCTATACACAGCTCCCAGGTTTCCCCACCCCAGGTGCATGACTGCACTTTTTGGCACTGAAACCCAGCTGCCACACCCTAAACCACTCCTTGACTACTGCAATGCCCTGTACCTAAGGATGCCGGGGGTTGATATCCGCCGCTTGTAGCTGGTGCAGAACGCTGCAGCCAGGCTTTTGACGGGGACATCAATGAGGAATCATATTACGCCTGTGCTGCGCGAACTGCACTGGCTGCCGGTTCAGTGGCGGATCACCTTAAGGTCGGTTTACTGACCTGTAAAGCCCTACACAAACAGGGACGCGATATCTGCAAGATCTGCTTGTTCCCTACCATCCCTCCCGCTCACTCCGCTCCACCGACGAGGGATTGCTAGAGGTTCCCAGGGTTCGTTTAAAACATCTGGGGCACGGCGTCGTTCTTATGCTGCCCCTACCCTGTGGAATTCTCTACCTCGTTGGATACGAAGCTACCTGACCGTTGAAAGCTTTAAATCAGAACTGAAAACCTATTTATTTCAAAAGGCTTATGGGGAGTAGTTACTGCACTGAATTGAAATTATATTTTATTGTTGTTTGTTACGTTGTATGTATGTTTATATGTATTTAATTATTGTACAGCGCTTTGATTTCGAAAAGCGCTTAAAAATAAACTTCTACTTACTTACTTACTTCAGTTTCCCCAGATCTCCTTGCATTCCTTCCACTTTGAGCCAAGAATGTAACTGGCTATGATACACAGCACATTTTTAAACTGTGGAGTTGTAAAAGCACCACAGCTGCATATTTTAGCTGTAAAAACAAACTGGGACTGCAAACCTTTTAAAGCTAGCTAGACAAAGAGCCCCATCTCGTGCCGGGGCTCTCTACATCTTAATCAGGGATTTAGTGTGTGACCCTTGACCGGAAGCTGCCGGTTTAAGTATGAAACCTAGAGAGGCAGCATGAAGTGTTAAACCCTAAAGAAGGGAACAGCTTTGCAAAAGGTGTCACTACAGTGTGGTTTTAACCACAATATACTGGGCAAACACCTAATTCCTAACCTTTGTTAGCTCGGGAGTCATGTGCATACAAGTCTGGCACCTCTGCTAGCGGAGGTGAGCGCAGAGCAAAGGTGATGTGCAGACAGAGGCACGTGCATCTGCCTGCCAAGGACAGCGAGTAGGCG
Source organism: Neoceratodus forsteri (assembly GCA_016271365.2). NCBI lineage: Eukaryota > Metazoa > Chordata > Ceratodontiformes > Ceratodontidae > Neoceratodus > Neoceratodus forsteri. The sequence continues at coordinate 672,284,745 of CM028138.1, read as the reverse complement.
ACTCACTCTCTAAGGTACTGTTGAACTGAAAAGTTGCGCGTTCATTTAATTTAGCGGTCCGAGGCTATGCGACTTGTTAGCTGCAGTTAAAGTTTGCGGTCCTGTACTTCCGTATAATGAGTCTGACATAGATAACTAACTTAGCTGGTCTCTCTCTACAGCGAACATAGCAAGATTTTTGTTACAGTGAAATAAGTAAATCAATTCTATAGTAACTTTCCTAAACAAACAAAAAAAAATGATACGGCCAAAGAAATACTAGAACTACTTTCTAAAGTGGGTGAAATTATATAATGTACTAAGCGATGTATGTTTTTAGTCAAGCCTTTGTACGAAGTTACAGGGGAATCTGTATGTGAAAAATGCCCGACATTCACTATACTTAGCAAAGAACTACTAAACAGTATAAAACCCTAATTATCCAGATTACAAGAAATAAACAAGAAATATAACATTTTGTAAAAACTTACCAGTGTTAATTTGGAACCAAATGACTCCCAAATCACTAACTAGGAATGGACCAGGGATAGTTCTAAGGGAAATGGGTCTTTGGAGGATACGGGCAGCCAAGCAAAAAAGAAGAAGGGAGGACCCACAGACCACGACTTACATAGAAACATAGACTTTGACGGCAGATAAGGACCACTTGGCCCACCCAGTCTGCCCATTTCCCTACCTACTGGATAAGCTGCAGATTCTAGTTAACCAACAGCCTACTTCCTGCCACCCCCCACTACAATTGCCTTATGTCTGTCCCATGCATGTTTGTATTCCCCCACTGTTTTAGACCCAACAACCTCCCCAGGAAGGCGGTTCCATGCATCCACCACTCTCTCCATGAAAAAAAAATAATTTCCTCACATTACCCATGAAGGGAATAAATGGTGTCCACACATGGCTAGAAGGGGAGCAAAAAATGGCAGAAGAGCAATAAGCAGTGCCCCTGACCAAGACCCTATTCCGCTGTCAAACACTTTCAGCCCTTTGGAGCCTCTTCAATAAACACCCCCAGAAGACTGTGCATCCATACCACTCAGTCAACATAAAATGGTTACAGAGGACTCCATCTTCAGCTTCACTGACACCACTGTCTGTAAAGAGAATCAATTAACCAACATTGTGTGTTGTCTTCCTGGAGATACAGTAAAAGACACCGATGAAAAGCTTAATCAACTTATTGGTAATAAAGGCAGAGACACCTCAATAATCCCAGATGGGAAACAAACGATGTAGAAAAGAGTAACAAAAAAGGACATATACTACAAATTGTTAGCATTAGCTAAAAAGATCAATAGAAAAAAAATACCGTGGCCATCTCAAGCAATCTCCTGGTGCCAAACACACATTACAAGAAAAACACCACTACAGCCTGCACTTCAAAAAGGACAGTAACCTGCTGGAGAAGGTCCAGAGTAAGGCTACAAAGATGATAGTGTGTCAGCAGGGTAAGGCATAGGAGGAGAGGCTGAGGGCACTGAACATGTACTCCCTGGAGGAAAGGAGAGAGAGAGAGAGAGAGAGAGATAGAGTGGACATGACTGGGAACTTTAAGTACTTGAATGGGATTAATAAGGTGGATAAGGAGGGTCTCTTTAAACTGAGTGCAGCCATAACACGAGGGGACACGGGGGGGGGGTTTAGGAAGCACTTCTGCGCAGAGAGGGTGGTGGACATTGGGAAAGCACTGCCAGTAGAGGTGGTCTCAAAGACAATGGTCAGCTTCAAGAGAGGCTGGGATAGGCACAGGGGACGGTAAGGATCATGGGTAGGGAGGATGGGAGGAGTGGAGAGGGAGGGCAGGGACAGTAGCTCAAGCTGTGGACCCTGCAATACGAGCAGACTAGATAGACCAAATGGCCTTCTTCTGCTGGCTTCTTCATATATTTGTATGTAAAGTATGAATTAATAATAGACTGGCAAACTGGTGCAATAGAGAAAATATCTTGGCCCAGATATTCAAAAGGGTCGCGCCATGCCCGACCCACTGATGCGCCTCGGCGCGATATTCAAAAGGATAAAGTGCGCCGCGATAATCCCGATGCGCCTGAGCGCATCACCATGTATGCAGGCACGGTGGGGGGCGTGCTCATGCATAACCTGCACAGCCCGATATTCAGCCCGGGATGTGCAGAGTCATGCATGCGCAACCCCTACCTGCGCCTGCACAAAGTTACGCCCAAAAAGGAACAAGTGATGGCCACCCACAGGTGAGCTGCCGCATTGCAGGGCGCAACACAGCAGCTGCCACCTGTGGGTGGCCACCCGAGTTCCTGCCGCACCTGGCGGCACCCCCCCATGCCCCATCGCAGGCATCACTATAGCCCCCCAAGTCCAATATCCAAGGTGGTCCAGTGGGCTCGCACTGGAGCCCGATCACGGGCATCAGTATGGAACCCCAAGCCCAATATCCCTGGTGGTCTGGTGCCCCCACCCACTGAGCCCTTGCGCCCCGTCAGCGGCAGCACCACCCGCCTGCCGCCCCCGCCTGACAGCTCGGTAGGGTTGCACGCCCATTGGTTCACAGCGTGCAGCTCATACCGTACTACTCAGTCCAGATGTGTGAATTCATTCCATATCTGGACTGAGATAATTTGAGTGGTTGCACACCGATTGGCTCAAGCTGTGAACCAATGGGCGTGCAGCCCTTATTCGTTAATAGGTCGGGCGAAGTGCAGGGTGCTGCCGCCTGCCGCTGACGGGGTGGGGGAGCGGTGGTGGGGCTCAGTGGGCAGATGGGGGGGTAACACTAGACCACCAGGGATATTAGGCTTGGGGGGTTCCTATTACTGATGCCCGCAATCGGGCACATAGAGGACCACCAGGAATATTGGACTTTTTTTATTACAGGAATTCCCGCGATCGGGCTGCAGGGAGCGTCGGTCCCCGACGGCTGCTGCCTGGCAGGGCGCCAGGCACAAGTCGTCGGGGACTGGCGCACCTGCATGCTAATGGCATGCAAATAGGGCCGTAATGAGATGCAAATGGCCCCCTGTACGCCTTGCATAAATTATGGCCCCATTTGCATGTCCCCTTTTGAATATCGCAGGTGCTGTGCACGGTGCAATGGCACTTGCGCCAGCACATCTCCATGCTCCATTCTGGCCACTTGCGCTGGCACAGTGCCACTGCGCCATGCACAGTGAGGGTGGCCAGGGTGCGATATTCAAAGCTGCTGCACTATAGCGCAGCTCCGTTGAATATCGCCCAGGCCACACCCCTACACAACAAAGTTGAGCTGTGCCCAGGCTTGCACCACAGTCTGGCGCAGTTTGAATATCCCGGCCCTTGTTTTTAAACTGGCAAGACTTTCATGACAATGGGGAAACTCAACGGATGGTCTACACGTCAATCGCAGGGGCATATAAATACTAGGAAATACCATCAAGAACACCTTCAAAATCTTACATTTAAACTAAAGGCACAGGGGAAAATTTATTTACACAAACCCCACCACCCGGCCTCCTTGTAGAAATCATACCAATAAAATAAGAGAGAAAAATACCGAACACAATGTCAGAACTGAAAGCAATAACAGCAAACAAGGAATGTTTAATCAATGAAACATGGCAGAATGAGCGTCACTTCTAGGGAGAGAGAGATTCAAGGCTACAGATTATACAGTCACGATAAAAATCATAAAAAGGTGGAGGGGTGGCAATCTATTTAAAGGAAGAAATTATCACTGTGGATGAAAGAAAAAAAAAATTAAACAGTAGTACAGAAACACTCTGGATAAAAGAGAATGTCAGTAATCACAACACCCATGTAATATTTTCTGCATGTTACAGACCACCTAACACACCGAACAACTAACTGAGAACTACTGCACAGAATTGAGGTGGAATGTGCGTTAGTTGCGGCAGTGCTGGTGGGGGATTTCTACTACAGGGATACTGAACACCAGGGACCCAAAGCCAAACATTCAGGAAGGCAACTCTTTACACGTCCAGTACAGCAAGTACCCCTTCAGTAGCATGTAAAGGAGCCGGAGGGACAGCAAGCCATCAGATCTAGTTCTAGCATCCAAAAATATCAGCAAAACAGACTGCAAGGCATTACCACCCCCTCTCAAATCGTGACCACAACACAGTGGCCTGTATGATATCATTTACAAGTAAAACTAAAATCCTAATATATAATAAAGGGAATGTAAAATAAAGCCAAGCTGAACTCATGAACATTAACTGGGATTCTCTTTTCAGCCACAAAACTTCAAATGAAAGGTGGGTACATCGTATACAGTCTGCTCAAAATACATTCCAAGCAAAGAAAAATACAGTCAGTTGGATTTAAACCCAAACGGCTAGCAAAATCCGTTAAGAATGTAATAAATAGGAAATACAGAAGTCACATGAAATTCTTAAAAAAAATGAAACAAATAGCTACAAAATAATCATAAACAACTGCAAATCCAGAATGAAGAAAGTTAAAAAGGATGTCAGATTGTTTCTGGCACAAAATGTTAAAAACAATGTATAGAACTATTCAGTTAAGTAAATTCACTAAATAAAAATAATAAAAACAAAATCGGACCAATAGAACACAACAATAAAACCTTGAAAACCCCTCCGAAATGGTTGACGTTTTTAATTCTAATTTCTGTTAAGTATATGCAATCTGGGGTGGGTGGGGGGACTCTAACCCAGTACCTCAATGCACAACACAGAAGTTAACTCAGAATACAAATGGAGAAAGTACTAAATACAATTACCCAGTTAAAACTGAATTCCTCACTGGTCCTGACTTAATATCAGCTCCATTCTGACGGTGAGAGTTGACCAAATACCTCAAGAGTCTGTAAACTCCAGTACTATTCCTGAAGGTGAGAATTGACCAAATAAACCCCCTGAAGAGTCTGCAGGCTCAGGTTCAGGTACTGTTCCTGATAACTAGTGTCTGGCCCATGTTGTTCCAGTCTTCAAAAAGGGGGGCAAAAGTAACCTTGATAACTACCTCTATTAGCCTCACCTTGGTCTGTGGGAAATTATTGCAAGGCATCATTAAAGATGAAATACAGGAATACACGTCTGTTACCGATCGTTAACAGCATGGCTGTACTAAAGGTAGGTCATGTACCACCAATCTTATCTGCGTCTATGAAAAGTTCAGCCAGCTGTTAAGATAACAAGATCGACTGGGATATCCTGTATGTGAACTTCAGCAAAGCCTTCAATTTGGTGCCTAACTGGGCCACTGTAAAGAGGATAAGAAATGCAGTGATCCCAGATTTATAAACTGGACAAAACAGTGACTGACAAGTCGGGGCCTCTGCTCTGATGGAACCCTTCATCTTCCCTTGCCACTATGACGGGTGCCTCATCTTGGCAGTCCCATCTCACAAGGGAGGCAAAAGTTCTTTTCTGACACTGGCTGAGGGATGTGTTCCCTTACACCCCACTCCCAGAGCCCAGCACAGTCCAGCCAGCCCTCCTTCCAGGCACCTTCTGGGGCAACAGTGGTAGACCTGGTGGTTCCTGGGAGGGGGAAGATGTCCCCTGAATCCTCACTGTCTTGACCAGGAGTCTAGAGACCCTCCTCTTCATCCCAAAGAGCTGAATGTAGATGGGGCAGCACCTCAGTCTCTAGAAGGTCTCCCTGAAGGCTGCGACTCCACAGCCACTGCAGTGCACTACACCTGTCATTCCCAAATCTACTCCATTACCTAAAAAAGAATTGATAGTTTTACCCCTAATAGGGTGTTTTTCAATTTCCCTTTTTTGTCCGGATTACTCGGTTGCTGTATCCTAGTTAGGTACTAATCTGCTTCACCCTTAAACTATTAAATAGACTTCTACTCACTTTCCCTCTTTGTACCTTGCTCCTAGGTAGGGTGTTAATAGTTTTCTCCTGTTCCACCTTAATCCCTTGGTAATTCCACCCTAGTTAGGGTGTAGCACTTATTCCCAGTTTTGGTCCGTTTACCTTTCACCCTTTCCATAAGTGAATGTTACAACAGAAGGGAACAGGTACCTTACCTTAGCCGACTGGCACAGTCCCCTGCCTCCCTGCTCCTCCTGCAAATCATGTGCTGGGACACCAATGTGTGTGGACATGTTAGGCGTGACAGCTTTTATCCTCCCAGGAAGACCTGCCTTATGCGGTACTTTCTGACAAGCTGCAGGGCCTCTGACTGGTGTTCAGGCAGCCACTTGAAGCTCCTAGCTGAACAGCCTTCCCTCCTAAACACTCCACAAACTCCTGCTGTAATCAGATCCTCCTGAGGAGATAAAAACACAGCTGCCTGCCTGCCCCTTCGCCAATTAATCAGTTACCAGTCCTCAATGCCCTCACTTCCCCAAGAAACAAAGAAAGCCCTGACCCTTCATGTCCAATGGTCGTCGGTTCAAATACCAGCATCAGTGGCTCTTATCTCTATGCCCTGGTGATGATGACCCTCCCAATTTGACGGCCATCAGTTTGAATTAAGATGTTTACAGATCTAGTGTTGTAAGATCACAGCCCCAGCATGCAATGCCACTACTGGGTGGTGATGTTGAGATTTTTTAAAGGACACAGACCTGTGCTCTCTGTGTGATGAGCTGTGAGGCATTGAATTTGGCGACCACGCTCTTCAGCACTTCGTTGACAATGGAGGGCAGTACTCTCTCCTCATAGTCCAGGCCCAGACGTTGATACATTGACGGCAGGTTGGCTGCATTCGGACGTGACAGCACCCGCAGAGTGATGTTCACCATCTGTAAATCTGAGAAGAGGTTCAGCAATTAGCAATTAAATCAATAAGTGAACTACCCCCCCCCATCCAGGATCAGCACCATCACCCTCCAGGACTGTGAACTACCCCTACCCCAAACCTCTTATGCCCCACCTAGAATAAGTGCCATCACTTTTCTTAACTCTAACCAACCCCCCCCCCTCCAGAGAAGAGAGATCACTCCTGATCTTGTACCATAAGCTGTACCACCCACTTGTCGGACCATGTGGCTCCTGTAGGTTACCTCGACTCTGTATTCTGTTTCATGTTTACTTTGCAACTCTCCCAGGTTGCACCTGAAAATAGGCACTTGGATGTCTAGAGTGCTTATCTGGTTAACAAAAGCAAATAAATAAATAAATAAAACAAGTGCACTAGAAAAAATGTGTGGATTGGGGAAAATGTTCTGTGGTCCTCACCAGAGGACACACAATGACAGGCTGGCGTCAGTGCAGTGAAAGGTAACAAAAATTATTCCAGGCCAGCAGGGCAGATCTTACAAGGAAGATCTAAAAGCCCTGCACATGTCCTCACTAGAGGTCAGAGAGGAGATGGGAACGTGACCGAGACTTAGAAGTTCCTAAGTGGCACAAACAGAGTAAATGGCGAGGACCCGTTTGTTATGCAGTCACAGGATAGGAGTATAGTCAAGAAGCACGTGAGGAGGGCATTCTTTGTGGAAAGGGTGGTGAAGCCTTGGAACAGATTACCACCGGAGGTCTAGGGGACATGAACCATGCAGGATAGGAGACTAGTGGGGGTATAGTCAAGAAGCACGTGAGGAGGGCATTCTTCGTGGAAAGAATGGTGAAGCCTTGGAACAGATTACCGGCGCAGGTCTAGGGGACACGAACCACTACGGGTTCAAGTATGGGGTGGACAGGGCCAGGGGACTCATAATCCCACTTGGGGAAGTAGGAAGCAGGAGGAAGGGAGGACATGAAAAACCCACTATGGCACTAAGCCAGCGGTAAGGTAGTTCCGACAATGTGCAGCTTTAATGGGCCCTCAGTCATCTTCGACTTTCAGATTCTGTGTTTCAGCCATCGGTCTCCTACGGCTGTCAGATTCTGTTTCAACACTACAGAGTTGCTAGATCATACTGACAGGACATTGCTGGGGAAACTGGTCAAAATTAAGTTTTACAGCCACAAGACAACAGGGCTAGTGAGCAGGAAAACATTGGCAGGCCTAGCAGATATTCCCCTGGCCCATCTGCATTGCTACATCCTTCAATACAAGCCATCTGGACTAGTTAAAGCACAATCTTACTAGTCATGCAAAATCTACCAGAGTTTGGCTAGTGGGCCAGCGGTAATTTCAAACAGGAAGCTCTCAGCAGTGTCAAAGCACTGTCCCTACCAGTGGGAGCTATCCAACTGCTACAACAAGAGCACTAGATACAGAGAGGGGGTTCTGGGTACAGCGACCACAGCCAGCAGTGACACAGTACTACAGTGTGAAACTCTCAGCCGTGTCACAGCCCTGTCACTACCAGTGGGTGGTACTGTTAGTGCTGGTATAAGAGTACTGATACAGGTGAGGGGGTTCAGGGTATTGTAGCCATAGCTGACAATGACAGAGTACTGCCGTGGAGGAGCTCTCAGCAGTGTCACAGCCCTGTCACTACTGGTTGGTGTCACTGTGAGTCCTGGTACAAGAGCACTAGATACAAGGAAGGTGGTTCAGGGTATAGGGACCAAAGCTAGCATTGACAGGGCACTGCTGTGGGGAAGCTCTCAGCAGTGTCACAGCCGTGTCACTGTGCGTGCTGGTACAAGAATAGGGGGGTGAAAAGCACAGCTGGTGGGACGCTCTACAGGGGGTTGTGCATGCAGGCAAATAAATGGAAACATGAGGTTAATGTGGTGAAGTACAAGGTACTACACCTAGGATCGAGGTACCTAGACCCTGTCTGATCTTACAGCACAACTAATATGGGACAACTGTAGGTACTACACCTAGGAGTTTTTCAAGAAAGATAACGGAGGTTGCTGGATTCTGCGGGCTCAAATGGACTCAGTCAATTTTTCCAAGCACAAAATCCCACACAGGGACTGGATTGCAGCTAGCTGGATGCAGGTGCAGAATACCTTTTAAAAAGGTTCAAATCAAAGATAACTGGGACAAAGGGTAAATGGAATGTAGCAATGGCCCAAAGGTGGACTTTCGCAGAGGAATATTTCAGTCCACCCTCCGACAAGGAAAGCAAATAATCCAAGATGTGTTGAGGGGAACACTCATAAAGATCTAAGTCCAGTGTAGACACCCAAATAGAAAAGTGTTTTCACTTCATGGAATAAGAAGATCAAGCAGAAGGCTTCCTAGCAGCCCAGAGAACTTCCTCCACCTTTGGGGACACCCGGAAGCGCGAGAGGACTACATCCTCAGGAGCCAGGCATGCAGATGGAGGGAGCGAAGGTCCAGGTGTAGCTGGAAGCCTGGTGTCTGGGACAGTAAAGCCCAACAAACTGGCAGAGGTATGGGATCCAGTTCCGAAACCTGTAAACACAGAGGGAACCAAATCCATCTTGGCCAGAATGGCACTATGAGAATCATAGATACCCCGTCCTGGACTAGTTTGAGTAGTACTTTCTGAATGAGTAGGAAGGCGTAAAGAAATCATCCTGTCCAGGAAAGAGATGATGCGTCCCGCCATACAGTTCCAGCACCTCGCATGAGAGAGCAGTAAAGTGGCAGTTTTGCGGAGAGGCAAATAGGTCCAACTCCAGTTGGCCCCTCAGGTGGAAGACGCAGTTTATAATGTCGGATAACACTTCCAACTCTTAGGTATGGGCAGTGGATCTGCCGGGGGCATCTGCCAGGGTGTTGGACACCCCGGGAATGTGTACTGCCAGAAGATGGATATTTCTCTGGATCGCCCAATACCACACCCTCATCAATTCTCTGTAGAGAGGGTAGGAATGGGTGCCTCCTTGCTTGTTTAGGTAGTGAACCACCATAGCACTGTCTGACTGCACTTGAATTCAACCGGGGAGGCGAGTCTCAAATGCCTGTAAGGTGTAGTGAACTGCCCTCAGCTCCAAGACACTGATGTGGAGGCGGGCCCCCACTGGTGTCCAAGATCCCTGCGACCTGATGTGCAGGAGATGAGCGCCCCACCCCATCAAGGAGGCAGCTGTAGTCAGAATGAGACTCTGGGCAGGAGAACAGAATGGCATGCTTCACATTAAGTTGTCTCTGGACTTCCACCATTGTAGAGCTTGAAGAGCTGTGAAAAACATTAGGACCAGGGCATCAAAATTGTCCTCCTTCTGGCCCCGTTGGACTCTGAGGGACCACTGAAGGACCCTCATATTTAACCTGGCATTGGGGACCGTTAGTATCGTGGTTGCCAAATGTCCCAGGAGGCAGAGACAGTCTCGTGCCGAGACTAATCTGCATGCCAAAGTAATCGGAGCATCCGCTCAAGCTATGGGCAGATACGCCTTCCCCACAGAGGTGTCCAACATGGTTCAGATATATTGGAGACACTGTGTAGGGTCCATTTTGGACTTCAGATTGTTTGCTGCTATCCCCACCTGGGCGAACAACTGCAGGGTTCAAGAAAGCGTGAGTAACAGCTGTAATGGCAGACACTTTCAGGAGCCAGGTGTACAGGTAGGGAAAGACATAGAGACCGTCCCTACGGAGGGCCGCTATGACCACCACTAGGCATTTTGTAAATACCCTCAGGGCCGAAGAAAGGCCGGAAGGGAGGGCTCTGAACTGGTAATGATGACCCTGAAACATGAAACGGAGAAACCGTCTGCGGGCTGAGTGCATCATGATATGGAGATATGCATCTTTCATATCCAGAGAGCAAAGCCAATCTCCTGTTTTCAGCAAAGGGGGAAGTGTCAGAAGAGACACCATTCGGAACTTTTGGTATGTGATGTAGAGGTTGAGGCACCTCAGGTCCAAAATGGGGCATAATTCCCCCCCGTCCATTTGGGAACCAGGAAAAAAGGGGAGTAAAATCCCACACCCTTCTGAGGAAGGGGATCTGGTTCAATGGCCTTTTTTGAGAGCAAAGCATCGATTTCGGTCTGTAAGACCAATGCTTGATCTGGGGGATAGTGAGAGACCCTGGGTGGCAAAGGAAGAGGTGTCTTCGTGAACTCCAGTGTGTTTCCTGTCCTGATCAACTGCAGGAGCCACTGGTCATCGGAGATAACTTGCCACCCTTGAAGGTGCAGGGAAAACCTGCCCCCAACGGTCATGGGTAGGGTCTCTTGTCCCACAACAGTAGGAAGACCTTCAGGCTGAAGGCTGGCCCTGCTTGGGGGCAGCAGGGACGTGACTGGGTTTTTGAGCATTTCTAGGGCCTGGCAATTGTAACTGAGGTTCTCTCTTATTGGCAAGTGGTCTTTGAGCCGTGGGGCAGCCCCTCGAGGAATGCCTGATGACTGTTTTGGCTTTAGGATGGTACCGGGTCCATACCAATCGAACGGTACGACCACAGTCTTGTAAGTCTTTCAATATGTCTTGGGTCTGTGGACCAATCAGCTGAACCCCTTTAAAAGGAGCATTCAGGATAGATTGCTGTACATCCTCTGAAAATCCCGACACCCTGAGCCAGGCACGTCGTCTGAGACACACTCCTGCAGAGGACATATGAGCCATAGTATCAACGGCATCATAAGTGGACCTTAGCAGGTGGCGGCATACAGCTGCCGCAGTAGACATTTTGACGGTCAGCTCCTCCTGGACAGAACCCGCTAGGAGGGAATGGACTGTTGCCCGGGAGGCCTTTAGGATTTCCTCCTGATATTTTAGGAGGGGTCTCATGTAATTAAGTATACATAGAGTCAAGTCGGCCAAGGCAAAACCCCTTTTCCCCATAACATCCAATTTCTTGGACTCCTTCTCTGGGGACTGAGCACTCATGTGCTGAGGCCTACAGAACCTATCACTGATCACTACTGAGTCAGCCTGAGGCAGAAACATGAAGTAGGGGTGATACACCAAAGCCTGATAAATCCTATCAGACTTAACAGGATTGGAGGGAATCTTGAAAGGTTGCTTCCATGCAGCCAATATAGCCTCTGCAAAGGCGTCCATCAAAGGATGGACAACCAGAGTGGGGCATTCCGGCACACCTAAGTACTGAGTCAATTTCTTCCTAGAAGCATCCTGCTCAGTGCCCTGGAAACCAAAAATTTTCTGGAGGTGGATCATAATGTCCGAAACTGTTGGGTCAACTGGCAGAGAACAAGGGAGCTCAGGGGTAGGTTCCCCCTAAATAGAGGTGGCGACAGAGGAATCCTCGAGGTCCATGCCATCCTCGTCCTCCGGGTCAGCCAGATTCCAGTCCTGCATGAAAGGGTCCTCCATGACTATGTCCGGGGTGTACAAACCCGGGGAGACAGGGGAAGAGCTGGCCGTCTGCTGGGCCAAAGGAGGCTGAGAGTGAGCGGAGACTGGAAGCCGACCTCTGGGGGCGCTGGGTCGGGAGTCAGGTCCAGGACAGTATTCACTAGAGCCTGGACATCAATCATAGCCATCTGCCCAGTGGAAGTAGCCAGGGCAAACTGGACAGAGTGAATTGGGACCACTGATAGAATAGGGGCAGGCAGTGGAACCAAACGTGGAGCCATCAACAAGGTGCGCGTGTATATACGTATACATGTATGTATGTACGTATGTGTATATATGTATACATACACACACACACACACACACACACACACACAGCGTATATACAGGAATTTAACTCCAAAAATTGATTAGCGTTTTTCTCATAAAAGTGCTAAAACATTGTGAAAATGCATAGCACTTGCTTCACTGTGTTTAACAAACATAACACTTCTAGAAAACCTATATAAATACTTTCTGTACAGTTAGCATTGTGCCAAGAAAAAAAAACTGCTAATCAATTATTTAAAACCCCGATATATATATTTATATATAAAAACAGAACTCCAGGATTGCTGACGAGGGCACCACTATTAAGCCCTTTGAGGCAAGGCCAGTCATCGATGATGGAATCGTCAATGGGCCTGAAGCCCCTTTCATCACTGACAGAAACATCGACAGACTGCGAGCAATCACTGACAGGCTGTAAGGCAATGTCGATGATGACAGGATCATCGACAGGCCTGAAGCCATCGTCGGACGATGGCCAGACAGCACTAAAGGGGAAGGCAGCTTTGGAAGCTGCAGTATGACCCCAGGACCCAGAGAGGAGCCCACAACTGTCAACGGTGTAGATGACGATGTAATAGGGGCACTTCTCTATATTTACTTTGTGTGAAGCCTTCATCAACAACGAGGGAGCGGTACAAACATGCGCAGTAGAAACATGCTTTTTCTTTAATGCAGGTTTCTTACAAGGACCCTGTGCCGTCGACGTGGAGGGGTCACCTGTTGAGTAATGAGACCCCGAGGAGGATGCTGAAGACTCCCTGGGTTTGAAGCGTTGTTGCTGCTCCAGAAAACTAACCTTTTGCTCCATAAGAAACTCACAGAGCTGCTGAAGCCTTCAACAAGTTGTGGCCTTGTTGAACCTGCTGCAGAAAACACACTCCCTGGAGTCAGTTCAGGATCAAGGCAACGAACACAGACTTCATGGAGGTCTTCCTTAGCGATTCTGTGGCCACAGGAACACCTTCGTAACACCTTCGACAGGAAAGCAGAGCTCCAAAGGACTTGCTGCATGCAGGTCGCAGTTGAAAAGAACTGAGGAGTAGCTGGGACCGCCCCCTTTAATATCTGCCAGGTAGAGACCACGTGGTAGTGCTTGGGGGGGGTCCCCACAGTTGACTGCTGACAAGTCATCCGGAGGAAATGACACCTGCAACTGTAATCCCATGTGTAATGACCTGCTGCAAGAGATTGCTCAGAAGAAGATCTGCAGGTACCACACCTAGGATGGAGGTGCCTAGGCAGTGGGTGAGACATATGAGCTGGTTAAGTACCAGCAGAACTAGAGACCATGCAACCAAACTCATCCCAGCTCATAAGTGTGGCTCTGTGTCCGTACACAAACTGGGTGCAGTAACAGCAGGAGGGGCAGAAGAGATGGAGCGCAGGGCTCTTACGGCACCACAACACTGATGTGTGTTACTGTGTCGTTAGAAATTGCTCCTACGTAGCCCGGTCACTGCGCTAAGGATATTCTGATAGAAATATCTCTCTAAAAATAGGTGAACAAAGTTCAAATAGTTCTCAATTTCCGCCCTACTTTGTACGTTGTATAGGGGACCCGTTTCATTCCTTATCCTACAGCACCACCTTGTGGCTATCGTTTCTCTCCCATTTAGAAGAAAAGCACACAGATTGCGAACTCGTGCATTTTTTTTCTTATTTCATCCGTTTATTATGTACAGAATTTCTGATTTTATCATAGTCATTTGACATAATATCCAGTGGTTTACCAACTGAATTTGCATTAAAACTGGCCAATATGAGTCAGTAATACAGAAATAAAGTTCAAGACGCACAGTGTACATTAATAAGCACTTAAAGGGTTAAACAGCTAGACTTTTCTAGTGCACTAATGCTGTCAGATTACCAAAGATGTGTGCGCACACCTGGTTCTTCTTGGAGAGGGCTGCTACGCCACTTATCTATAATCCAATAAACACCCCCTACTGAAACCTGTCTACAGCCGGACCACCTTATCTTGAGGCTAGTGGACACTCACGCAAGATACATATTTTGATTTTGTCTGCACTTAAAACTGGCATGCAATCCTACTTGACACTTGCCAATACAACACACCTGATGGAGGTCAAAGGTCAACATACCATCCTACCCTCTCCCACCCACCAGCAGAATCACAGTCACCATGGTTTTCATCATTCAGCAACAGAGGACTCAGAAGCAGACAGAAAATAGCCCCAGTAAGTGGCAGCTAACACGGTTGTTGGGGACGCTCTCAGTTGTCTCACTCCCCCACCCCACCCCAAAAATGTTTTGCCACCGTCACTGCGCACAAGTATAAGACAGAAGAAGGGAGCAACAAGAAAAATAACACACACACAAGGCAACTCTGCCTTTACCTTTTGAACCAGTCGGGGAGGAGATCTTCCGTGGTCTGGCTCGAATGTCATAAATGATTGGGTACTGAATCCAAGGAATTCTAAATAAAACAAGGAAACAAACACCACAAATATAAATTATACGTACTAAAGCACTGGAGTAGCAATATACAAGATTACATGATAGACAGGTAAACCATGAATCATGGCTTCACTTTCAAACGTCAGATTCAACGGGTTATAAAACTTGTTTTGAAATAGAAGTAATTTTGCCAAGGTCAGTTAACTTCATATTTTCAGCTCGGGGCCATATTTCAATCCTGTACGCACCGGAGCATCAGCCTAAGGGGGGGGTCAGGTCACTTCAAATTAATTTTTAAGAAAAAATATATCTAGCTTTAATGCAAACTGCGGAGCATTTATGCCATCTACAGGTATAGAGATGACAACTGCCACTATACTTACATTCACGCTGAAAATCTGGAAGACAGCCGACAGTGTTCCTTTAAAGAGCAACTTTCCTGGTGCTCTGACTAAATACTATTAAGAACCCTTACCTGCCCCCAATTCATATGGTACCAATATCTCAAATTTTTATTTCCTCCTATTTTGGAAGGGATCGTATTTTGGCTCAGTGGAGCCGAACCGCTGATCCCTTCCACTTTCTGATACTGCGTTCTGCCCCCCGTTTGCACGTTTCGTGATGTCACTATACGGAGTGCATGGGGGCGCGATCCACAGACAAGAATGGGGCAGTTTTTTTTAAACTGAGTTTTTTCATATTTTAGATGCCCATCACAAATAAACCAAGGGCACTGCTCAACTAACTAGGTCCTAATCACGAGTAGGTACTGACTGTATTTCTCTGTCGCTGAGCATGCAATGTGCTTCTTCTACAACTTGGAAGGGAAGAAAATAGTTTTCTTCTTTTTTTGGTTATGGGGGAAAAGAATGGTAGTTCTCTGTGTGACGGCAGAGTGCAGTGCGGCGGAGGGACAGTTTGACAGGAAATGTATGATGCGCTGCTGGAACCGTGCAGTTAAAAAAAATTGTGCGGCTTTCTAAACTGTTCCCAGAGTGAAAAGTATTTTGTGGATGTTTGTGCTCTGTGTACAGAGCTGGGGAAGTGACCCAGTGCTTGGTTTTGTGTGCCTGGATTTGGTGGTGGTGGAGGGTCACTTGCTAAGCAATGGCCAAAATGTTAGTTGTTACACTGGAAATCCACAGTGGCACAGGGATACCACTTTTGTACTGAGGCAGGCTGGACTGGTACCTTTTATTTCCTGGGCATCTAATGAAAGTTAATGCACCCCCGGCATCGGTGCTAGCCAATCCGATTCCAGGAAATAAAAAAGACCATTTTGTACTGCAAGATAACTTCTTCTGCATTATGAGAGAAAGTTAACAAAGGAAGGTTGATAATCTTGCTTAAAATAAACTTGGAAACCATCTCAGGAAGGAATCTAGGATGGATACGAACTGGACAAATACAGAATTGGCTGCTCAACCCATACACTTCCAGAAATTTAAAGTTTGTGGAAGTGCATGGGTTGAGGAGCTAAATCTGGATTTATTGATGTCTGGGAGATTTATGGTGGTCTCCCATCAGCTGGCTCCCCACCAATCACCAGTACATTGGCTGGGGACGGGGACTGCATCTTATTTAACGTTAGCCAATAAGGCAGTGCCCCATATTTTAACCCTTGCTGTGCAAACGGACTGATACATCAGTCCAGATTTTCTATACTTTCTAAATCTGGCAGCAGCCTAAGGGTTAAAGGGAGCCAACTCGGGGAGTTGCGTTTAGGACAGGGCCTTGGCCAATATCTGTTGCCGACTGGTGGTCGAGCTTGCTCTCACCAGAACTCAGGCATGAAAAACTAAGAGAACCACACTACACTTTGGATGAAATAAGTGAGTAGTCATTTGAGGCAGAAAGTACACTGTAAAATTTTAATGATTTGCCTATTGGGGGGGTGCACTGGATTTCCTGCTTTAACTTGAGTATATAATGAAATCATAGCTTGGTGAAAAACAAGGTGCGATGAATGCACTACTAAAGCCTGCAGCTCAAAAACTCTCCAAGCACAGGAAAATGGTGCCAGAAAAAGCATTTTACATCAAAGGAAATCCACGTTACGAGTGACAGCAGGTTCAAAAGGAGCCCATGTAAGAGACCTCTGAACCAAGTTAAGGTCCCATGCTGTGACAGGCCTACAGGCCCATGGGGTGGGGGCGCAAATGCAGGAACTCTTTGGGAAACGGCAGAACACTATCTGGGCTCGTCTTTCCCCCTGAGAGGGTAGCAAAGGCTGAAAGCAACAAAATGTGTACCTTCACAGAAGAATACTTGAAGTCAGAGTTTGATAGGGACAAGGCAGTCCACAATGTGCTGCACCGACATGAGAGAGATGGTCAAGGGAGCAAGAGACAGACCAAGTACTGAAACATTACTATTTCAATGAGTAAGTGTACTGAGTAGCCTTCTTTAAAGAGGACAGTAAAATATCCAAAACAGCCCATGAGACCCAGAGTGGGACAACACCACGTCCGCGGTACCAGGTATGAAGCTACAATGACTGAAGCCATGGGTATAACCAAGTGCAGCTATCCAGCAGCAGAACTTGTGCATATATGAGCAGGACAGGAAATTCCACTACAATCCACCAGCTGCAGAAAGAAGAAGACTGTCTAGTCCAGACAAATTAACAGTGCCACTGTGGCCAATTCGTCTGAAGCTTGACCAGTACCAGTTGAATCAGTAGGATTTGGGAAAAGGCTTATAGAAACCTCCCCTTCTGGAAGAGCGAGGATTCTCACCAAAAAACTCTGGACTTTGAAGCGAGCAAGGAAAAATTCACCAGTTTTGAACTGTGTGGGTTCACAAAAAGGTCAAGTCCCCAGGAGTTCCCACTCAAGGGACTGAGCAATCTACCTGCTAGGAAAGTCTGCCAGGACAGTTAAGAGAACCAGGTACAAACATGGCAGTGACGAATGTGTCATGTGCCAGCACCCACACCCTTTTCGCATGGCTTCTCTGCAGAGGGAAAAGGACTGCATACTTTCTTGTATGCTGAGGTAGTGCAGGACAAGAAGGCTATCTATCTGTACAATTACAGGACTCTGAATACAAAGGCTGAAGGCCTGCAAGCCCAGGAACAGCCCTCATCTCAAGAATAATTATGCGGCTAGAGCAGCCAGAGAGGGACAACACATCTTGGGTCTTGAGTGCACCCAGATGAGTCCCCCACCCCATCCTGGAGACATCCTTGGTGAGAACTTCCCACAGGATAAATGGGGACCTTTGAAGCAGATGGGAGATGTTTTACCACCAGCAGAGTACTCCATGTAATAAGCTTATAACCAATCAGGGTGATCCAGGGATTGGGAAACCTGGGCCCACTGGGAATGAGCCATCCACAGGAGTATGTGCAAGTGGAAACGGGCCCTGTCGACAGTCACAATGGCAGCTGCCATAAAGGTCAGGATTCAGAGCACGGCTCTTCCAGGGACCTGGGCTTTGGAGGCGATCAAAGTTGCCAGGGTTATCAACATGGCACGGGAGTCCAGAAGAAATGCCTGTACCCGAGATGGGTCCAAGACAGTGCCAATAACTTGAAGGTACTGGCATGGGATAAGAACAGATGTGGGTTCCTTGACCAGGATACTCACTTGGTCAACCAACTGGTGAGTCTGGTTCAACAGCTGTAGAGCTCTGAGGAATCAGTCATCCGGTTAAGATAACAAATACAGGGTTTATCGGCATAAGGCTGCAGTCACCACAATTCAGCATTTGGTGAAGTGCCGCAGATTAGCACAAAACTGGTAATGCTAACCCTCCAAAAGAGAAAGTCGGGTATTGTCGATGGCTGTGCCAAATACCGATGCATAGATATGCATCCTGCATTGCATGTGCACAGTACAACACCAAATCCCCCCCGTTACAGAAGAGGAAGGAAGAGGAACTGGAAAAACACTATGCAAAACTTTTTTGTACACAATGTAGTATTCATTCAGGTCTCTGAGGTCCACGATGGGGCACAGATTGCTTGTCTTTTTTTTGGGACTAGAAAATATCTTGAACAGATACCCTGGTTTATTGCGGCTAGGGGTACAGGCTGAATAGTCCTCTTGTCCAAGAGAGTAGGGACTGTGGATAACAGGACCAATAAGTACTCCCGAGTGTGGTGACAATACTGGGACAATACACAAAAAAGGGGTGCCATTATTTCCAACGCATGACCCATCCCAAGTAATACAGTGGTCCCACCTCTGTCAAATGTGATTTCCTTCAATCTGCCAGAAACGAGGAGATTCAGCCCCCACCTGAATCCCTGGGAGAAGAGGGACATAAGCATCAAAAGGAGTGGGGGGGGGTGGCAGGGGCACCACTGGCATCGGGCCCTTTAGGGGGCCTTAAAACGGTTAGCATGGACTAAGGCTTGGGGCAGAAGCCCAAGCAGCAGCCTGACCAGGACCTTGAGAGAAGCAGAAGCAGGAGCCCCTGTGAAAACAACCATCACCAAACTCATGCGATGGCTGGGGAGTGAGGGCCTTCAAAAAATGGACAGTCACTTTTGAAGATTGTAATTCCTTCAACCTAAGATCCATGTCCTGGGCAAATCATGTCTTGCCATATAAAGGTAAAGGTCAACTAAACATCCATAGCGAAACCAGCCAGCGAAGCCATGGACAATGAAGTCAGAGTCTAGACGCAGCTGCACAAACAGGAAGATCAGAGGCATTGTATATGGAATGCAAGGAATGCCTACTTGCAAGACTGCTGGACTTCAGTCTTAGCAGAGTCTTCGAGCAACTGATCCAATATACTACACAAAGCCCTCCAAAGGCTACTCCAATATTCAGTCATGGAAGCCTGGGAATTGGCAATACAGAGGCCTGGCAAGGTGGTGTCTGGCTATGCATAATGTTCAGTTTTCTGGATTCGCGTCGGGCAGAAAGCTCATGCAATAGGGATCCTAGGATCTGTAATACCCACTGAGTCAGTTTTATACTGGACGGAATAAAAGCCTTGATTGGGGGGCTGGACGTGGCTTATCCACTTTGTGAGAAAGAGGCAGAATATACTTGGCCTGTGCCAGGCAGCGCAGCATCCACCTAACCTGGATACATGGGAGGAATGACCATGAAAGGAGATGTGGGGACCTCCCAGAATTCATACAGCTTCCTCTAAGTGGAGTCCTCTCTGAGCAGCAAAGCCTCACTCGTCCTGCCTAAGGTGAAGTAAGGTCTGAAATGATGCATCTGCAGGGGGACACTTGGGTGCATAGAACATACTGTCTTCCATACAGGAGGACAGTGTGAAACCAGTTAAACCCATGAACACGCTGCTCCTCCTCAACATTCCCTTCTTCCATATCCAGAAGGTCAGGATTATATGCCTCCTCCTCCTCCTCTGGCAGAGGAAGAGAAGGGGGACAACAAGGGTTACAGGCTGCTGAGGCAGCAGTGTGGACGGCACAAGGACCCGAGTCTCAGAGGAACCCACAGCAGACATCTGATAGCAACGGCTGAGCTGGTAGAGTTATCACCAACAGGAGAGGCGATACATCACTGATACTGCAGAGACAACAGCCACAACAAATTATACAATTATACACCCTTATACAAAAGTGGGAACAAAGAGGAAGCGGGGAACTACAGACCAGTCAGCCTCACCTCGGTAGTGGGGAAGATCATGGAAGCACTACTGAAGGAGAGATTGGTGGAACATCTGGTTGTCAATGGACTACAGGACCCAAGGCAGCATGGTTTCACCAGGGGAAGGTCATGTCAGACCAACCTCATTGAATTTTTTGACTGGGTGACTAGGGAGGTGGATCAGGGAGGGCAGTGGACATGGCCTATCTGGACTTCAGCAAGGCCTCTGACACTGTGCCACATAGAAGACTATTGCACAAACTGGGGAATATGGGTGTGGGCAGGACAGTAGTGCGGTGGGTAGGTAACTGGCTGGGCAGCAGGACACAGACGGTGGTGGTAAATGGCTGTCACTCCACAGAGGGAAAAGTGACCAGTAGGGTACCACAGGGATCAATGCTGGGACCGGTACTATTCAATATCTTCATCAGTGACATTGCACAGGACCTAGAAGGCAGAATTTCACTGTTCGCTGATGACACAAAGCTCTGTAACAGAGTAGACACACCAGAGGGTGTAGACAGAATGAGAAGGACCTGCAGAAACTTGAAGAATGGTCAGGGTTTGGCAGTTGAAATTCAATGCAAGGAAGTGCAAGATAATGCATATGGGGCACAAAAACCCTGGCACAATATATCAGTTGGGGGGTGAGGATATAGCATGCACCAAGCAGGAAAGGGATCTTGGAGTTATCATCTCTGATGACCTCAAGGCAGGGAAACAGTGTGACAAGGCAGCAGGTAAAGCAAATAGGATGCTGGGATGCATAGGCAGGGGCATCACCAGCAGGAAAATGGAGGTCATAATTCGACTATACAAGACACTAGTGAGGCCGCACCTGGAGTACACTGTGCAGTTCTGGAGACCTTACCTACGTAAGGACATAGACAGGGTAGAGAAGGTTCAGAGGAGGGCAACAAAGATGGTGCATGGATTGCATCCCAAGTCCTATGAGGACAGGTTGAAGGCAATGAACATGTACTCCCTGGAGGAGAGGAGGGAGAGAGGGGATATGATAGAGACATACAAGTATCTTACAGGGAGGAACAGGGTGCAGGAATGCACTATTTTTAAGCGAAAAAGATGTTCCAGGACTAGAGGGCATGGGATGAAGTTGGAGGGAGGATGATTCAAAGGAAACGTGAGGAAGAATTTCTTCACAGAACGGGTGGTGGACAAGTGGAACACCCTGCCAGAGGAAGTGGTGGGGGCTGAAACAATCACGGGATTTAAGAATGCATGGGATAGACATAAAGGAATTCTGGAGGTCAGGGGTAAGGGGCAACAGACTTCCTGGAAAACATAAACTGAACTTACAAACTTAAATGGGCAGACTGGGTGGGCCATAGGCCCTTATCTGCAGACACTGTCTATGTATCTATGTATCTATGTAACAACATTGTTAGTGAACATGCCAGCTGACGGAGTCAAAGCAAGCCACAAATAGTAGGGTAGATGCTGATGCTACATTTTTGTGTACACCATTTTCTGCTGGAAAATGTTTAAAGCCTTCCAGTGGCACCTCCTCACGGTATGGTTAAAGTTGTGACAAATGGTGTGGTGTTTCCCACCATGCAAAAGGCCCAGGCAGCAAACAAAAAACATGTCAACTGAAACAGACAAGGGCATTTTTCACAATCTTGACGAGTAGTGGACATTGGGTGGAAAAAAATTGCTCAGGTATGAAGCTATGTTATATAAAGAGGTGGCAACGCAAGTTAAAAGTGGACAACCCCAGCTAGGCAAAAGTTTCTGAGTGGGCCACATCCTGATGGTTTACAGTTCCAAAGGTGTGGCTCTATTTAGGGAGATGTTGTTTAAGAGCAACACAATCTAGGTGTCTGCTCGCCAACACCAGGGCCTGGATGGTCTCAACTGCCCCACTCTCCACCAGTCAGGACCGACTTCTTGACTTGTACTCCCCCCTCCCCTGACTGATACAGCATGGTTGGGAGAGCTTCTCAGATGGGAACACTCACAAAGTCTTCCCAGCTGTTGAGGATGGCTGTGCCAGCTCCTCTAGAGGAGGAATGGCAGTCCAGTTGGGAGGGGGGCTTCTCCTGTTCAAAGGGTTGGGTGAAAGGCAATGGCCACTATAGGCATGGTGGAAGTGGCCAATTCATCTGCTGGACTTTACTTGCATTTTCTCTTGCCACTGGTGAAGGCAATACATTCTTTCAAATGGCAAGCACCCTTATGCACTGTGACCTCCCCCCCAGCCTCACATATCTGTCCCCCCCCTCAAAAAAAGCCTGTTGCATGGTCTGCAAACTATCTCCAGGATAGAAAACAACTAGTCAAAGTTAATCAAATCCTGTCAAAGTTAGGATAGGATAGAATCTATTTTTATACAGCACCTTTCTAGAGCTCAAAATTACAGTTACGTCATGTTAGCCTTGGGGTGCCTAATGGGTCTCTCCTTTAACCTATTATTTTCTCATTAAACTATCCCCCCCCCCCCGAGTAATGACCTGGTACTTCTTCAGTGACAAATATACAACATGCATCAACATCCAGATGAATGCAGATCTTCACAGTGTCCAGACCAGACTTGAAAAAACACAAAGCTTGTCATGCATGCAAAAACATTCTGGCCAAATGGGATATTACGTAGAGTACTATATGCAGACTTGCTCTATCTACAGTAAACCTTACCAGTTAATGTGACCTCTACAATAAGTCAAGCTGGTTTTCCTATGTGAATAATCTCCTATATATCCTGGGCTGTTAAATCACAACATTTGCCCCCTCCCCCCCTTCCAGAGATGCTGAAATGCCCCAACAAGGTGTGTGCCCTTGAGCCTAATGAACAGTCACTACTGGCTCTTCCCAAAACAAGAACTCTTATGGGAGACCAGGCATTCACTTGTGCGCACCGGTTCTGGCACTCCTTCCTACTGCTGGGCTGTAGCTCCGCCTCTCATTTCCTCTTCAGAAGATCCTTAAAGGACCATCTGAGAGCAGACTCCAGATGCAACTATACCAGGCAAGTATTTAATGCCATGGTACCACAATCATGTGACTTCTGAACAGTGGTGCTCTCTTCATGAAGCTCAGTTTTGTGATTCCCTATATTTAGTATTCTTTATTGTGACAGTCTACCTTCTGACCCATGACACTGTGCCTTCCCCGACCCTGTGACACTGTACCTTCCGAGCTCGTGACACTATTTTTCGAGCTCGTGACACTGTACTTTGAGCTCGTGACACTGTACCTTCCGAGCTCGTGACACCGTACCTTCCAACCCCATGACACTGTACCTTCTGACCCCGTGACACCATACCTTCTGACCCCGTGACACCATACCTTCTGACCCCGTGACACCATACCTTCCGACCCCGTGACACCATACCTTCCGACCCCGTGATGGTGTGCCTACTGACCTTGCCCCTGAAACTGTTCCCATTATCTCTGTATTACTGTAACTGGTAACGTGGCCCCCTCTTTTTATGAACATATGAAACCGGTGGCAGATAGAGGTCCTAATGGTCTATTGAGTCTGCTCGAGTGCACAGCTAGTTATATGAAGTAGCTGCCCCCAACTCCTCCTCGAGTTTTCTCCCACCCCCTCTCCCCCTTTGCTGTGCCCCATCCCCCTCGTGTTCCCTGGTGACCTAATTTTCTTTCACTTTTTTTCCATTTTGTAACCTCCTGGGTCACTCCTGAAAATAGGCATGTATTTATCTAGTGTGTTCACCCAGTCTGTAAAAATTAACAAAACAGATAGTCTTGCTGTCAAGTCACTCAAGTCTCACTGCTCAAAAGGAACATAAGTGGGATGTTCTACTGTCAGGGCAAAACAGCAGTGAGGTAAACAGAAAGGAAGTAGAATTAACAAAAATAAATGGTATTAAAAGCAGGAGTTCCCATAGCAGGAGCTTTTCCAGGCTACATCCTTTCATAATGATAGCTGTACCAGCACCAGCTGCGCGCGCGCGAGCACAGTCTGTCCAACTGAATGGTGCCCCGTGAGCACAGTCCATCCAACTGAATGGTGCGCCGCGAGCACAGTCCGTCCAACTGAATGGTGCACCGTGAGCACAGTCCATACAACTGAATGGTGCACCGCGAGCACAGTCCGTCCAACTGAATGGTGTGCCATGAGCACAGTCTGTCCAACCGAATGGTGTGCCATGAGCACAGTCCGTCCAACTGAATGGCGCGCCGCGAACGCAGCCCTTACAACTGAATGGTGCACTAGTGTGTTGGTGTTAGCATACCAACGTGGCATTCTGTAATACTTTGCTAAAAAGTGCAGTCACTGTGGCAAATTCAGAAAAGTGGAACATGGCCATCAGCACCCATTTCCGTACCTGAAGTGCAAGCCTTCTGCCAGTATGGTGTTGGGCTGAATCCCTCCAATGCGGTTGAAAATAACTGCACGTTGACCACCATCCACTACAGAGAGGGAGAGAGAGATGCAAAAACCCAAACAAAAACATAAACAGGAGATCCAGATATACGCAGGTTTTTTATAAAACATATTGTGCTTCTTTACTGCAAGAATCTTCTCCTTCAACCCCTAAAGCAATATGTTTTTGTTGTTTACAACTGTTTATACTCCCACTTGCCCTGCCCATTTGGCACAACCTTGACATCAGTCATCCCCAAAACTGACCCCATCTCTTCTTGTGACAGCCAGCCCCTGGTGGGGGCTCTTGTCCTTACTCTCCTCCACGGTCTGGATTGTGGGGAGAGACAGAAGCCATGGTCAGCAGTGCTGGGTCTGCAGAGGGCTACACTACTATCTAGCCACTGCCAGCAGCCAGGTTTCCTCCCCGGTTCCTCCCTCACAGATAGTGTTAGCGTGCGCACACCTCAGGTGCACGCAGCATGCTCAGTGCAAGTAAAGCAAGCTCCCCGGCTCACCAGAAGGAGTCGCCACGGCACCCGTGCGTGTCATTTCCTATTCCCTGACTGGCATTCCCTGCCTGCAGCAGCACATTCCCTCGCCTGGTTGGCCTGAGCACTGTCTCAGTTGTTCGGTCCCGAACCCAGGTCCCCAAGTATGGGAAGTACAATGCACTTCTGCTGGGCCATCAGGAGGCATGAATCTCAACATTTATTAACACCTTTTGGGGTCACAGCCCCAAGAAGGTCAATATAGTTAAGACCACCTTGTACAGTGTTCCAACTCACATTTCAGGCCCTACCTGGAGACTCACTGGGTGTGCACAGAATCATGGTATACACAGTCCATAGTAGGAGTTCAACATATGACAATATCAGCCAATTACCTAATTATGCAGGGATTACAGCCTCTTATTTATTACTGTGACTCACGTATACTGTATATGTAACAAGAATCTCGTCAGTCGAGCGGAAGTGTTAATGTCTATGCAAGGCTGTAATAACATAGAATTAAATATTTTACAATAGCCCCATTCAGGTCCATGGAGCATGCTCTCCCTGGTTAGATGTCACAAAACATCCGAGCACAGGGTCGGCAAACAGGGAGGTGGAAGGGATCGGCTGGTCATCATCTCAGGCCAATTTGTGATCCCAACCCTCCCAAAAGGGACTGGAATATAAATTCTAAATGACAAACTGCACTGAGGCAGGGTCATATGGGTTTAAGACCTCTGACACCATCTGTTCTCCTCCTACACATGCTCCTGCTTCAAACCACCCTAGACTATGCTCTCTAACTCCACTCTCCTCTTGTCATCACCTAGGAGCATGGAGTCCAGCCCAACATCGAAACACTTCCTCTTTATTTAACCTCCTTTTTCTTCTCATTTCATTCTTCCACTTCCGTCTCACCTTTCCAGGTATTTCTACCCACCCTCTCCCTTACCCCTCCCTTTCTCAGCACCTCACTCCTTTCTTGCCTGTATAGCCGTTTGGTCTTAATTTGACCGTCTTGTATTTGTCCTATGTAATTATCACTGCTGTATTTTGGTCTTACTACCACAATTTCCTAATCTGACCGGGTTATATTTATTCTATGTTAAACTTAAATGCTATCTTGTCCAACTAGCTCAATTCTTTGTCACATTGCTGCTGTTACGTAACTTGTAACATGTATCTTGTTAGTCTCTGAAGTTTGTCTCTGTACTCTCCCGGGTCGTGCCTGAAAATCGTCTTTTTGGCTAGTGCACCTGCCCGGTTAACAAAAACCAAATAAAAATATATAAAAAAACTGCCAATTTTTTTTTTTTTTTTTTTAAACCATTCACTATCTTAGAACATTCTTTTAAGGTTGTTTTTTTTTTTTTTTTAAAGATTTCTTCCACCACTAGTTCCAAACCCCTCTCCCACCACTTTACCCCCCCACGTACCTACCACCACCATCCACCTATAGAAACCAACCCACACAACTCCCTCCTCTCTATAGCTTTGTCTAGTATACTCAATGCCCAGATATACCTGTATAAATTGACTCCTTCACACCGTAGGCGATCGCGGCGGCTCCCAAGAGAAGTTTTACAGCAGTGCCCATCCCCCTGGGACCGGAGGGAAGTCGGCCCGCAAAATCCTTCAGATTCTGTGCCATTGGATCTGCAAGAAAAGAAACATTGCCAAGGCGGGACGGTTAGTTTTCATATGGTAAAAGAAACTGCACCCTCCCCACCTCAGTCACACATTTTGGAGGGGGAGGAAGGAGTCTGCACTTAGAGCTCAGGTACAGGCCCCCTCCTCCCACCCACCCATACATACACAATGTCTAGTGTATTCCTCTCATAGGCTGAGTCAGGATTTTAAGGGCCCTGTCCATGCCCTCTTCACCTCGTCTGTTCCCAGGGCTAAGGTACAACTCGCCCCCCCACAATGTAATATCTAATACAATCCCTACCCCCTTGATAGTCCCAATACTTTATATGAGACTATTTTGAATCTGAATTCTTGTTTATCTGTAATTGACATGCACGGCTTCCACCCAAATGGATAAAGCTCTACAGCGTGCCCTTGTCCACTTTCCAGCTACGTAAATCCAAGAACATGAGACACAGAGCCTAGCAGAATGCAAAACTATTAAACTCAAATCACGACAGGCTGTAGTACAGAGACCTCCAAGATAAATATGATGTCAGGGTGGCAAACGCTTTCTTTAGGGGCTAATTCACAGAATCATGAGTGCCAACAAATGGCCTTTGTGGAAACTATTAAGGAGCTTCTTAGGTTGTCCCCCCCCCCCTCAATATTACGTTTTGCTCCCCGTTGTTGCCTCCCACCTTACTCGGCAACAGGGAGACATAGAGTATTTACTCTTACTCCAACTAACTCAGGACCCCAGAGCACAGAGAGTGCATGCCCGTGGAGGCAAGCATGCACCCCACGAATCGGTGGCCCTTCCCCCCACCCGGCTAATAGCAGAGACTCCCACTGGGCTTGGCGCTACCACCAAGCCTCCACTTGGTGGCAGCCAAAAGCCCAGGAGACTCCAGATACCTCCCCAGGACAGGAGAGCTGCCTGTCGGCAACTCAGTCCAGCTCCTTGCCCTCCTCCCCCAGCCAGCTCACGGCAACCTGAGCTCACTCCCGAACTCAGGTCGATGGCGTGGCACGAGGCACGGCATCCAGCGCCTCAACCCTCAGCACCACCAGACCAGCCCATCAATGTCACCAGGCAGGCCCAAGAGGAGCTTCTTAGTTAAAGGTTAAAATATCAACCAACTGCAGCAATTGGCTACAGCTTTCAGTGTCTACTTATTTGAGGCTTGTAATATATATTCCAGTCTCGAGACATAAGTGATTCCCTTATCACTCAGAGTGCTCAATCCTTCAGGTGGCCCAGTTCAATAAAATTCTCACTCATTCACTTCAAATCCTAGAAAAATCTTAAAGGACTGCTGCTTCTATAAGACTGCTGGCCGTGCTTGGATAAGCGATAAATCCTTATGGGCTTTTTGTTGACACCTGCTAGTGATACCCTGCTGGATACTATACACTTGAGCCACAGCCAGAGGGCCCCTCTATGCAAGACACAGCCAGAAGGCCTCTGTCAGAGCAGCCAGAGGGGCCCCTCTATGCAGGAACACAGCCAGAGAGGGTCCCTCTGTCGCATGAACACAGCCAGAGAGGGTCCTCTATGCCAGACACATAGTCAGAGGGCCCCACTATGCCGCAGAGCAGTGGGGAGGACCCTGTGCCACAGGCACGTTCGGAGAGAGGGGCCCACTATGCACGAGCAGGCACATTCGGAGAGGGCCCCACTATGCCGCAGGCACATTCGGAGAGGGCTATGCTACAGGCACAGTCGGAGAGGGCCTTACTCATTCAATGTGAATCCTGAGCAGAAATTATCATTCAGCAGATTTGTCTTAACCTTTACATCCAATGCTCCTCCCACCCCCTTTTTAACCGGATTACCCCTCCTCTGGTTCTGCATTGCGCTTGCATATAGTGAAAACATGCCCCTGCTCTGCCTCCACCTCCCTCCCACCTAACTACCATCCTTCCCTTCCCTTCCCCCTTCTTCCCCTACAGGCATTCCCTTGTTCTCTTCTGCAAGTCTCAATTATCCAAAACTGTACCAAGGACTTGTCCCTACCCTCTCCTTACACCCACAGCCCAACCCCCCCCCCCCCATTCTCTGCAACCTGAAGGGCTGGGTTTCGGCCTCTCTTCTGTCACCATACCCTCTTTCTCCTGGTCTTTCAGCAGCCTACTCCCCTCGCTGCCTACAATCTACTTCCCTCCAGACATGCTCTACCTCTCACTGCCTACAACCTGCCTCCCTCCTTTCATGCTATACCTCTGCCTTGTGCAGGCAGGGTCCTCAACGTAGAGGGGCCAAGCCCCAGCAGACCCCTCTCCTACTCCTCCTTCTTCCTTCCCCTCCTCCTAACCACCCTCCTTCCATAAACCCCGTTCTCTGCCTATACACATATGTGCCTCTCACCCCCCCCCCCACCTAGCCCTAGTTATGGCCGACCCCTAATCGCTATTGCACTTGTAGACAACTTGCACTTCCGTCACGCTTTAGCTAACTTGTTCTGTCTGGGTCACTCCTCACTAACTTGCTCTAAATCAAACCACTAGAATTCTATTCAGCCATTTTCTAGCTACAGTTATTCGTCAATTAGTGTTTGCCTTTAAATGTTATTTTGTGCTACTATCTAGTTCAAAACAGCTGGCATTCCTTTTCACTACTTCTGTACAGTCTGCTCAGTTTATTCGAATGTAATCAAAATGTATTGTATTGTGTACCAAATCTTGTTCCCCTACCCCACAGGTCGCACCGGGAGACGAGCAACCTGTTGCTCAGCGTGCCTTCCTGGTGAAACATTTAAATAAATAAACAAAAATAAAATATGCCCCGTCATCCTACTTCTTTCTGCTACCCTTAGTTCTGCCTCTTTCTCTGCCCATCTCACTGCCTTTCTTCCACAGCTGGAGTTCTTTCATAACTAACAAATGCTTTCTTTTTTCCCCTTACTGCCTCTGCAGAGCTTTTTAGAACCATATAAGGAATAATGTCTGGTCACCCATACACAACAAGCCTGTTTCCATCAAGCGTTTCAGCTACCACTTTACAGACCACGAAAGTCTTCACCTCCCCAGTGCTCAAGGTCGGCCGTAAAAACAGGCACCTGTGCCTAGTGGACCTTACCCAGTTACCAAAGAATTTAAAAAAAAAAAAGAAAAAGAGAGAGAGAGCAAAGCTCGAGAGGTCCATGCTGGTATCTCAACCCCAAGAAGGAAACACAAGATGACGTGTATGGTTGCCCATATTTTATTTGTTATGGAGACGTTTGAATTCCATGCACAATAAGCCCTAACCATTACACTATAAAAGGTTCCTTTCCTCTTCTACCCTTAACTACCATTTTTTTGTACAGAGATCTGTAGCCTCCAGTACTCTTTTAATCAGATCCTATTTTCTGGCTATTCCAAACACCTCCTCCACTTTCCATAGGTTAGCCCCCTACATCTCCCTCATCCTCCCACAATTTGCCATTTGTATGTCCAGGACCATAGTTCTAGAATGAACCCTCTCTGTTTTAAGCTTAATCTCAGCTCACATGGCCCTGTGATCACTTGAACCCAGGGATTCCTTCATCATAACTTCCTCTCTGCTGTCCGTTTGTACACGTAGGAGTGAGTCGGACTGCTGTGTTTGAGCCAGTCGGGCTCTGGATTAATCTTCTGCTGTCCTCTTTTGGCTGCTGCACTAAGCCCTGTATCTGTGCCCCCCTCTCCCTTCGACTGGGAGTCAGCTGTGCAGTAGACGGACCTTCTGTACAGTATTTCTGGCCTACTGCCCAGCGATCCTCTGCTGTAGTCCTCACGCTCAAGGGCCGTACCTGAAGGGCACCATGCAGTCGGTCCGGAATCAGCCGCGAGTCTGCCATCGGCTGGTCAAGCAGCTCCCCTGGGCTTCAACAGGTTATCCCCATCTGTCCGTCTGTTGCTACTGAACTGTAAATGTACTCTGCTCCATTTGATTAGTTTCCTTTAGATTGCAGTGCTGCTCTTCTGAGTCCTAGATCTGTTTATTATTACCAGTGCTTAAACTGCCATTGCACCCTTTATCGGTTGGTTATAGTTTTGCGCTGTACCTGAAGTTCTAGTTACCCCAGTACAGCCTTTTTGGGTTCTCTTAATGTAGCCATCTTATATATCTATTTCATTGTCAACAATTCCCAGCTGGGTTTCCAGGGGTCCTACTGTGTAATAATTGCTTGTGTGTTTTGAACTGCAAAGCTTTTGTGCTACTGAAACAGGTTTACCCTGTTACACTGTTTTGGCCCTTGTTCCCACCTAGTTACTCTCATTTTCTCCTTTCAAGTTAATTTTTAACCCCATCCCATTTAAGTTTGCTTTTTTCGTGGCGTCCTTGATTTTAAATCCTGGTCCCACATTTGGTTGATATCCTTCGCTTTACTCAACTGTTGCTCCTTGAGTAACTTGCCCCGGCCCCCCCCATTACTAGTTCACTGCAGTTCATGTTTTTGCCTTGTGTTATAGTTCCGCTATGCTGCTCATATCACTCTCTTGCTTCTCATTTTCGCTTCCATCTTTCCTAACATCTCCTTCTCCCCTTCCCTCTTTTCCTCATCCTCTCACAACCTCCTATCCTCTTCTCTCCCGGCCTTACTTCACTCTCCCTGGCATCCTGGTCTCAACTTTCACTCACCTTCTTGTGTCATCTCGAAACTCTTCAAGTCCTTCCGTCCTTCCTAGCGAACTCTTACTACTTCCTTCTCAACCCCTCCCTCTTCCTCCACAATCATCTCTTAGGTTTTCTTAAGCTCACTGTCTCCTTGCTGCTTTTAGCTGCAGGAGACATTATCCTCTCTCTAAAAGGACAGAGTGGCCCACATCACCATCCATAGCCTTCTCCCTAAAACTGGTTTTCTGTAGCAACTTATGGTTAATCTTAATTCTGATGTTCTGGTGATCTCGGAATGCTGTCTCTCCTATAAAGTCCCCGACTCCTCTGGTGCCATCTCAGGTTTCGCTATTATTCAACAGGATCGAGCAAAGAGGGGTGGTGGCGTGGCCATCTACCTCTCCTCAAACATTAAGTTTGAGCCTATGCTCTCCAGCTTCATTCCCGCTGCCTAAGAGATGCTTCTTCTTAACCTCCCCCTCCCCTTCTCTATATCTTTATTTACTGCTGGTATCTACTGCTGCTCTGGCATGTCCCCACCTTCAGTAACCGAGTTACTCGCCTCCATCTCCTTCCAGGTCTCCCTTACTCATACTACGTGATTTTAATTTAAATTGGTTCTTCTCTTCATAAATTTTGCCTTAACGTGAAGTCCGTTCTTTAACTCAGTCGATTTCTGTCCTTACTTGCTTTAATTTCAAATCTCAGAATCATTCCCTCTTGGACTGGATCCTCTCCTCCAATACCCATCATACTGTGGATGCTAACACCCTGATGCTCTCAGTGACCACAATATGGTCTACTGTGGGCGTAAAATTCACTGTCCTGAAGTTCCTCCCAAATTCATTCATATCCAGTCTTTCCGTTCACTGGACTTGTCCCACCTTCATGTTGTTAAGCAGGAGAGAGAGAGACCTAGGAATACTAATTTCAGATGACCTAAAGGTGGCCAGGCAGTGTAACAAAGCAGTTGGTATGGCTAGTGAGATGCCGGGGTGCACAGGAAGGGGCATCGCCAGCAGAAAGAGGGAGGTGCTGCTGTCGCATACAGATTGCTGGTAAGACTTCACCTTGCTGTCTCCATTTCTGGAGACCACATCTCTGGAAGAACACAGAGTGGAGGCAATACAGAGGAGGGCTACCAAAATGATGCAGGGTCTGCATCAAAAGCCCTATGATGAGAGGCTTGATTTCTGTGCTAGACACATAGGATTTGGAAGGATATTTGTGCAATATTTTAGAAGTGTCCTGCTAGCTGAACAGTGAGTTTGTTTTTATCCCTGGACTCAGTAGAGTGGTTTGTGCAGGAGCAGTGGTCTAGTAAATTGTGGTGTTGGTTGACTTACTATAAAGGGCAGTACTCACCAGGGTGGTGGAGCAGTGGTGTATTTGATTGTTTCTAACAGTCATCAGTGGTTGTGGCCTACCCACCGTTCCTCTCACCCAGCCCACCCCAGGCGTGGCATTTCCTTTATAGCCAAGGTTCTGACATCACTTCCTCAACGGGCCTTGGGGCAGAACTGTCATATTTTTAATTACCCAGCACAGTGCATAAAGAATAAGTATACACACACACACAAAAAAAATTATATATTTCTCATTGTATATTATAAGGAAGAGGGACATGTGGGGAGTGGTGCAATGCACTGGCTGTGGGGCAGCAACTTTCCGGGAGACATTCTGGAACCTGCGTTGCTGCCCTATTTGCAGGCAACTGTCAGCTCTGAGGGAGGAGGTTGCCCACTTCCAGGCTGAACTGGCAAGGACTAAGGAGGCCTCCCCCCGCCCAGAGAGCACCAGTTCCACAACCACTGCCTCAGAGGTTGCCATTTGTGAAGAGAAGATGGACCACAGTAGGTTCTGGGAGGGTGAGGATGGTGGAACAGAGGCATAGGCCCCCGAGTTGCACCTCTACACAAATCATGTGTCATTCTGGCAAATCAAGGTTCCTCTATGATGACACCCTCATTGGAGACCAAGAAGAATGCCGGGGACATCCACAAGGAAGACCCACAAAAGAGTGGCAAGGGACACCACAGGGGAAAGAAACAGCTTCTGATAGGGGACTCAATTGTTAGGGGTGTAGACCTGGGGAGAGGAGAGGGAAGTAAGGTGCCTGCCTGGTGCCATGGCCTGGAGGGACAGGAAGCAAATCCTCAGGATTGCAGAAGCAGCATCACAGGAGAGGAAACTAGACATCATTGTCCACTCGGGACAAATGACCTAGCTAGGCATGAGATCAGTGCAGGATGAATTTGTGGAGTTGGGGAGGGGCCTCAGACAGGTAGCAAGCACGGTAACCTTCTCAGAGGTGCTGCCAGTCTATGGCAGGGGTGAGCTGAGGTACTACACACCATGCAGTTTAATGAATGGTTGCAAAACTGGTGCAGAGCACAGGGCTTTAGCTTCATTGGGGACTGGGGGTCCACCTGGAGAGATGAAGGTCTATACTGGCATGATGGTCTGCATCTGTCCAGGAAGGAAACAGCTCCTAGGTGACAGGTTTAAAGGCTTCCTTGGCAAGCTTTTAAACTAGCCAAGGGGAGGTGCGGATAGGAAACAGGAAAGTTCAAGCCTCCCCCCACAAAACATGGCAGGTAGTAGGGTAAACACTGAGGTACAGAGCTTGACAGAGGGCAGGACAGGGGTAAATGGAAAAATGGACAAGAGCAATAAGAGCAAGGATGGGGTAAAAAACGATAAAGCCAACATTAAATGGAGGGCAATGAGTACCAATGCCCGTAGTCTGGGAAACAAGCTTCCAGAGCTAGTAGCCCTGATGGAAGAGGAACACTTGGATATTGTGGCAGTCACAGAAACATGGTACACGGAGAACCATGACTGGGATGTCAACATACACAATCTACAGAAGGGACAGGGAGGGTAAAAGAGGAGGTGGAGTAGCTCTCTACATAAGGGAAGGGATCAAAGCTACAGAACTAAAAAGTAAAGGGGGAGGACAAGAGGAATTCTGGGTCACCTTGGAGACAGGGAATGGCATCACAATCCGCATAGGGGTTGTATACAGACCCCCGTCTCAAGGGGAGGACATGGACAAGAAAATGATAGACGGCATTCTCAAAATGGCTGAAAAAAGGGAAGATACTGTTGATGGGGGACCTGAATATGCCAGATGTTAACTGGGCGACATGGACTGCAGCCACATCCAAGAGCAGGGTCATTCTCGATGCCCTACAGGGGGCATGCCTTAGACAGCTAGTGGTGGAACCCACTCAGGAAGGAGCAATATTAGACCTGGTACTCTCAAATGGAGAGAGGATCACAAATTTAGAAAAGTCAGTAGACATCTGGGAACAAGCAACCACTGCACAGTGTGCTTCACAATAAACACAACCATGGAGACAAGCCATACAAAGACAAGGATACTGGACTTTAGAAGGGCTGACTTTGGCATAATGGGTGAATACCTGAGGAATGTATTAGCAAATGGCCAGAAAGGAGGGGTGGAAGAACAATGGAGAAAATCAAAACTGCCATCATGGAGGCAACAAGCCTTTGTGTGAAACAAATAAAGAAACAAAGCAGAATAAAAAACACTATGGTTCTCAAAGAGGGTGTCAGGGAAGGTTAAGGAGAAAAGGCTGCATTCAAAAAGTATAAGGAATCAAAGGCTGAGCACAACAGGGAACTGTATCAATTAAAGCAGAAAGAAGTGGGGAAGGCAGTCAGAAAAGCAAAGGCCCAAACTGAGGAAAAGACAGCCAACTCAGTTAAGAAGGGAGATAAAACCTTTTATAGGTACATTAGGGAGCATAGAAATGTTAAGGGAGGGATAGTGAAGATTAATAAAGGAGAGGGGAGGTGGGCAAAGGGAGACGGTGAAAAGGCAGAGATACTGAATGAATACTTTTGCTCAGTATTCACAAAAGAGGAGGAGGAGTTACCTAAACCAAACAGTAGAAGCACTCTGGATAGTGGGGTTGACGCCAGTCCATTTACAGAAGAAAGAGTACCGAAATAATTCCTAAAACTCAAGGTGGACAAAGCAATGGGGCCTGACGGGATTCACCCTAGAATCCTAAAAGAGCTAAGGGAGGACCTAGTGACACCACTAACCACACTTTTAACAAATCATGGGAAGACGGGGTGGTACCTCAGGACTGAAGGAGGGCAGATGTGATTCCCCTTCACAAAAGCGGGAGCAAGGCAGTAGCAGGAAACTACAGACCTGTTAGTTTGACCTCAGTGGTGGG
This sequence comes from Neoceratodus forsteri, assembly GCA_016271365.2. Classification (NCBI taxonomy): domain Eukaryota; kingdom Metazoa; phylum Chordata; order Ceratodontiformes; family Ceratodontidae; genus Neoceratodus; species Neoceratodus forsteri. Next base: position 672,249,114 of record CM028138.1, on the reverse strand, counting down.
GAAAATGATGGAATCACTTCTGAAAGAAAGAACTGTTGAGTACCTAGAGGCCAGCGGGGCCCAGGACCCAAAGCAGCATGGATTCACAGCAGGAAGGTCATGTCAGACAAATCTAATCGATTTCTTTGACTGGGTGACCAAAGTAATAGACCAGGGAGGGGCTGTGGATATGGCCTACCTAGACTTTAGCAAGGCATTTGACACAGTCCCGCACAAAAGATTAATAATCAAGTTAGCCAGCCTGGGAGTGGGTCCCAGGGTGGTAGCCTGGGTAGCAAACTGGCTGCACAACAGGATACAGAAGGTACAGTGAATGGAACACACTCTCGAAGAAGGGGGTTACTAGTGGAGTACCTCAGGGCTCAGTACTGGGTCCAGTCCTCTTTAACGTCTTTATAGGTGACACTGCAGAGAGTCTGGAAGGAAAGGTATGCCTCTTTGCAGATGACACAAAGATCTGTAACAGAGTTGATACACAAGGCGGGGTAGAAAGGATGAGAAGCGACTTGGCAAGGTTGGAGGAACGGTCAGACATATGGCAACTTAGATTCAATGCAAAGAAGTGCAAAGTAATGTACCTGGGAAATAAAAATCCAGGAGAAGAGTACACAATAGCAGGGGAGGTACTAACGACAACAATAATGGAAAGGGATCTGGGTGTAGTCATATCAGATGACCTAAAGATGGGTAAGCAATGTGAGAAGTCAGTAAGGAGAGCCAGGGGATACTGGGATGCATAGGAGGGGCATCACAAGTAGAAGAAGGAAGTGGTTATCCCTCTATACAGACAGTTGGTGAGACCCCATCTGAGTACTGCGTGCAGTTTGGAGACCTCATCTACGCAAGGACACAGACAGGATGGAAGCAGTCCAGAGGAGGGCAACTAAAATGGTGCAGGGTCTACATCAGAAACCATATGAAGAGAAACTGAGAGAGCTTAATATGTATACCCATGATGAAAGGAGGAGAGGGGGACATGATAGAAACTTTTAAGTACCTCAAGGAATCAACAAAGTACAGGAGGGTAGCATCTTTCAGAAAAGAGATGTGTAAGAACAAGGGGCACAATTTAAAGTTAGAAGGGGGACGGCTCAGGGGTAATGTGAGGAAATTATTTTTCACGGAGAGTGGTGGACGCATGGAACCGCCTTCCTGGAGAGGTTGTGGGGTCTAAAACAGTGGGGGAATTCAAACATGCATGGGACAGACATAAGGCAATTATAGTGGGGGGTTGCAGGAAGTAGGCTGTTGGTTAACTAGAATCTGCAGCTTATCCAATAGGTAGAGAAATGGGCAGACTGGGTGTGCCAAGTGGTCCTTATCTGCCATCAAAGTCTATGTTTCTATGTTAGGCTAAAGGCGCAAAATATGTACACCCTGGAGGAGAATAGGATAGAGACCTTTAAATACATCACAGGAGTTAATTAAGGCACAGGAGGGGGTATTTTTCAGAGTTAAAGGTGCTCTAGAACAAGGGGCATGCTATGAAACTAGAGGACGATAAATCCAGGAGGGATGCAAGGAAGTACTTCTTCACGGAAAGGGTGGTGGATGCCTGGAATAGCCTTCCAGCAGAGGTAATGGGGATAAAACAGTGATAGGGTTCAAAAATGGCTGGGATAGGCACAAGGGAATTGTAGGGGAAAAGGAAAGGAGGGTAAGAGATGGTGTCATAGATCAAGTCTACAGCAGAAAAAAACAATATGGGCATGCCTTCTTGCTAAAAAGATTAGTCTAGGCCTCATGCCTCCCTTCACTGAAACCCTAATCATGCCAACGCACGCAACCAGGGACACATGGAGCTCCTGTAAGTCATCTTACCTCGTTCCCTTCTTCAGGGCCTCCCAAGCCCAGCGAATGTTTACCTTCAGAGAGCCCACTCTATTGAATAGTCTTCCCCTAGCTGTCACTGCTGAGCCTAAACTAAGTGCGTTTAAACTCAAGCTTCATGAACACCTCATCACCCCAAGTCAGTATGATTGCTACGGTTAGTCTCAACTCTTCCCTGCCTTCCCCCCATGCTTCTTCCAACTCCTCTCTCACCTATTTCCCCTATCCTGCTACCATACCTCCTCCTCCACCCACTCCTATCCATCCTCTTTTCCCCTCTCTATCCCAGATCCTCCTTTCCCCCTCCTGTCCCACCACCCACTCCTTTTTCCTCCCGATCTTCTTTCCCACTCCTGTCCCGCCTCTCCATCCTGTTTCCTCTTTTGACACATTCCTGTCTTGCCTTGCTCCTTCTCCTTTTTCCACCTTTTGTTCTAGCTCCCCCTTCCCCTCCTCACCCATTGTCCCCAACCCCCTTTGGGTTAATTTCCCCAACGTTGACGCTCACCCTCTTTCTCACCACTCCCATTTCCCCACCTCTTTCACCCCTCTCTCACCCCTACCTGCCTGCACTTTTAGCCCAATCCTAGCACTTCCTGGCTAGGTCCATCTCGGACTGCTACACTGAAACTGCAATTTTTGCTCCTTTTATCACATGGCTATGCAATACTGTTATCATTTGTGCATCCACCCTGTCTGTACCCATATTTGTTGTATCTCTTAATGCAAAACCTTAGAAACTCTGGTTCAAAGGTATTCTAATCCTAGTACTGAAATAAATAAATAAATAAATAGGTGGGCTTGGCGACCCTTATCTGCCATTACGTTTTATGTTTCTGTGACCTGTTGGCCACCAACAGGCCCCCTATTTCTACAGCGGATAAAGTGGATAATTCACTCAAATTCTTCACTCCTAAACGTATGTCCATCAGGGATCCTCACGTTCCACTTAGAAGAACCAGGGCCTGAGATTCACAGCTTCTATGGATCTTAGCTGAGTTACTGGCTTATCACTGTGCATATGACCTTGCCCAGAGATCCTATAAAACATCCGGCTCCACTTCTCACCTTAACAATTACCAGTTCCTTCGCAATGCTTGTACCGAAGCTATCAGGCTTGTGAACACGGAATACGTTGCATTCACATTCCAGAACAACCTTATTCACCCTTTCTAAGTTTTGGAAGGCTATTCATTCACTTTTCTCTCCTCCGATCCAGTCCCCTCTACCTAGTCTCGAGTCTGACAATAAGTCTATCTCTGATCCCACTGTAGATGCATCTTCTTTCATTTCCTTCTTCACCTCCTGTGCCCTTCCACTCCTCTCCTCATCTTCCACATCCTCTTACTCAGCCTCCTCCTCTTCCCTCTCATTCTACCCCTCAAACTCTTCCACTGCCCTTCCCATTACCCCTGCTGCTTCTCTAAAGGCCCTTTTGGCTCTTAATTCTCAAAACAGGGCCAACCCGGTGGTGCGGAGGGTTGAGGCGCTAGACGTCACACCTCGCGTGGTGACCCGGGTTAGGGCAGGCCGGGTCGGCAGGGAAGGAAGGACTGAGCATCCCGAGGACAGCCTCCTCTCCCAGGAAGGAGGCAGAGGCGCATGCGCTTGTGGCCTCTCTTATGAGTGGAGGCACGGGCAAGTGCAGAGCTGATGTCTAGGGATGGCAAGTAACGTCGGCGGTGACGCCATGGTGTCTGGGTGCATACCACTCCCTCAAGAACAAAGGAAAATCACTCTGCAGGCTTCAGGAAGACACAGCACCAAAGCAGGCCCCTAACTGCTCCCACCTGCCTGGTCCTGTGGTCCCAGAGGAAACCAGAATTGTTTGGGGTGTAAGCCCACCCCACCTCATCCCCGCCCGGGTAGAAGAACCGTGGCTCCATGGGGGTAGACCGGAGGACTCAGGTAGGATGGCTGAAGCGGGGGCAGACTTCATGGGTGCTCCTGCTGATTTATTTTATTTAAAGTTTGATGACCGGGTAGGCCCGCTGAGACACACAAGTCCGTTTTTCAGGGGCGATCCGGGGAATAAACAAACACATTCCAAGCATGGTAAGCAAAGACAGCACTGGACAGAGACATATTTACAGGAAATAAATATACAGCATATATTCAGGATGTCAGGAGCAGGCCATGATTACAGCTGGGACTGGCCATGCTTACAGGTGGAAATTGCATAAATAACAGTACATGATAAGCAAGTAAGTTCAAGGGTAATTATGAAACCATAATGAATGCCAGGAACAGACAATCTTTACAATTAGTATTAGGGAGAGTCAATTATTATAGGGACAGTGATACATGATCAGGTAGTATGTACAGAAATGTGAACAAGCCTTGTAGAAGCCAACAACCTGAACAATATAAAATGTTATTTATAGTGAGCCCAAACAAACTTGTACAATATAAAAGATTCTATATACAGAGAAACACTACATATGATACAAATAGCTACATAGAGAACATCCAAGGATGCTGGGATTGGGAAGCAGGGGAGTGGGAGAGAGAAGGTGCAAAGGGGAGCTGGACTATTCAGAGGAGAGTCAGTTGCAGTTACTGTTGCATACAGGAAGTGGGAAGAATATCTCCTTAAGGCGTTTTTTGAAGAGGGGAAGAGTCTTACACAAGAGTATGGTGTGGGGGAGGTTATTCCATTTTTGGGGTATGGAGAACAAGAAAGATCGCTGGCCAATTGTTAAGAGAGGCCTAGGAAGATTTAGAAGTGAAAGGTGGAAGGATCTAAGGTTCCTACGGAGGGGTTTGGTGGTGAGCAAGTTCGACATGGTAGGAGGCGAAGGAAGATGGACAAGTTTGAAAGTGGTACAAAGCACAGGGAAGTCCTGTTTGGCCTCAAAAGATGGCCATCCAAGGGTGTTAAGTACACCACAGTGGTGGGCACGAGCCAGGGCCTTGGCTGCAAAGCAAGCAGTTCTGTGGTAGGCTGCCTTAAGTTTTGCCAATAGTGGTTTCTTGGCAGAGTGGAGTATTGGGGCACCATAGAACAGGCCAGGGAGGAGGGTAGCTGTGGCAACAGTCCACCGGGCTTGGTGCATAAGGCAAGGAGCAGTTCAGTATAGAAGGCCAATCTTTTGGTTGGTTGCCTTAATCACATTAGTCGTGTGAGTATCAAAAGACAGGTGCTCATCGAGTGTCAGACCCAGATATTTAAAGGAGTTGACCCCTTCAATCCTTACCCTGGAGGAGAAAGTGACCTCAAGTGGAGGTTGTTGGTCCATGTTGAAGGAGGTGTGCCGGAACAATAAGGACTTAGTTTTCTTGGTGTTCAGCACCAACAGGTTCTCTCAGAACCAGGTTTCTTTTCAAGATCAGAGCTGATGCAGGAAACATCGCTGGATGATCTGTATAGAATGGCACCATCAGCGTAGAGTTGAATTGATGCCCCCCTGTGAAAGGGGGAGCAGACCCCCCCCTTTCTTTTGTCCGTACTTGTTTGTCTCATGGAATGAATGCGGTCTGCGTGTTTATGTCTGTCCATATTATTTTTGTCCATGGTATTTATGAGTAAATAGTGAGTAATAGCCTGGCCATCTATTACACACTGTTTACTTAGAATGTTAACACTGTATCTGACTTGGGTGCCATATGTTTTCTTTTCCCCAAGACCCCCTTGATAAGGTAACTCTTTAGGCACAGTTTTATTTTTTTAGCGTAATGCTACAAAGCCCCCCCACCCCATTGTAGTAGAACGTTGCCGCTTTATGTACTCCTATCCTCTTCATTTCCTGAATGCATCAGATAAAACAAATAAAGAAAACATAGCTTTTAGTCAGGTTAGTCCCGAGAAATACGGACTATTAGAAATGCTATTTTTCTGCCCATTTTAGCTCCGTACCCAAAGATATTCAATTTACCGCTCTGCGGACTCTCTCCTTGGGCTGTAGTTGCTTGAAATGCCCGACGAGTATGGGTCAATTTGGTGTCCCTTCTCCCTTCCTAAGCTAAAGTCTAGTCATGAACAAAAGAAGTCCCTTTCTTTTAATAAAATGGTAGGAGATTGTAACGTACTCCCCGAAGTGTCTTTGACTATTAGTTCCATCTTGAAAGTGCGCACAGTCGATGCCGCTGCACTTTCCGCTTTCGAACTTTAAAAGGTTTACAAAAGAACGGGATGAATTGTTTAAATTTCTGTTCCCTTTACAGTTCATTAGTTGATTTAGTTACCTGGAAGGATCTTATCTGAGGTATTCTTATTTTCTCTTCTTGTTTGGATCAAATTGATATCCTAGACGCGGTTTGAGCATGAGACTTGCCCAGCTCTCCTGCTTTCTAAGAGCCGGCCGGCCCTTTTCATCCTCCTTTTATGCCGGAAAGCTGGGGCGGGATCTCTCAGCGTTCTAAAAACTGTTGTACCAGAATAAAATTTCTTGAGAGACAAGTATTACTTTAGGAAATAACAAGCATTAATTGATTAGGACGTCTAGGATGAAATAAGATTATTTTGAAATGCTTAAACAATATATGATTGATTGCTAAAGGAACCAATCCTGTTGTACTGCACCCTTTATATGCCAGGCTTTTTCATGTACAGATTCAGATGGGATTTGGATGCTGTATTAGAAGCATCTCGGAGACGGTAGTAAAGGAATGTACTTCCCTGTCCTATGCCTGTATAATGGAATGAAGGCTATAGAAGACCTGCATTTGTTTTGTTGTTCAGTTTGTTTTTTTTATTTTTGTGTTTTGAATTCACTGGTGGTTCCAGCAAATAAAAGATCTGTTAAAGATATCATCTCTTCTGTCAAGCATCCATTTGTTACCCTAGCCTTCCACAGCCCCCCCACACACACACAGTTCGTCGGAAGGTCATTTATAAAGACTGAGAATAATAGAGGCCCCAGAATTGATCCCTGGGGGACCCAGTCAGTGACAGGAGACAGGGATAAGGTTCCAGCCCACTTAATGCATTGAAACCTATTGGATAAGTAGTTTGAGACCCAGGAGACAGAGTTGTCGTCAAGGCCGAGGGAATGGAGTTTAGTGATTAGACGAGGGGTGACTGACAAGATCAAAGGCCTTGTGAGATCAAAGAAGACTGCCCCAGTGGCTTTACCTTGATCCATAGCCTGGAGAATGTCTACTGTAACACGTAGGGGAGCAGAGTCCGTCCCATACAATTTCCGAAATCCATGTTGGTAGACTGTGAAGGCATTGGTTTGCTCCAGATAGGAGTATAGTTGGTTATATAAGACTCTTTCTTGAATTTTAGTAATAGGGTATAGAACAGAAATTGGTCTGTAGTTTTCTACTAGGTTGGTAGGGCCGCTTTTTATGGACTGGGACAAAAAAAGCAATTTTCCACTTGTCTGGGATAGACTGAGTGAGGAAGGATCTGTTTATAAGCAGGGTGAGCGGATGGGTGAGTGCAGGTACCCCTAATTTTAGAAACTTTGGGTGGAGGGAGTCAAATCCAGATGATCTGTCAGGGTTCAGAGACATTAGAAATTTAAGGACCTCTGTAAGTGAGGCGAGTTTAATATGGAATTGTGGGTGGGGAACATCAAGGCGAGGCTTGTGCAACTCTGGGCCCAAAGCAGGGAGGTTGACCTTGTAGGGGTCAAGGTCAGTGAAGAACAAGTTCATACCGGTGGCTATCTCCAACGGTGTGTTTAGTTCAGAACCTTTCACACTCATAGATTGGGGGGTGACCCGTACGTTGCCTTTAAGGAGGGGAATTCATTTGCTTCCAAAAGCCTTTGGGGTTGGCAAGCTGTCCTACCTGTAAACACTGGAGATGCTTTCTTTTGGACTAGGAGATTTTAGTCTTACATTTGTTGCGTAACTGTCGATACAGCTGCCAGTGTGAATGGAGTCTACAGCTTTTGTAGACTTTCCATGCTTTGTCTCAGGAACACGAGGTGTCTCAGCTCCTGGGTGAGCCAAAGAGAGCGATTTCCTTTAGCTCTTCTTGTTCTGAAAGGGTCATGCAAGTCAAGAATGCAGGTAAGAGTACTGATGAGACATTCTAGTGCCTGGTTTATGTCAGGGAGGGAGATTATCGAGGTCCAGTTGGCTGAGGCAATACTTTGCCAAAAGGTTCCAACATCAAAGTTAGTTAGGGCCCTAGTTTTGTGGATTTTTGGAGGAGGGTGTGGGGAATTGTTCTTCCAGACGCAGAAAGTTAGGGAATGGTCGCTTATCACATCGGGGAGGGCTCCAGCGGCCCTAATAAAGGATCTGTTGTTGGTAAGTATCCAGTCTAGAAGACTGTGCCCGCTTGACTTCATATTTAGCCTAGCAGGTTTGTCCAGGAGTTGCTCTAGTTTTGCCTCTAATAGGACAGCTTGGTACTGAAAGTTACTGGTTCCTAGCCAGTCAAGGCTGAAGTCGCCACAGAGTATAGTGACATTGTGAGGAAGGGTGTCCAGGCTATTGAAGAAATTAATATAGGCTGTGGATGTTATATTTGGAGATAGGTATATGTAGCCAATAGGTGCTCAACTTGGCCAAGGGTGAGCGTGATAAATATATGATCAGCTTCCAGGTTGATGTTTAAAGCTAATCTCTCACTGACAACCAATCCAGACGTAGTGTATATCAGGGCCCCCAACACCCCTCCTGGAGGGCCAATTGTGGCGGATTGAGGAGAAACCAGGGAGCGCAATTTCGTGATCCTGGATATAGGGTTTTAACCAGGATTCAGTTATACATAAAACAACAGGCATGTAATGTTGGATCCAGAGTTCCAGCTCTGTAGGGTTTTATTTAACTCTAAAAACTGATTAGCATTTTGATCATAAAAGTGCTAGAACTTTGTGAAAATGAATAGCTCTTGCTTCACTGTGTTTAACAAACACAGCACTTCTAGAAAATCTATATAAATACTTTCTGTACAGTTAGTATCGTCCCAAGATAAAAACTGCTAATCAATTATTTAAAACCCTGCTCTGCCATTTTTCCCTTAAGACTTTGTACGTTTAAGTGAGCTATTTTGAGCCCTTTTGTGTCAGACCAGTCAAGGCATAAGGTTAGGACAGTGCCTTTACTAGTGGTGGGTTTTGTCTCGTGCCTCAGACTAGGCCCAGGGTTTAATTCAATGTCACCAGATAACAGTAAGAAACACAGACAGGACTGAGGAGAAGGAAGGCCGTAAGGTGACTTGTGTCTTTTCTTGGGCTGATGAACAATGAGAATGGTTTTAATACATTGGACGTGGGCCAGAAGTTGTAGGTGTGGTAAGGGCTCATACTGAAGGTGGAGTGAGAACTTTTTGTGGTCGAGTAACAAAAGGTCACTCACAGAGTGGAGTAATGTGCATTTAGTTACTTGGTGCCCCGCAGCCAACTGCAGATGTACCAGGCGGGACCAGTAGATGAGCAGTCTCTTGGCGCAATAAAGGAATAGCATTTTTGAAATTACTATGCACCCTAGCAACCGGGTGGAGATATGCAGGGGGTGGGTAGTAGGAGATACACTATGCCAACAAGAGTGCTAGTGCAAAAAGTAGTCTTTTCCTCATTTAGGGATTAAAAAAAAAATAAAAATAGACATTGCAAACGGTGCGGGGGCTCCCTTGGGTATGATGAGGTTAACCAGTGACACAAATGCCCTTTAACTAGCACTGCCTGGCTCTCTCACAGGGTTATTTTCCCATAGGGAGGGATGGGCACAAGTGCTCCTTAGCCTACACTGTCGTCTTGTACCACAGGGTTAGTTTCCCTTTGAGAGGGAGGGAACTGTGTCCTCGAAGGACAGGGGGTGGGTCAAAGAAAAGTATTTAATAAAGGAAGTGTGGGGGGGGGTAGCAGGGGCGGATGAAATATTCAGTCAGATCGAAACAAGCAGCTGAAGACCGAGCAGCTCACAGCAAAGCCAATGAATTGCAAGTAGCAGCATTTGGCTCAGGAATTCTTTGTGCTCCAAAATTGAAAGTCTGCTGTAACGTGTTGACTTCCTCCAACCGCAGGGAGGAAGTATCATCCTGTCGGGGAGAGTGAGTTCCCTTGTTGGCTTCTTCCGACCGCAGGGAGGGGGTATCACCCTGTCAGGGGCAGTGAGTTCCCTTGTTGGCTTACTCCGACTGCAGGGAGGGAGTGTCATCCTGTCGGGGCAGTGAGTTCCCTAAAGAAAAGGAGACAGAGGTGAGGATTAAAACAGAGAAACTAGGGGAAGGGGAAAACAAGAATAATTCAGGCTCAAGAAAGGGGGTTGAACAAAGGAGTCCTTGCTGGTGAAACTACTGCGTTGGCAACCCAGACCTCGAGGCAGCACAGGGACAGGGGCAGGGGCAGGGACAGGATGCGGAGCTTGCACAGATGGGGGTTGATAAATAGAAATTTCAAATAAAAATAAATTCTCACAACAGTGGTAGTCTGGTGGTCCTGACTCTAGACTAGTCCTATTTCTCTCTGCTCAAGCCATTGCCCTTCCTATTACCCATCTTCTTAACCTCCCCTTCTCCTGTGTGCCCAGCTTGTGGAAGTTAGGTACTGTCATCCTGTTCCCCAGTAACTTCTGACCTATTTCTCTCCTCCCCAGTTTGGCTAAGCTCCAGGAACACCCCCGCCCCGAAAAAAAAAAAACTCTCCCCTTTTCTAGACTCAACCTCCTTCTTCACTTATTTCCAGTGTGGCCTTAGAAAGCTTCATTCCACTTCCTGCTCCCTCCTCCAGCTCACGGATGCTATCCTCTCTGGCAAGGATCAGGGATTTGTCATCACAGGTATTTCCATCAACTTAGGCAAAGCTTTTAACACTGTAGTCCATCCCATTCTCCTGGACAAGCTTACGGCAGCTGGCCTCTCAGTTTCTTCAGTTGAAAGCTTCCGCTCATGAGGGCAGGCCGCAAGCTGTCCGTATTGGAGATTCCCTTGTTCCCCCACTCCCCATCAGCTCAGACATCCCATTGGGCTGTCTTGGGCCCAGTTCTTTTCTCCATTTTTCTAAATGACCTCCCCAAAGCCTGCTCTTCTGTGACAATACATACGTACACAGATTATAAGGTTGGCTCCTCAGTCTCGGACCTCACAAACCAACTCTAGCTGGACGTTATCTTGGAACCCATGTTGGATGTTGTTAATCAGTTATCCCTCAATGCTAGGAAAAACAGCCTTTGACCTTTGACACCAGGCAAAGACTTACTAGAGTCCTAACCAGGGCTCCAGATAAGGGGAGTACCAACCTGTTTTACTCATCTCATTTTAGGAAATACTCTTCACAACATTTTTTGAATGAGTACCAGTACTCAACCAGCATATGTAAATACCCCACACTCCACAAAACAGTACTTTATAACATAACTGGTAATTCAAAAGGAGCAGTTTTTTCCCCATATTTACAGCACTTGTATGCATCTTGGTTTCATTTTACTCACTATATTTTAAAACTAATGAGTAAATTACTCCTGTCTGCCAACATTATCTGGAGCACTGTTGGCACCTGATTAATTCTCATCTAGAAAAAAAACTACGTTGTTTTTAAAAATGTACTCCTCACTCCAGGGCTTGACAAATTTTAAAATTAGGTACTTGTCCACGGACAAGTGGCTTGTCCAAAAGTAGTTGTCCCAGTGCTTGAGTTGGTAGTCCCGGTGTAAAATGGCATATTTTTAATGGAAAGTATCAAACTACAGAAAACTCAATGGATTTATTGTAGTATGTTATTTAGTGTTGAAATAGACAATAAGAAGAATAAATAATATGATTTTATTTTTGTCAGCAGCATGGCAAGGCTGCGAGCACAGACAGAATTAGCATTAGCAGCAAGGAACTGACAGCAAGTGTGGTTGCAGCAGCAGCAGCAGCACAGAGTGCCAGCCTGCAGCACAGTGAGAACATCATTACAACAGAGTAGCAGACACAGCATCAGCATCGGGAAAAGTTACAGGAAGCCTGAGCTTGCTCCAGCCGGAGCATCATATTCAGTCATGTCGTCATCAAGACTAGTGACAGCCTAAGGGACATTTTTGCGTGAATCAGCAGAACTAGTAGTTGAACTAGCATGACCATGAATGCGGCGTGTGCCAGGACCAGATAGTAGCCAGTGGTTGATAGCTTGATCCGGATCAAAGCTGTCTAATGCAGGGCCTTCAACTGCTATATGCAGAAGTGACTGGAGTGTGTCATCAGCCAAACTTGTTCTTATTTTTGTTTTTATAAGATTCTGAATGGAGAATACTCTCACACATTTAGCAGTAGACACACTCATAGCCAGTAACATTTCTACTAGGTCAAGGATGTGAGCAAGCTGGGCAGGTTTCTCCCGTAGTAGTCGTGAATACACTTGCAGATATGGCTTGTCAACAGCAGACTTAAGCATTGCTTTTAATGCACAATACTCCCTTTTTATACTGGTTACATGATCTTCAGAAAAAAAGTAGTGAAAGTAGTCTAATAAATTACTTAAATCAGTTGTGCCAAATTGTGCAAGTTCTTCTTGTGACAGATCAAAATTTTTGAAATCCAAGCAAATGAACCATTTTAGAGGTTCTTCCGAGAAATTCCGAAAATGCTGATCAATGTAAGATACTGCTGCATCTATTAAACTGTGCAGCTGTGTATCAGTCGTAAAATTTACTTCTGGGCAGTTCCCTTTGAAAGTAAAAGGAATAATCTTGTCCTCACTGCCACGTTTTGAAATGAGGTAGTTCATGCATTTCTCTGCAGGATTATATTGGTTCAGAAATGATGTCATAAACTTTCCAGGTCTTGTTTTTAGCTCAGTCAACTGGAGTAAGCAAGTCTCAACGAGTTGGGGGACTTCTAATATTAGTAGGTCATCCTTCTGAAATTCAAGTGATAAATTTTTCAATATTGGCAGAAAATCTTGAAGAATAAACAATGATTTAACAAACTGTACTGCGTGCGCATCTCTTAGAAGTGCCTTTGCTTTGGCCCCATCATCACCAGCAGAGTTTGACACACGTTCAAGATGCTGAATTACTGTAGGCAGGTTGACTTGAACAATGTTCAAGATGCTGAATTACTGTAGGCAGGTTGACTTGAACAGCATGAACTGAAAGCGTCTTACTTGCAAGCCAATGCACTTGCTTTATTGCACTGAAATGAGCCAACTCGGTGTGTACGACATCTGCTATTTCCTGCAGTTCCCGAAGTTTCTTGGGGCTGTAGTGGTAAAATTTAAAAATTCCTTTCAAGGTGTTTTCTACTTTTTGAACAAAGGAATTTTTTTTCATGACGTCGAGAACTGCTAACTCCAGTTTGTGGCTACATGAATGCATGGGTATTACAGTGGGGACATGTTCTCGGATTTTTGCTATGGTGCCACCTGTATGGCCCATCATCACACTGGCACCATCAAAGTTGGCACATACGAGAACTGGTCCAGGTCTGCTCACATCGTTAAGGTCTGCAAAAGAAAGATCAACAGACTCAAGTGCAGAGGTTATTGCTTTAAAACTCCATCTCGTGAGAATATTCAAGAGATACAGCTTAATTAACACAGTTGTAACTTTTTTTTCGCGCCATCAACAAAACGAAGGAAGATATTTTCCCACTCTACAATGCTTGCATCTGTACTGCCATCTGCAAGAACGTAATCTAATTTTGTATTTTGATAGTCTGGATCTGTGTTGTAGACATGCCAGCTGATATTATGCTACAGAAATCTCTGTCCGCTTACTCATTTATGCTAATTGCTGCCAAGTTTAACCCATTTTTTTCTTGCAATGTGCAAAGCCACTCCATATCTGAGAAAGGACATAAATTTTTAGCCAAGGAATATGCGGTGTTAAATAAATGCCTCATTTTATTTTTGGTGACTTCCTCCATCTGAGAAAATGCATGATATATTGCAGTTTCAGATATGTTAAAATTGACTGCATGTTGATCAGTTTTGTGATTATGCTGGTTTGCACAAATTATATGTGGATTTGATTTCTCATGGGCTCTCACGGACTCAATTCTGAAATTATTTGAACCAGTAGCAAACACGTTAGGTTTTTTTGAATAAGCAGGAGTCGCAAGAGGATATTTCTCACAGGCAGAGCAGTACATGACGATTTTTGGTCCTCATACCTAACCAGGTAAACTGATTTAGCCAGTGATGCTGAAATGTTGAACCCTTTTTTCAGCATCATATTTTTATCTTTGCTTCTTTTCTCAGTGTTTATTTCCTCATCATAAAAATGAAAGGTTGCTTTACCTGTACTGAACCAGAATGTGATGGCACTGAACTGCTGCTACTGTTATGCTCACTCGTTTCAGAAACTAGTACGGTCAAGTTAGACTGATGCGCCTGTTATGTCTGCAAACACAGACCCAGACCGAGAACATTGGTCGTTTTTTTCCTGACTACTAGTAGGGCCGGGGCTGGTTGGGGCTGGCTTTCAGACTGTGAAGAAGGCTCAGGGTCAGGCTCTTTACTTTTTGTTTCCGATGAAGATTTTTTCCTGTCCAAAGGAAAATCAGGACAAACAAGCAACACAAGCAGCTCACCTGAGGAGCTAAGGAAGCCGAATCTCAGCCTGATAACTTTCGAGGTAAAGAGAACCTCTTCTCTTCGTCTGGACGCCTGCAGGGGGCTGCTACCTGATGAACACATATTTTATGAACTTTGTTCTCGTTCACCACTGGGTGGGCTTGTTATTTGCTTCTCTTTGTGCTACTAATGCTGAAGTGTAAAGCTAGGGACTCACTGGTGCCCTAGAGTTGCCTTCGATTATACCTTAAAGCCAGATATACCAAGCAACTAATATAGAGCTGACTTGTTTAATATTGTGGTATTGGATCTAATTGCTGATTATACTTAAAGCCAGATATACTAAGCAGCTAATATAGAACAGACTTGTTGAATACTGTGGTATTGGATCTAATTGTGCTTGTAACTGAAGGTATTAGGATAACTGGGTCCTAGTGTGACCTCATTTTGGAATAGCCCTGTTTGCTTAGGTGGACTCCTTTGTGAAAGTCACAACATATTCTCCAGCTGCATAGTAATGAGAGGCTTTGTTTTCTCCACTACATGGCAGCCACCCAAGCTAGGCACTCGGGACAAACAAGCAACACAAGCAGCTCACCTGAGGAGCTGAGGAAGCCGGATCTCCAGCCTGATAACTTTCAAGGTAAAGAGAGCCTCTTCTCTTCGTCTGGACGCCTGCAGGGGGGTGCTGTCAATTTAAGGATCCACCCCGTGACATCACATCCGGTGACATCACGTCCTGTTGCCCAAAACCTATCTCCCCACTTTCCTATTTGCAGGTTATACCTGCTGGCCACTAGAGGGACCTATGCTACTTCCTACTCCTACCTGTACAGTACTACTTCCCTTGGATCTTGCTCACCACAATGTATTGGCCCTGCCTCACGCTCTGCCTGTGCCTATCCCCACTAGCAGTGCACTTGCCCACTTACCCATCTGCTACTCCGCACTGTGCCCTGGCACCCCTCCCTCCCCTTGCTCCTGAACCTGCTCTCCTGCCCCTTGGGACCTCTGTGTGTCTCGGTCCTCCCTGCCCTCCCCCTAGCTTCCTCCTCACCTCAGGCACATCTGGGTGTCTTCTTATTCTTGCCTTCCTTCCTGTACCACCTGCCCACCCCTGCTCCTTAGCCTCCCCCATGTCAATCGTAGAAAAACCTCTCACCATCTCCCAGCCAGCGTGTTAGTCCATCTACTCCTGTCAGGAACATTCATCCAACCCTGGCCCGGTTCCCAGGAGCTCCCCGACTAGCACCACAGGCCTATGCATGGTCTCCATGAATATCTGTAGCCTCCTAAAAGTTTGACTCACTACAATGCCTGGTCACATCAATTAACCCTGATGTCATCGCTCTGGTTGAGACTTGGCTGTAATCCTCCCCGACTCCTAGTCTCCCTTCCTGGTTTCACCTTCTTCCGTCTGACCGTGTTGGGAGGAGGCGGGCGGCTGCGCTTATTTATGTCGAAGAATCTCTCCTGTACTAGCTCCTGCCTGCTCCCATCCTGAGACTCCGGGGCCCAGGCTACGCTGAAACTAACCCGACCCTTTAAACGGACCCCTTTTTCTGACTACTGCATACGTGCCCCCCAGGGACCAAACGCAGGCCATTGCCTCTCTTACAGAATACCTTTCCTCACTACCTCCTTCCGCTGATCAAATTCTGGTGGGTGACTTAAATGTCAACTGGCTCAGCCCCTCCTCCTCCTCTACCCGAGACTCCTTTTCTGCAATAGACCCAACGCAAGTAGTTACCCACCCTACCAGGACTAACCCCAAGAGAGGCTCCAGTACCCTGCTTGATGTGGTACTCACCAACCGCCCTAATTGGATCCCCAATGTACAAGTCCTCCCAGACTCTCTCAGTGATCACTCCCCCATTCTATTCCACTGGTCATCCTCAGTCACCAAACCCACAGCACAGTCCACATGCCGGCGGCGTCTAATACCTGGTGGACTGATAAAACTTAAGGAACTTCTGTCCCAAATTGACTGGTCTCCTATACAGGCAACTCCTGACATCGACACAGCTCTCTCCTTCTTTACCGGACTTTTAATAATGCCTGTGATATTTTGGCCCCAATGTTGACCCACCGTTCTAAAAGGCAGAATGTCCCCTGGGTAACCCCAGCTTTGATCCACCAACTCAAACATAGGGACAACCTATGGCACCGTGCCATTGAGACTGGCCAGCCCAGTGACAGGCAGTTATATGCTGCCCTAAACAAATTTCGAGCCCATCAGAAAGGCCAAGTCTGAGCACTATCGGTCCTCACTCACTGCCTCATGGGGAACCCTAGAACCTTCTGGGATAACATTAAACAGTTAAATCGGATGCACACTCCCCACCCACCCACCCACCCAGATCAACATTAATGGCATGATCTCCTCAGACCCAGCCCTCATAGCCAACCACCTCAACACCTCATTCACTGATCTAGCCCTATCCTCCCTACAAATTTTTTGCCCTCCTCCCCCAGCACCTGCATGAATCTTCTCGCCTTATTTTCTCCTCCGCGTGTTTCTGCCCAAGAACTTAGGCCGCACCTTGTCACTGCCCTCAAGAGTAATAGTACAGGCAGTGACACCCTGGATCCGTGTATCCTACAGCTGGTCTTAGACACAGTCCTTACCCGATCACGTGCCTCATCAACCACTCTCTTTGCCTGGGGAAGGTTCCAACTGCCTGAAAGTCGCCACTGTCACCACTATCTTTAAAGGTGGTGATAGGACTGTAGCTGAAACTATCGGCCAATCTCCATTCTCTCTCTCTCCAAGGCCTTGGAAAGTGGTGGCCTCTCAAATCTCTGACTACCTCTCCACCCACAATGTTCTATGTCCTGAGCAGCATGGCTTCCGAGCGGGCCACAGTACCAACACAGCCCTCCTAGAGTTCTCCAACTTTTCCACTCCTCCTTAGACACTGGTTCTCTGGCTGGATGCGGTCTTCACTGACCTCTAAAAGCTTTCGACATGTCTCCCACCCTCCTTCTTGATGCCCCTTAGTCTCTGGTTTTGCTGGGGCCTATCTCCTGGTGCACCAGTTATCTGTCCTGACTGCTCACAGCGTGTAAAAGTAATGGGACCTACTCAGACATCTGTCCCATCTTTCTGGGGTTCCCCAGGGCTCCATTCGGCCCCTTACTATTCTCCTTTACCGTAACACCCTTCCACTCTTGCTAGGGAACATTCTATCTCGCTGCTGATATGCAGTCATCTTTGCCTCAAGTCGTAACCCTATTGCCCTCTAGGACTCGCTGCAGAAGTCCTTCGCTGAAGCCGAGGGCTGGTTCAAGGAACATAGATTGGTGATAAGTCTTAAAAAAAACAAAAACCATGTTCTTCACTCATCCTCAAAACAAGTCCTGCAACTTCAAACTCCTCATTCACTCTGGGTCCTCTTTCCCACTTGAACAAGTTTGCTCCTATAAATACCTAGGGATCCATTTTGACCCCTCCCTCTCCTTCCATGGACACATCGCTGCCCTAGCCACTGCCACTAATATCCGATTGGGCATCTTACATCGGTATAAACACTGCCTCCCCCCAGAGGCTCTTCAACTCGCAGTCACCGCCTCTATCCTGTCCCTAGTGGACTCATGGACTGCGGTGTATGGTGCTGCTGATCGAGCCGCACTCCATAAAATTACACTACTCTGAATAAGGCCTGCAGGTTAATTACTGGGGCACCTAGGCTAACACACACCTGTCTACTGCACGCTAAAGTGCTGGTACTTGATCTTGATGAGCCTCAAATATCTGACCTGTACCCTTACAAAAAGACCCTCCTTGGGCTATCCCTGCCAGGATTGACCACCACCATATGCCGCTCTGTCCCACTAGTTCATACTGGGACCTCTGGAAAACCTCTAGTTATCCCTAGAGCTAGGACCTCATGGCCAAAGAGCCTTCAGCTTTGGGGCCCCTCCTGGTTCAACACACTGCCCCTCCATCTCCAAGCTCCAACTATATCGTGCTTCAAAACTTTCCTTACGTAACCACCTTATAACACTGAAGCTGTAATTGCCACTAGTCAAAGCCGTACTCAATGAGCTTATGACAAAGCTTACTACTAAGCTGCTAAGGACAACATAACTCTGGTATTGTTTGCATCAATCCTACCTGTACCAGCTTGTTTGTATCTATGTCTTAAGCTACTGTTATACTGTGTTGTACTGTTATACTGTGTATTTTCGTTTGTCTTACTGTGACAAGGTACCTTTGTAAATGAGCCTATGGCTCAAAGGTTTTCCAAACTGCTGTTTAAATAAATAAATAAATAAAAATAGAGTAGCTTGCTTTGGCTTATTTTGTTGCATTATTTTAACTGTCTTCTCTGCTGGAATTGTGAAATAAACTAATAAAGATTGTTGTATTATTGTACACAATATTGTACACAATAAAATTCTATTTTGTGTTATCTTTGTGTGTGTTGTGTTACTGTAATTTTTTTTACCTTAAGCTGTTGTGCTTATGCAGCACTACAAGAGAGCAAAGACAGAGGTGGGTAGGTGGGAGGGCTGGGTCCAGAGCGGACGGAGTACTAGTGAGAAGTACTTTTTCCTTCTCAGGGCAGGTTGGTCTCACAGCAACACACAAACAAACACTTCCACCAGTGTAGCTAGTACTGGTAGGTTTATTTTATTTTTTTCGGTGTCCCCAAAAATGCCTTTTCCCTTCTCAGGTCAGGTTTGGCCTCACAGCCGCACACACATACATCTCCACCAAAAGTACTAGCTGGGGTTTATTATTTTCTTCTGTGTAGTGTCACTGTCACTTTTCACACAAAAAATGTTTTTCCCTTTCCCCTTCCTATAGTATATTTCTAAGAAAGAAGTCCACAGTTGTTCCCAAGTTCCTGTACCCTCTCCTCTCAGGGCAGGTTAGGTCTCGCTCACCGCCCACTGCCCACTGCCACACACACCTCCACCAAGTACTTGGTAGGACAAACAAAGTACTAGCTAATAAGTTTATTTAAGGTAGCTATCTTTTTTTTTTGGGGGGGGTATCAATCTCTTTTTATACTACGACTGTTTACTTTATTAAGTATTCAGTTCTTTCCCTTCCACAATTTCCTCTACTCTACCCTTAGGCTCTCAGGGCAGGTTCGGTGGTCTCACACTGACGGCCCCTGCCAAACACTGCACACACACCTCCTCCACCAATGTATGTAGCAGACTGCAGTAGCAGCTAGGTTAATTCAGGTTTTTCTATAGCTCAGAAAAATGCTTTTAGTTTTACCTTTTATTCCTATAATTTCAGTTGTTCAGGGACAGTGGGACCGGTCTAGGCTAGCTAGGAATAGGTGTGGTGTATATAAGGTTAGGTAAAGAGGGCTAAGGAGGTTTATAGTTTTCTTAGTTCAGTTGTTGTGTACTTCACATCACACACGCTCTATCTAGTGGTCTTGCAGGAGGCACACATTATCAGTCAGGTCCAAGTCCCTGATCTCTGCTCTCTCAGGGAAGGCAGGCTTGTCTCACAAACACACACCCCAACCCTTATCACACGATTATTATTGAAATGTTTAGTAATTCCACAACTTAAATTCAACACACAATCCCTTCCCCCACTTAGAGTCTCATGTTTTTTTGCTTTTTTATTTATTTATTTAAGAGCCGTGTATCCTTTTATTTTTCTTCACTTCACGAGTCCAAACAACACACACAGCTCCCTGAATTCAGTGTGCAGTATTTTTGCTTAGTTCTCCCTTCTTTTTTTTTTTTTTTTTTTTTTTTAAATATATAAATCAGCAGATTGTTTCAGACTTTCCACTCTAAGCAAACTCTCTCTCTCCTCTCACATCCCCTTCCCCCCAAACTACAGCCTCCTACTCTCCTGGCACTCCAAAATTCCCAATATATATTTGTATTGTATTCTAACTTCTCTCTCCTATTACTGATTTGCTAGTGACTCGCAGCAATCGGCCCCAAATACACAGTTTGACTGTGCTCCAAACAGAAACGATGTGCTCTCTGCCTCTCTCCGAGCAGCGAAATGGCACGTTTGCCAACGTGCACGGAGCTAGTGCTACTGCCACTCTGAGAGCTCCAGTCCAACCCCTAACGCAATCACTAATAGCCAGGACTGACAGGACTGTACCATCAGCTATAGGCTGCCTAGCCTGTCAGTCTGGCTATTTTGACCAGTTACGAGCGCGTTTCTTCTTGGCGCCTCCCCAAGTGTCTGCTGGTGCCCGATTGCACAGTTAATTCGAGAGTCGGGACAAGGGGGACGGTGGCGCGCAGCTGTGGTGCGGCGGGTGCGCGCATTCAACAATGCGCACAAAGACTCTCCATCTAGTGGCCAGCGAGGGAAAAGCAAGTAAAAACCTGCAAATTTTAAACTGCATCATGGTAGTCCGTGGGACAAGCAGAACTCTGGCATCTGCTTGTCCCTACATAAAAAATGGTAGTCCGGGACGTCGGGCTATAGGATTTGTCAAGCCCTGCCTCACTCCACTCTGTCCAGACATTGTACACATCTGAATTTGGTTTTACTCACCTCGCTTTCAAAATGAGGAGTACAGTACTCATCCCAGAAAATCTTATCTGGAGACCTGGTCCTCCCTCTTCCTTCATTTCATACCCTTGATAGTGCAACTATTGAAGAGGTCTCCTCCTTCAAGTAACTTGGGCCCTGTCCACACTACATCGCTCCAGCCTGGTAACGGATGCAGTGCGTCCACACCTCGGCGGTGTCCGTTACAGGACCAGCACTGTCGGTCCACACTTCGGGAGACGGGCGACCATTACGGCGGCGCCCGATCCCACAATGCAGCTCGCGCTGCGCCGGGCCTACGGGGACCGTTACCGCCCGTCCACACTACCGCCAATAGCGTTACCAAGGCAGGACTGGTTTCATAACCGTTATTGAAACCACCTCATATGTGGTTTCAACAGCGGTTGTAAGCCTATTCTGTAACATTACAGGTGTAAAATAAATCGCTCCGGTAACGGTTTGGGCACTCTGTAATGTTACAGAGGCGTAGTGTGGACAGGGCCTTGGAGTCTGGCTAAATCACCACCTAGACTTTTCTTTCATGTGGATGCTATCCATAAGAAGCTCCACCCCAGGCTGGTGGCGCTATGCGAACATACAAAACTTGCCAGCAGAAACAGGCATCGCAGTCTATCAAGTCTTAGCAAATGCACAGCTAGCACCCCTATACTGCAGCTACCCACCCCATCCCCCTCTTAGTCTCGCAAACTGCTCAGCGTTGTTTACCTAGCCCCCTTGCCCCATCCCATGCTCTTTTGAAACTTCACAAAAGAAAATTCTTCTTCCTCCATGCAGAGAAATCCACACTAAAGATTATCCTGCCCATTTTCAACTATGGAGATGTTGTTTATAGTGCTGCTCCTAAATCTACTTTAACTACACTGGATCTTCTCTTTCACTCCTTCTGTCACTTTGCCCTCGATAAACCCTTGCGTACTCATCGGTGTACCTTGTATTCTTCCCTCTCCCTCCCCTCTCTTGATGCTGGGTGCCTTACCCACAGCGTCACCTTTATCTCCAAATTTTGGTTTGGCTTTAGACTCACCCCTCGTACCTTACCCCTCCCCATCCTCTTTACTCTCTCCACAATGCTTGCTTCCACTCTTTTTGCTCTCCCTCATATGAAATCTACTGCTGGCTAAGCTGCCTTCTCATTTCGTTTACCTAAACTATAGGGTTCTCTTCCTGCTTCTGTCCGCTCTGCTCCTTTCTTTCCTGCTCTTAAGTCTCTTCTCCGTGAGTTCTCTATTCACTGCTTCAGTTGTTTCCGAGATTGGGTTTACTCTCTTCACCTGTAACTCGCCTAATTCACTGACTTCAGCACTTCCCTACTATTCAGTCACTCCCCTGTTGCTTATTTTGATAAACTGATGACTATGTAACTGTTCTTTTGTCTGTTACTGTATGGTAACTTACTGACAATTTATTCTTCAGCATTACTGTCTTGTTCATTTTGACACACTCATAACCACTGTGTGAATTTTTATGCTTTGTATTTTGTATGTTATATCTTCTATCCGTTCCCCCTTCCCCCCGAATGCATCCGGAAACGAGCAGATACAAGCTCAGTATGACGTTTCTGGTAAAACCTTTGAAATAAATAAATACATTCAATATCATACCAATAATTGCTTGGGATGTTGTTATAAACAAGCCTGACTCAAGGGCTTTCACAGTCTCTTACACAGACACACAGAATGAGATTTAACTGGCCCAGCAGATAAGGACCATATGGCCCACCAAGTCTGCCCATTTCCCTACTCACTGCTGCAGCCCCAGATCCTATTATATCTACGGCTCTCCTGCTCTGCACATCTCCAGGATACCCTTATGTCTATCCCATGCACTCTTGAACCCATGTATTGTTTTTGCACCCACCACTTCTACTGGAAAGTTGTTCCATGGCTCTATCACCCCTTCAGTGAAAAAGTACTTCCTAACATTACCCCAGAATCTTCAACCCTTCGGCCTCATATTTTTAATCATACTATCGGAATTCTAACCTTTGAGTCACAGACTCATTTGCAAAGGATCCACATCAGTACTGTAGATACAGAACACAGTGCCCGGATATTCAGACTGTGCCAGGCTGTGGCGCAAGCCTGGGCGCAGCGCAACATGGCTGCGCAGGGGCATTGACTGGGCGATATTCACCTGAGCTGCGCCATGGCACAGCATCGTTGAATAGCGCACCCTGGCCACCCGCAGTGTGCATGGCGCAGTGGCACTGCGACAGCGCAAGTGGCCAGAGTGGAGCAGGGGGATGTGCTAGCGCAAGTTCCGTTGCGCTATGCGCAACAACCGCGATATTCAAAAGTGCACATGCAAATGGGACCATAATGTATGCAAGGCACAAATGGGGCCATTTGCATGTCATTATAGCCCCATTTGCATCCAGGTGCACCAATCCCCCTCAATTTGTGCCTGGTGCCCAGCCAGCAGCGGCTGTCGGGGACCGGCGCCCCGCACAGCGGCAATGTGCCCCACAGCCCGATCGCGGGCTTAAGTATAAATATCACATCCAAAATCCCTGGTGGTCAGTGGGCTGTTGTCAGCCTGATCGTGGGCATTTGTAAGAATGAAAGTAAGTCAATATCCCTGGTGGTCCAGTGTACCGCTCGCGGCCCGATCACAGGCATGTGTAAGAATAAAAGTAAGTCCAATATTCTTGGTGGTCCAGTGGACTGCTTGCAGCCTGATCGCGGGCATTTGTAAGAATAAAACTAAGTCCAATATCCCTGGTGGACCAGTGGTACCCCCTCCCCACCACCCACTGGGCCCCTGCCGCTCCCCGGTCAGCGGCAGGCGGCAGCCGCGCCACTCACCTGCCGCCCCCGACCAACACCATAGGTAGGGCTGTCGCCTGTTGGTCTACAGCATGAGCCAATGGGCGTGCAGCCCTACCACGGTGTCAGTCGGCAGGGCGGCTGGTGGGTGGGGTGCCACCCGCCGCTGACCGAGGCAAGCAGTGGGCTCGAGTGGGCGAGGAGGGGCTCACTTCCAGGATACTGAATCAGTTTCATTCTTACAAATGCCAGCGATCGGCTGCGGCGATCAATGGACCACCGAGAGATATTGGACTTACTGTTACATGCAAATACCTGTGATTGAGCTTCGGCCGTCCACTGAACCACCAGAGATATTGAACTTACTATTCATACAAATTCCCAGCAGTCGGGCTGCGGCAATCCACTGGACCACCAAAGATATTGAAGCTTAATTTGAATCTTACAAATGCCCGTGATCGGGATGACAGTGTTCCACTGGACCACCAGGGATATAGGGCGTTACTCATTTATACGTCAGCCCGCGATCGGGCTGACAGTGGTCCACTGGACCACCAGGGAGATAGGACATTTTTATTTTAAACAGATGCCTGCGATCGGGCATGAGGCGCCGCCCGAGCTTGGGTGGCCATCCACAGGTGGCAGCTGTCATATTGCGCCTGCAATATGGCAGCTCACCTGTGAGTGGCCAACCATTATTACTGTTTTGGCTCACCTGTGTGCGGTGCAAGTAGGGGTTGTGCATGCATGGACTCAGCACATCCCGGGCTGAATATCAGGATGTGCGAATATGCGCCGTTACGCCCCCTACCTGCGCCGCATACATTACTGATGCGCTCTGGCGCATTGGGATTTGTGCCAGGCACAATCCCCATTTGAATATCGTACCATGGCGCAACAGTCCCTTTTGAATATCTGGGCCAGTATGTACACAACAGTACAAAATAAACATCTAGGACCTGGAAGACCCTGCATTCAACAGTACAGTGGATACATTAAAATACAATCCAAGTTAAATAGTTTAACCTAAATTCAAGCAAGGTCATATCCCTTCTACAGAAACACAATGACAAACTGAATATCTTGCCCCCTTGTTCTAGTGCAGAGTTTTCTCTAAAATATGCTTTCCACCTGTACCTTGTTTATTGCCCTAAGGTACCTGAAAGTCTCTATCATATCTCCCCTCTCCCTTCCTCCCTCCGTGAATATACATTAAGGTCCTGATTTCTTTCCTCATACGGTTTCTGGTGCAGTCCACAAACTATCTTCGTCGCCCTTCTCTGGACTGCCTCCATTCTGTTAATGTCCTTCCAAAGATCCAAAGATGTGGTCTTCAGAACTGGACAAAGTAGTCCAGCTGAAGGTGCATCAAGGGAGGGCAGTGGACATGGCCTATCTGGACTTCAGTAAGGCCTCTGACACTTTGCCACATAGAAGACTATTACACAAACTGGGGAATATGGGTGTGGGCAGGACAGTAGTGTGGTGGGTAGGTAACTGGCTGGGCGGCAGGACACAGAGGGTGGTGGTAAATGGCTGTCACTCCACAGAGGGAAGAGTGACCAGTGGAGTACCACAGGGATCAGTTCTGGGACCAGTCCTATTCAACATCTTCATCAGTGACATTGTGCAGGACCTAGAAGGCAGAATTTCACTGTTAAGCTGATAACACAAAGCTCTGTAACACAGTAGACACACCAGAGGTGTAGACAGAATGAGAAGGGACCTGCAGAAACTTGAAGAATGGTCAGGGTTTGGCAGTTGAAATTCAATGCAAGGAAGTGCAAGATAATGCATATGGGGCACAAAAACCCTGGCACAATATATCAGTTGGAGGTGAGAATATAGCATGCACCAAGCAGGAAAGGGATCTTGGGGTTATCATCTCTGATGACCTCAAGGTAGAAACAGTGTGACAAGGCAGCAGGTAAAGCAAATCGGATGCTGGTATGTATAGGCAGGGCATCACCAGCAGGAAAAGGAGGTCATAATTCCGCTATACAAGACATTAGTGAGGCCCCACCTGAAGTACAGTGTACAGTTCTGGAGACCATATCTACGTAAGAACATAGACAGGGTAGAGAAGGTTCAGAGGAGGGCAACAAAGATGGTGCATGGATTGCATCACAAGTCCTATGAAGACAGGTTGAAGGAACTGAACATGTACTCCCTGGAGGAGAGGAGGAGAGAGGGCTATGATAAAGACATACAAGTATCTTACAGGGAGGAACAGGGCGCAGGAATACACTATTTTTAAGCGAAAAAGATGTTCCAGGACTAGAAGGCATGGGATGAAGTTGGAAGGAGGATGATTCAGAGGAAACATGAGGAAGAATTTCTTCACAGAACGGGTGGTGGACAAGTGGAACACCCTGCCAGAGGAAGCGGTGGGGGCTGAAACAATCACGGGATTTAAGAATGCATGGGACAGACATAAAGGAATTCTGGAGGTCAGGGGTAAGGTGCAAACAGACTTCTAGGAAAACATAAACTGAACTTACAAGCTCAAATTGGCAGACTGGGTGGGCCATAGGCCCTTATCTGCTGACACTGTCTATGTATCTTTGTATCTATGTATACATTGGGTATCTACAAAAGTAAAATCTTCGCTGTTGCACTTATAACTGAATTCCTGCTTCAAAAAAAGTTTTTTTTAACAATACTGTGTGATCTCGGAGGTGATTATATATATTTGGGGGGGGGCTCTGGAAAAAAAAAAAAAGGGAACTTTTGGTAACCTTTCATGACAGACATACAGTTA
Organism: Neoceratodus forsteri; assembly: GCA_016271365.2. Lineage (NCBI taxonomy): Eukaryota > Metazoa > Chordata > Ceratodontiformes > Ceratodontidae > Neoceratodus > Neoceratodus forsteri. The sequence continues at coordinate 672,222,843 of CM028138.1, read as the reverse complement.
TGGCACCGACGATGTTCCTGTCCCCGACAGGATTCCCATTGGCCATTCCGTTTCCTGTCCACCATGACATCTGCAGCATAAACTGCAACCGCCGACAGCAGCGGAAAAATAAAAAAAATAAACAACAAGAAGTTAATGGAATTACTGTAAATCTAATGGGTTTAATTTTTATTATAATAAAGAGTTGTTTTCTAAAGCCAAGAGTGCAGGAACACTTCAACCATGTCAGCAACGGTGTACAGGATTAATTTTCTGGGGAATTAAAACATGGGTCTCGGAACTTGTTTAGCTAATCAGCAAGCAGGAAATTTCCAACCCATTTTGCATGTAACTGTAATTACATACAATGTACAACAATCATTGCGTTATTTATATAGCGCTTTTCACTATGTATCAGAGCACTGTACAAAAACAATAATAAAATCATAAAATATTAAAAACACTGATTCAAAGTTCTATAATCCATACTACTCATAAAGCAGTCGACTACAAGACAAGCACTAAATGCCAGTTGAAACAAGTAGGTCTTAAGGGCAGTCTCGAAGCTCTCCACTGTCAGGCATTCACATACCCGACGAGGCAGAGAATTCCATGGGTTGGGGGCTGCAAATGAAAATGCCCTAGAACAAGATGTTTTTAGTCATACCCTGGGAATCTCCAGCGATCCCTCGCCAGTCAAGCGGAGCAACCGGAGGGGGCAGTAAGGATGCAGGAGATCTTGCAGGTAGCCTGGTTCCAGTCTGTGTAGGGCTTTATAGGTCAGCAAGCCAACCTTGAAGGTGATCCGCCATGAAATTGGCAGCCAGTGCAGTTTGCGTAGCACAGGTGTAATACGACTGAATTGAGATGATCCAGACAAAAGCTTTGCTGCAGCGTTCTGCACCAACTGCAGGCAGATGTCAACCCCCAGAAGCTCTAGGTAACGAGAGTTACACTAGTCAAGGCGTGAAGTCACAAAGGCATGAATCAAGGTTGGCAAGTCGTCGGATGGAACTAGGTGCTTAATCCGGGCGATATTCCTCAGATGGAAAGGAGAGGACTTATCGACGGCAGACACCTGAGAACTAAGTGTCAAACCGTCTTCAAGAATTACCCCCAGACTTTGCACCCGTTCAGGTCGGTAACTGGGACCTTCCAAGCCAAAGTCTTGAAGGACACCCAGTCTCCGACCTCTCTATCCGGCGACCAGGATCCACCACCACGTCGGAATTAAGCTTCAACCAGCTGGAATTCATCCAGTCCTGGATTTCTGTCAGGCAGTTATTAATGACCGAGAGCACACTATCCTGGTCGGGTGCAAAGGACAGATAGAGCTGTGTATCATCTGCACAACAGTGAATCTCAGCCCATACCATCGCACAATATCTCCTAATGGCAGCATATACACCGCGAACAACATGGGGGACAGCACAGAGCCCTGCGTCACCCCACAGGACAGAGAGAACACCTCAGAGGAATAAACCCTCGAGACCACCCTCTGTGATCTACCAATGAGGAATGAATGAAACCATCTGAGGACTGTACCAGACAGGCCACAGATGGCACGCAGGGGATCCAGCAGCACCCCATGGTCCACAGTGTCAAAAGCTGAAAAGACATCAAGAAATACCAAGATGGTACGGGATCTCTGATCTCTCTCAATCAAGAGATCACTGAGCACCTGAACCAGAGCAGTCTCAATACTATGCCTTTTATGAAATCTGGACTGGAGAGGATCATAGATGTCACGGATGGCAAGATGGTTCTCCCAACTGTAGCACCATAACCTTCTCAATAACCTTGCCCGCAAAGGAAAGATTAGAGATTGGACGGTAGTCAGTGGGACAGTCTGGGTCAAGTGAGAATTTCTTGAGAAGGGGAGTCACTTCTGCTTCCTTTAGAGAGCAGGGAAGCTCACCCATCTCCAGTAAGCACCAGGCTATTTCCGCAAGGACTGGCCCGATTACATCAACACAGCCTAATAAAAGACGAGTAGGGCCCAGATCCAAACTACAAGTGGTTGGGCACATATCTTTGAGAATCCACATGACATCCTCAATCTCCAGCCGATTGAACGCCACCCAGCAAAACCGAGAGGTCGCAACTTCCAGCCAACCACCATCCCCCCCCCCCCCAACCTGGAACAAAATGAACGGATCTCCGACCTGATGCTGGCAACCCTATCAGCAAAGACTTGAGCAAACTCCTCACACTTTTCCTGAGAAAATGCTCTCCAAACTTGTACACAGGCTGGATTGCACAGTCTGTCCGCAGTTCAAAAGAGCCGAGCTTGTTGATTCTAAGCTGCAGCAATCTCCCTGGACAGGAATTCTGCCTTCTTATGGGTGATTGCCAACTGATAGTCCCTGAAATGCCCCATCAGTTTAAGTCTGTCGGCATCCAGGCCAGTGTTCCGCCAGCTACATTCTAACCTTCGCCCTATATGCCTCAACTCCCTAGAGGCTGTCGGCAGAAAACCTCTTGGCCCACAGCCTAGTCTGCCCCCAAATCCCTACCTATTGTGTTACCGTAGACGGTGATACTGAAGAATTATGGCCAGGTCATGTTGCTGCGCAGCTTTCAGAGACTATTCAGTAATGTGCCTCTTGAAGCTGCGCGAGCGAGTGATACCAGCCGGAGAGCTAGTGAAACTGAATGCTTTTTCACACAGCAGGCATGGCACTAAATGCAGCCAAATTATTTTTACAGAAAAATACAGAATAACCACTGAGGACCCGGGGGGGGGGGTGGAGCGCCCCCACAGAAGAAAGAAGCAATCAATATTTAGACTTTTTTTTTTTTTTTAAACACTAAGCAAGACAATATTTGTTAGTTCTTTCTTCTATGAAACCTCTACCCAATCCCTCGACAAATCGAATATGTTCATTATTTTCGTTTCGTTAGGGTAGTGAACTGTTTATATCTTCTGTGGGGGCGCTACACCACCTCACACCCTCCGGGTCCAATGTGGTACTTTGCATACACTGTACTATACATTACTATAACTATTATAGTGGCTAGAGATCGAAAGGCATGTACCATGCTGGTCCTTCTCGATCTCTCTGCTGCATTTGACACTCTAGACCATGGAGTGCTGTTGGAGCGCCTGCGGGTTTTTTGTGGGCTGTCTGGTACAGTCCTCAAATGGTTTAGTTCTTACCTCACGGACAGGTTTCAGAGAGTTGTAACTGGAATTTATTCTTCTGGCGCTCACTCCCTGCTTTGTGGGGTACCACAGGGCTCCATCTTAGCTCCCACGTTGTTTGCAGTGTATATGCTGCCATTGGGAGAAAATCATCAGGCGATACAGTCTGGGTTTCCACTGCTATGCAGATGATACTCAGCTGTATCTGTCCTTTCTCCCCGGTCAGGGTGATGCACTCTCTGTGCTGAATAACTGCCTTGCGGAGATCAGACTTTGGATGAGTTCCAGCTGGCTGAGACTGAATCCGGATAAGACTGAGGTATTGGCAGTGGACCCAGGTCGTCCGGGGGCGGGTTTGGGAGCTGGACAACCATTAGGTTTGTTACTTGGTGGTATACCACTCTCTACCTCCGATCAGGTGCAAAATCTGGGCGTTATTTTTGATGACGGTCTGACTCTAAAATCTCAGGTGTCAGCTGTCGTCAAATCCTCTTTTCACCATCTGAGGAATATCACCTGGGTGAAACACCTGGTTCCTCCAGGTGATCTTCCAACAGTGGTCCACGCCTTTGTCACTACCCGTCTGGACTACTGCAATTCCCTCTACCTAGGGCTACCAGAGATTGATATCCGCCACCTCCAGCTGGTGCAGAACGCGGCAGCCAGGCTTTTGACTGGGACTTCTAGAACCAGTCATATTACGCCTGTGCTCCCCGAACTGCACTGGCTGCCTGTTTGCTGGCGGATCACGTTAAGGTTGGTTTACTAACCTTTAAAGCCCTACATGATCAGGGACCCAGTTACCTGAAAGATCTCCCGATTCCCTACTGCCCCCACCGTCCTCTCCATTCCGCCAACGAGGGATTGCTGGAGATTCCCAGGGTTCAATTAAAGACATCAGGATCTCGTGCTTTTGCTTTTTCAGCACCAACCCTGTGGAATTCTCTACCTCGTTGGTTGAGAGAATACCCAACCGTAGATAGTTTTAAGGTTGCTTTAAAAACATATTTATTCAATTTAGCTTTTACTTAGTTATGGCTGACACTTTTTAATGTATGGAATTTTTATTATTCTGTATATGTTTTATTTACAGCACCTTGGATTCGAAAAAGCGGTATATAAATACAGTTGGATTGGAGTTGGATATTATGCGACTACCCTATGAACTATACTATATTTTATGACTATTCGGTGAATCGGGCAAAGACGGCGAGGCGTGACACAGTGGCGTCGCTTTAGTTTAGACGCAAGCATCTTACCGTAATAATTTCTGGTTTACTTGCGCAACTGGCCGTAATTCTTCAGTATCGCCCCGTAGACCCTATTCGGAGTACTGCTTTAGCTTTCTGCCAAAGTCCTATGTTAAACAGCAGTGGAGACAGCATACAATCAGTAGACCGTGCAATTAAATGGGGACAACAAAAAGGTCACTATATACACATGTCATTTTCCTAGCTACAGGCTTGCTTTAAGGACCATGTTAGCCCACTGGTCAGTCGGAGGTACAAGTTGCTCCTCCCCCTCGCAGTACTATACAATAGAATCCCAATATTCGGGATATGGATTTAAAGTGCAGATCTTCATATCCCTTCTCCCTGGGTGGGTCAGCATTTAAAGGATCGCGTACTACTTCCCTTCCCGGCTCTCAAGCCTAAGGTTCAAGCAGCTCACCTTCTTTCGCTCTCTATCACTTCTTGCTGCGATCCTGCTTTCTCCACTCGCCGAGTCCCAGCTCACATGTCAAGAAGGACAGCGGAAGTCAGTCCGGCTCGCAAAGCGTCCCGGCCGGAAACACGCGCCGCCATTCTCGCTGCTCTCCCGTTCCGGGTTCTCAGCTGTTCCTGCTCGGAATCGGACATCCTCCACCGCTATGGTGTCCTTTTCTTCTAGTTCTGTGGTGTCAAATGCTCCGAGCAAATTAGGATAACAGAATGCTGCGAAATGGACTCTTCCCACCAGTCCGGATACGAGACCTGTTACGTCTCTTTGGCCCGGTGCCCCTACCCGGCACGACTTAAGTGCCGGACCAGGAACGTCACTTCCACAACGACTGTCGCGAGGCCGGAAGGCTGGTACTCTCGTGGACAAGAAGAGATGGCGGCGCCCGGTAAACGATGGCGTGAGGCGGAGGACGGAGAGGAAGCAGAGCCGAAGCGCGCGCCCTCGTTTGTCCGAAGAAGTCGAGGGTGCGTGGGGCGGCGTCTTGTGGTGGTATTGGAGGGGGCGGCGCTCGAGACCGTTAAGGTAGGTTCTGCTCACCCTGAGGGCCACCGTTCTGAACGTGCGGGTCCCCTTGGTGACAGTCAGAGGTGCAGGGGTCCTCCTGGGTGGCTGGACAGTTTTAGGTGGGCCCTCTTACGTTGGGTGCCTACCCACCTTACAAAAAAAACTTCGCACTCAGAATGCCTAGCCCCCGAAAAGACACACGAGCAAAACTGCCAGCATACAGTATTGTATTGTGTTCACATTCAGAAAGTTGAGATGCCACAGGTACAGCTAAAGTGCATTCCCACACCATACGTATAAAAATACCCAACGTTGTTTTCAGTGGCACTTTGTCAAGGATAACGGCTATTTTACAGTGTGCTTCTTTTATGTTTTTTAAATGTGACATCGTCACTACTTTCCAGTACTTATTTAAAGTGACCCCGAGCTATGTTTCGTTCCATTATGTATACAGTAGATACTAATAAATATAAAACAAAAATCCCAAAGCACAACAAAAATGTGATTAAAATGTATGGTTTGATTCCAGTCAAAGTAATCTTAGAGTCCACAACTTAACTGATTCCTTCCCATGGTGAGACTTGAACAAGGGGCTTGATTTTGAGAGCCTGTTGAAGTGATGCAAGATGTGCTGATTCCCTACGTGCAGCAAACTCCAGTGCAGCAGGGACTCTTCACTGGATTTTAGTAGAACCAGGTTCCTGGCGTCAAAGTCCCTAACGATGCTGCAAGCTGACCCATATGTCAAAAAGCTGGTGCATGGGAGGGGATTGATAGAGGCTTCCGTCACACTGGGGCATGCGGCAATCTAGCCCCATGCCCCGCAGATGAAACCCACCATATACCAACAACGCAGCACAAGCAGACTGCAGAGGAAAGCGAGACACTGTCCACAAGATGCAGGGTGGTATGTCTCCTAGACGTGTTGTCTCTTGCAAAGAGTGCATGTAAGAAAGACAACACAGTCCTGCAATCATTGGGAACCTTACCCACCCCAGTGTCCACATCACCCCAAAAGGGAGATCTGTTGGCTGTGTCCTGTGCAGGTACTGCCTGACAGAGACTATGGGAGTCCCATGTCCTATGTGTGGTGTGTCATGCGTGTGGGTCAGTGTTGTGCCCTGTGGCCAAACTGTGGAGACTGTGCCCCTGTCACCCCAGAGTATGCAGGGGTACTGCTGAACTGTTGCTGCTGGCATTGCTGTTGTTTGGGGAGAGGGACATCTGACATAGGCACTACTACCCCACTGCAGGAAGCCTGGGAACATTATGGTGTGAGTGATTTGGAGAGTAGACATGCAGCACTGACTTCCTGCAGCTTCTCTGTAGTGTAGCATTGCAACTGGGCACCACAAACACATCGTACCCTACAGCGTTCCCACATAATCTGTGGAATATAGTGCAGTTCACTGGGAACACGATCGGCAACTCTATGTGAGGTATGTACTGTTGGGGACTGCTACATACTTGCCATAGTGTGTACGGGGGTTGAAGTACAGGGACGTGAGTAGCTACAAAACAAAGCTACCACTCAACCGGTATTGGCACCTGTGGTGCCAATTACACGTTAATGTCTGGGCAACAACTGCAGAACGCCCATGCTTACCCCACTGAATAGCACAGAAAGTACTAAAGTGTCCCACCTGTGATGATGAAGTCCGCTCCCCCTAACAGAATCCCCAAAGTACGTTTCACAGTGTTTTTTTGGGGGGATTTGGGCACCAGAAACACTGCTCACCTCCCGGCCCATGCTGTGGCTTGGGGCAGTGGCAGCGCACAGGGCCGTTAGACCAGCTCTGGCTGGTCTAACAGGAGTGTGCCTGCCAGGTTCCAGACTCTCAGTTATTGGGATGTGGCATCTTGCGTCTGTCACAAGCCCCCAGGCGCAGCCTACTGTTTAGGCAAGGCGGTTGGTGCTAGGTGGCCCCGTGGGAGCGCAGACTAGGTTTGAGAATTGGGACTGATGCAAGGTCCTGCACACTGTCCCTCTTGCTCCATTTCTTTTTGACGTAAGCGCCTTATGTCAGTCCCAACCCTTTGAATATCGAGCTGAAGCACTTTGTATATATTGCAGCTTGCTTTGGACTTTATAACTGGACTGCTTCATGGAACAATAGAATGATTATTTGTGCACATCAGGGGAATCCTAATATTCAAAATTAACTAATAAAAGCTAGGGTTCTACACATAGCTCTTCAGCCAAAGTGATAAAGGTCAGAAAATTGGATGTTGGGGCTTACGATTTTGATGCCCCTCCCCCTTACACCCTACCATTGGAACCGCACCCACCCCAACCCTCCACACACTAACACGCGTTGGGGTGTGACTTAGGGTCATGGTGGGTCCCACGCCACACAACCCTACCATCACAAAACCACCTTCACCCTCCAAACACCAGCAAGCGTTGGGGAGTGCCTTAGGGTCATGGGCTAGCCGCCCCCCATTCCATCTGAAGGAACCTGTCATGGTACGGTGTAGGAGAATGGGGTGAGAGTTAGAGTCCATGACCCTAAGGCACTCCCCAACACTTGTTGGTGTGTGGAGGGTAGGGGTGGTGTTGAAATGGTAGGGTTGTGTGAGGGGGTGGGATGGGACTCACCACGACCCTAAGTCATACCCTGACACATGTTGGTGTGTGGAGAGTGGGGGGTGCTGTTCCAGTGGTAGGGTTTGGTGGGGAAGGAGTATTAAAATTGTAAACCCTAACATCTAGTTTCCTGACCTGTATCACTTCGGTCGAAGAGCTATGTGTAGAACCCTAACTTTGTTTTAAACTAAGTTTTTTGTTAATTCATTTTCTTATTTTTACGTTCACTTGTGCGCATGCGCAAGGAACGTCTTGGGAGAATGGGACACTTTGGAGGTTTGCCCCTCTCCTGCAATCCCCTGCTCCATTGAGCAGGCGTGGCAGTCCTGCACCAATCCGACGCGGTGCTGTGTATGACAGCGGTGGTCTTCTCTTCAAAAAACGCATGCTGTCTGTAACGCCGCATCTGTAACCCCAAATCTTTGCTGCCGCGGGCCCTGCGTGGCCAATATCCCAGCGTCGTCTGCCGGCCAGGGGTGCCCAATCCCCATCGGCTCCAGGCCCCCCAGCCATCCTTCTGCTGCAGCTGGGAGCCCACCCAAGCGTGGCAAGCGTCCACGTCATTTTTTTTTTTTTTTAAACCTGTAAATTGAAAACGATCCTCGCGCTTCTCCCAGGCCCCCTCCACAACCCGCGCCCACCACTGTGCACCCTGCCTCCCCACCCCCCCTACCCCATCCTTACCTCCGGGCTCGGCGCGGCGATCTTGATGGACGGGGCTCGTCTGCACTCTTCAAAGCCAACCGCGAACTGAGGAAATGCGGTAAGCTGTATAATGGGCTAGATAGGGGTTTTCAACTTTATTGCATATCTCAGGCATTTTGGAATTTTGCCAAATTTTCAACATGGGTTTTGGGACCCTTCTCATGATGATGTCACTGTCATGGCGTTAATCCGGGCCGAAGGAGTGATTTCGCGAAATCACCCGCCAGACGATATCTCATGACACGACATCGAGGAATCGCCAGAGTTCAATGCAAAAATTCAACAAAAAACTGACTGTTCACAACATCGTTATGCAGTTCTACACATGCTCAATAAGATTACGCAAATTTTATTATTTTCACTCCAGATTTTCAACATTGCCATTTTACCACACCTCTTTATGAGCAGTACAGCTGTCATTTTTCACATCCTGCCCAAAGCGTGTTTCCGCCCATGTAGCGCACAATGGCGCAGTCGGTGTGCGAAATCAATGTATGGGACACATTAAGAAAATCACCATGACACTGTTCATTAGCAGAGGTCTTAAAATGGCTATGTTGAAAATTTGGTGAAAAAATTCCTAAAAATGACTGTTTTACAAGCGTGCGTTGCGCAGTTCCTACGCACGCTCGTAAGTTTGCGAATTTTCAATATTTGCACTCCAATGACTTCCAAGTACCTAAACAGCCCATAGAAGCAAGCAACATTCGGCATTGACAAATGCTTGTACTTATTTGTCACTGGTTTTTTTAAGCCATGTCCAAGTGCCAAATACCACTGCAAATACCTGCAAGCGAACGTCCGGCATTGACAAATGCTTATTTGACCTAGTATAATGGTATCCAAGTTTTGTGAGATTTATAGAGAATAATACATATGTAGGGAATTGATATGGGGTTTTTTTACACACCCAAGTTGTGTGATATGTAAACCTCGAGGAGCGAAGCTCGAGAGGTTTTAATCATCACTGACGCAGGGTGTAAAAAAAAAAAAATCCATTTCTACCCTACGTATGTTTTATTATGTTATAATAACTAGTACAAAAAAATTTCTTACAATTTCCACTCACAGGAGACCTGAGGCCAAAACGCTCCTACTTCCTTCTAACTAGGCGCCTACGCTGACATCACATAACGTACAGCGTGGTGGCTGCCTACCAGTAAGGAAGTAGAAGCCGCTTTTGCCACGGGTCTCCATGGTGCTTTACGAGTGCTTTGAATCCGCTTACTGTGTGAAACGCGAAAATGCGTAGGCTTCTTGGCGAGGCTATAAAAAGTGGGTTGATACTACTTTTCGTATCCACCTCGCGGGTTAGATACGACTTTTACAGTGCTTGAAAACTGGTTGATAACAAGGATCACCAGTTATTATATTGTGGTATTTGTGCACCAAATTTTCAACGTGGCTTTTTTGGTACCCCACCTAATGAACAGTGGCACTGTGATTTAATTAGTACATCCCAAAAGTTGATTTTGCACCGTGACTGCGCCATTCTATTACCAAGATAGAGCAGTCGCTAGGGAGAAGGGCAGGGGTAAATTGAGAAAAAGACGAAGGCAGTAAGGACAGGGATGGGGCAAAAAGAAATAAAGTCATAAAAAAAAAAAAAAAAAAAAGTAGGGTAATGAGTACCAATGCCTGCAGTCTAGGTAACAAGCTCCCAGAACTGGTGGTCTTGGTGGAAGAGGGATGCCTGGATATCGTGGCAATCACAGAAACATGGTACATAGAGAACCATGACTGGGATGCCAACATACCAGGGTACACAGTCTACAGGAGGGACAGGGAGGGAAGAAGAGGACGAGGAGTAGCGCTCTGTGTAAGGGAAGAGATCAAAGCAATAGAACTAAAGGGTAAACGGAGCAGAGGAGGCACAGTGGGTCACCCTGGAGACTGGAAATGGCACCACAGTCCACACAGGGGTTGTATACAGACCCCCGTCTCTGGGAGGAAATGGACAAGGAAATGATAGAAGGCATCCTTGTGGTGGCAGAGAAAGCGGAGATATTGCAGGTGGGGGACCTGAATATGCCAGATGTTAACTGGAGCACCTTTGCCGCAGCCACATCCAAGAGCAGGGACTTTCTCAATGCCCTATAGGGGGCATGCCTCAGCCAGCTAGTTTTGGAACCCACTCGGGAGGGAGCAATCTTAGACCTGGTACTCTCAAATGGGGTCGGAGAGAGGATCTCCGATCTTGAAGTGGGTATCCATTTGGGAACAAGCGACCACCAAACATTGTGGTTCACGATAAACTTAGCTGTAGAGTCAAGCCATACAAAAGTGAAGGTACTGGACTTCAGGAGGGCTGATTTTGTCAAAATGGCAGAGTGCCTCAGAAAAGCACTAGCAAACAGACAAGAAGGTGGGGTGGAGCAACAACAAGGAAACATCAAAACCACCATCACAGAGGCAACAAGCCTTTGTGTGAAGCAAATAAATTAAAATAGAAGAAACCACTATGGTTCTCAAAAGAAGTGGCGGGGAAGGTAAGGGAGAAAAAGATAGCATTCAGGAAGTATAAGGAAACACAAAAGGAGCAGGACAGACCACTGTACCAGTTAAAGCAGAAGGAAACGGGGAAGGCAGTCGGAATAGCAAAGGCCCAAACCAAGGAAAAGATAGCCAACTCAGTTAAGGGGGATAAAACCTTTTACAGGTACATTGGGGAGCAAAGAAAGAATAAGGCAGAGATGCTGAGGCTGAATAAAGAGAAAGGTGTCTGGACAGAGAGTGACAGTGAAAAAGCAGGGATACTGAACGAATAGTTCTGCTCACTATTCACAGTGGAAAAGCAGGGGGAGATGCCTAATCCAGTCAATAGAAGCACTCTGGATAGAGGGGTTGATATTAGTCCTTTCACAGAAGAAAGGGTTCTGAAAGAACTCTTAAAACTGAAGGTGGATTAAAGCATTGGGGCCTGATGGGATTCACCCCAGAATTCTAAAAGAACTAAGGGAAGAACTAGTAACGCCACTGACTACCCTTTTAAATAAATCATGGGAGGATGGTGTGGTACCTGAGGACTGGAGGAGGGCGGATGTGATTCCCCTTCACAAAAGTGGAAGCAAGACAGAAACAGGAAACTACAGACCTGTCAGTTTGACCTCAGTGGTAGGGAAAATACTAACATACTAAAATGCCAGCAGGATAGGCCCAACGGTCTTTTGTGTCTGCTCGTTTGGTCAGCCCCCACCCTGGGAGCTGACTTTGCTGCCCACCTTTCCCTCTCTGGCTTCTCCCTTCCCAATCCTGGATATTCTTGCTGCACCGGACTTTGCTTCCAGAACCCTTCCCCAGTACCTGTCCCACTCTCTCTTGAACCGCTCCACCGTCTCTGCCTCCACCAGCCCCCTGGGCAGCGCATTCCTTGGTTCCACCCCCCTCTCAGTGAAGTAGCACCTCCTCCTTTGTCCCCTGAATCTCCCCCCCCCCACCCAGCTTCCACCCATGCCCTCTAGTTGCCCCTCCTCCTTCCTTTGGAGCACCCTGACTGCTTCTCCCTATTTACCCTTCATGTACCTGAAGACCTCTCTCATGTCCCCCGGTCCCTTCTTTCTTCTAATGTGTGCATATTTAGCTGTTCAAACCTCTCCCTGTAGGTCCTGTCCCCCAAGCCCCAGATCATTTTGGTTGCCCTCCTCTGGATCCTCTCCAGGAGTTCAGTGTCCCTCTTTAAGTGTGGCCTCCAAAACTGCACGCAGTACTCGAGGTGCGGCCTCACCAAGTGGTTATACAGAGGGAGTATCACTTCCCTCCTTCTGGAGGTGATCCCCTAGTGATGCATCCCAGCATCCTGTTGTCCTTGGCCGCTGCCCTCCTTCAAGTCTGAGTTGTTCACCTTGACATCCATCACCACCCCCAGGTCCCTCGCAGACATTGAGACTTGTAGCATCCACTTGGCCCAGGTTTCTGGCTCCCAGATGCAGTACCTTGCATCTCCCTGCATTGAACCTCAGCTTCCACTTTCTAGACCACGTTTCCAGAGCCTCCAGGTCCTTCTGTAGGGCCACCCTCCCCTCATCCCCATCCACCACCCCAGTTTTGAGTCATCCGCAAAGAGACTCCTTTCACTCTTGATACTATTCCTTACGTCAGAGATGTAGGCGTTGAACAGAAAGGGCCCAAGGACCGATCCTTGAGGGACCCCACGATCCTCCTTGGGGATGAGACTATTCCGCCAACCTCGACCCTCTGGGTCCGATCCTGGAGCCAATTGCCTATCCATCTTATCATCTGGTTTCCCAACCCCCATTCCTCCCAGCTTATTCAGCAGGCCCCCATGAGGAACAGAGTGAAACGGCCTGCTGAAGTAAAGATAGAGGTCATCCATCGATCTACCCAGGTTCAAGGCACTCGTCACCCAGTCATAGAACCCCACAAGGTTTGTCTGACACGATTTCCCTGGGACAAATCCATGCTGTCTATGGTCCAGGCACCCCGACTTTTCCAGGTCCTGCCCCAGCCTCTCCTTAACAATGCTCTCCATCGCATTGCCCACCACCGATGTCAGGCTGATGGGCCTGTAGTTCTCTGCCACCTCCCTTGATTCCCCCCCCCTTTGTGGATAGGCACTATATGTGCCACCTTCCAGTCCTGGGGCACCAACCCTGTTCTCAGAGAGATGCTGAAGAGCTCCGCCAGGGGTTTCACCAGGACATCCGCCAGTTCTTTTAGCACTCTGGGGTGTAATTTATCCGGCCCCAGTGCTTTCTCCATCTTAAGGGACCTGGGGGTTTCCCTCACTCTCTCTCTGCCGTGATTTCCACCTCCGCTACCTCGTCCCCTCCTTTGCCTTCCCCTCCTCGACCGATGGCCCTTCTCTCCCGATCGGGCAAGGTCCCCCCTTCCTCAGTTTCACCGTCTCCTCCCATGTATGATGCAGCCCCCCCCATTTTCCTTGGTGAAAACTGAGGCAAAGTACTCATTCAATATCTCAGCCTGCTCCCCCGGGTCTTGTGCACATCCCTTCCCTGTTTTAATCCTGCTAATTTGCCCCTTCAACCCTTCATTTCTCCTCAATGTATCTAAAGAACCCCTTCATCCCTCTCCTAATTTCTCTGGCCAGGTTCTGCTCCTTCCTTGCCTTAGCCGCCCTCACCACCCTAGTGGCCCTTCTGGCCATCAGCTCGTACTCCCCTCGATCCCTTTCACTCCTTGAGCACTTGAAATACCTATAAGACGCCTTCTTTCCCCTCACCACCTCCTGAACCTCCCTGGTCCACCAGCAGGGTTTACGGGCCCTACCACATTTACGTCTTACTTTTGCACAGGTGCTGGTAGCATCCTGCACCTCCCTCCTGATGATTTCCCACCTACTGTCAGCGTCTGTGTCTGGCCCAATCCCATCCAAATGCTTCTTAAGGATCCTTCCCATTTCCTTGAAATCCACCCCCCTGAAGTCAGTTACCTTCGTCTTTGTGTAGCCTTCTACCCCTTCTAGGTCCAGGCAGAACCAGACTGTGGCATGGTCGCTCCCTTACCTCCAGGCCCCCAATCTGGTCACTGTCTGCCAGGATCACATCCAGTATCCGCGCCTCCCTGGTCGGTTCCCCCACCTGCTGAGTTAGGAACGCGTTCTGAAAGGCATCAAACAACCTCTGTTCCCTGGCCACCGGGGATGTCATAGTCTCCCAGTCCGTTCCTGGCATGTTTAAGTCTCCCAACACCACCATCCTTCCCCTGCCCAATCTGCAGTGTCTCCCAACATCTGCCACCAGACTCCCCTCCAACTCCTCCGCCAGCGCAGGGGGTCTATACACCACTTCTATTTTTACTCTCTTGCGCCCCCCCCCTTGTTATCAAGGTGACCCAAATCACCTCCACAGTTCCTTCCGCCTCCTCCACTCCTCTTATGCCAATGCAGTGTTTGACTATTATTGCTACCCCTCCTCCCTTCCCCTTCCTGAACATGGTGTAACCCTCCAGGTTCAGGTCCCAGTCGTGCCCTGCGGTGGCCCAGGTCTCAGTGACCGCTGCCACATCCACCTCTCCCTCAGTTAGCATCGCCTGGAGTTCAGGCATTTTATTGCCCAAGCTCCTGGCATTTAGCAGGGCTACCTTCCACCCTTTTCGTATACTTCCATTTCCCCTTCTCGCGTTCCCGTGGGGATTCTGTCTTCCCCCGGTCAGCACCTTACCAGCTGGCCTTTTCCTGCATTCTACCAGCTCCCCAGGGGGGTGGAGACAAAATCCCTCCTTTATCGGACCCCCCCTTGACAGCCCTCGACAGTTGGTTAACTAGGAATCTCTTCCAAAGGAAATAACTGTTGAGTACCTAGGGGCCAGTGGGGCACAGTACCCAAGGCAGCATGGATTCACAGCAGGAAGGTCATGTCAGACAAATCTAATTGATTTCTTTGACTGGGTGACCAAAGTAGTAGACCAGGGAGGAGCTGTGGACATGCCCTACCTAGACTTTAGCAAGGCATTTGACACAGTCCCACACAAAAGATTAATAAACAAATAAGCCAGCCTGGGAGTGGGTCCCAGGGTGGTAGCCTGGGTAAAACACTGGCTGGACAACAGGACACAGCGGCTAATAGTAAATGGAGTCCACAATGAAGAAAGGGGGGTTACTGGTGGGGTACCGCAGGGTTCGGTACTGGAGCCTGTCCTTTTTAATGTCTTTATAAGAGGCATTTCAGAGGAACTGGGAGGGAAAGTATGTCTCTTTGCAGATGACACAAAGATCTGAAACAGGGTTGATACGCAAGGTGGGGTGGAAAGGATGAAGAGGGACTTGGCAAGGTTGGAGGAATGGTCAAATGTATGGCAGCTTAGATTCAACGCAAAGAATTGCAAAGTAATGCACCTGGGAAACAAAAACGCAGTGGAAGAGTACTCAATGGGGGGTGAGATGCTGACAAAAACAAAAATGGAAAGGGACCTGGGGGTAGTCATATCAGATGACCTAAAAGTGGGCCAGCAATGTGAGAAAGCAGTAAGTAGGGTGGGGAGGATACTGGGATGCATAGGGAGAGGCATCACCAGTAGAAAACAGGAAGTTGTTGGCCCTCTGTTCAGACAATTGGTAAGACCACATCTGGAGTACTGTGTACAGTTCTGGAGACCCCATCTCCACAAAGACATGGACAGGGTGGAGGCTGTCCAGAGGAGGGAAACCAAAATGGTGCAGGGTCTGCATCAGAAGACATATGAACAAAGACTAAAGGAGCTTAAGATGTATTGCCTCGAGGAAAGGAGGGAGAGAAGGGCATGATAGAAACTTTCAAATACCTCAAGGGAATCAACAAAGTCCAAGAGGGTAGCATCTTTCAGAAAAAGAGATGTGCAAGATCAAGGGGGCACAACTTGAAGATAGAGGGAGGACAGCTCAAAAGTAATATGAGGAAGTATTTCTTCACAGAGAGGGTTGCTGATGCATGGAACAGCCTTCCTGAGGAGGGCATAGAGACAAAAACAGTGGGGGAATTCAAGAATGCATGGGACAGACATAAGGCAATTCTAGTGAGGGGTAGGAGGAAGTAGGCTGTTGAGTTAACTAGGATCTGCAGCTTATCCGTTAGGAAATGGGCAGACTAGATGGGCCAAGCTGTCCTTATCTGCCATCAAATTCTATGTTTTTATTCAGCGCCAGAGCTGCAAAAACACATTTCTGGCATGATGTGAAATATGACAGCTGCACTGTTCAGGAGGCGATATGGAAAAATCTCAATGTTAAAAATCGGGGGGGGGGGGCTGAAAATATTTAAAAAAAAAAAAAAAAAGCAAGCTTGCGAATCTGCATAGAAACTGCGTAACGCAGTCATTTTTGGTGAATTTTTGCACCACATTTTCAACATGGTCTTTTTTGGAACCTCCCCTCATGAGCACTGGCACTGTCATTTCGTTCATCGGTCCAGAAAGGTGATTCACGTAGGGTCCGAAAAATCACCTTTCGGGACCAAATAACGAATGACTGTGACAGTGTTCATGAGGTGGGGTCCCAAGAACCCTGTGTTAAAGATTTTGGGTAAAAAGTACTAAAAATGACTTGGCTAAGTCGGCCCAGTGGCGGTGAGGGTTGAGGCGCTGGACGCTACACCTCCCTCCATGCTGGTGACCCAGGTTCGGGAATGAGCCAGGGGTTGGCAGGGGAGGAGAAGGATTGAGCGACGGTAGGCCTGCTCTCTGGGGAGGGGGGTGTACTGCTGCTGGTCCTCGGGCAGCCCCTGGCGACGGCTGGGGATCACTGGAGCACAGATGGGATCTGAGGGGACATACTATGGCAGGATGCCAGGATTGGGGGGGGTGTGCAGACCCGCGTGCGCTCGGGTCCTTGGGCATCATTGCACGCCATAGACGCTGGGGAAGGGGGAGAAAACAGGAAATATAGGGCTCCAGACACAGCAGCTTGATGGCCATCTCTAACGGGGAGATCGGTTGGCTCTGTGGGTACGCGGCACTGGATTCTGTCTCTGGGGGGTTGAGCTAGGGGGAGAGCTCCCCTCACCCCGCTGCTGGGATAACCGCGGGACCCACATAGGAGCGATGGATTCCCCAGAGATGGTGTCCCGAGACCTGAGGGGATGCCTGAAGTGATGCAGGTAGGCAGTCTGGTGGCTCAAAGGAGGAAAAAAGTATGAAGTAGGGAGAAAAAAATGGTTGAGATAGCGACGTAAGTTGAAAAGCCCATTTACAGCCATAATGTGAGCCTTCCTTGATTCCTCAGTTTACGGTTGGGCTTTGAAGAGTGCAGACGTGTCCCTGTCCAGAGAAGATCGCTGCTTCCGACTCCCAGAGGTAAGTATGGGTAAAAGGGTGCGGTGGGTGCTCAGTGGGGGAGGGGGACTGGGGAGACAATGAGGGACTGTTTTCTTTATTTACACGAACGGAAAACTGAATGTGGGCATATTGGGGTGAGCTCCCAGTGTGCCGCATGAGTTGAGGAGGGATACATTATGCCGACGGGGATTGGGAACCCCCGTCAGCAATTGAAGTGGGCTCGGGAAGACAACCAACAAGGGAAGTCTGCATCCCGGTGTCAGAAACACTATAAAAACAATAATTGCGGCACACTGGGGGTGGGCTCCCCAGTGTGCCACAGTAGTGGAGGGCAGTATTAGTGCTGACTTTGGGATTAGGCACCCTGACGTTGATGAAAGTTAGCACTTCGATGCAGGATTCTGCATTGAAAATGGCAGGATGCAGAATTCTGCATCGGAGTTAAAAATTATGTTGGGGGACTGTTTTCTTTATTTTAGGGGTACTAAACGGATTTGGGGACACTGGGAGTAGGCTCCCCAGTATCCCACAGTCATTTTTGGGGGTGGGGATACTGACCAGCACCTGTACCCTTCGGCATATAATCCTACGCCAGACAGCTGCTCCAACATAGAATCATATGTCCATTGCTAAACTTCGGCATAAAATCCTGTTCCGGTGCTCTGCTCCAACTTAGAATCCCGTGCCGCCAGGGACATATATATATATATTCCCATTAGAAATAATGGATGAAATAAGATTGAATAACTTTTGAAGAGATTAATATTTTTTTCTCCAGACCTTCAAAAGGCACATCTGTGAGGCCAAATTGTTCTACCCTGGAAGTTTCATGTCTGTAGCTGCAGCTAATTGTGAGGTGCAGATTGACAAAAATAACAGCTAAAATCATAAAAATCTCTTGGAGTGTTCAAAAATATCTCACAAACCACACAAGGGATGCAAACCAAATTTGAAACATCAAGAGACCTATCCCTTCCAATGATGCATGCTAAATTTCAAGCAGATCTGTTGAACCTGGCCAAAGTTGTTACCTTGCGAAAATTGACCTTTAACATTACATGCTGGCAGGAACCCTAACTATACTGGCGTAGTATAACAAAAAACATTAGCTTTATAGTTTTAAGTCATTTCGAACAGCTTTAAATGCACTACTCATTTCAACACCTTGAATCGATATACCTGTTTTCAACTGCAAAGCAGAACTCTGCCACACGTAAACATTACAAAGCTGATTCATTTAGCAACAGTCTTCTGCTGTTGAACCTTTCCAAATATAATGCTTATTTTCCTCTGTTAATTACCAAGACAGATGCCAGGACCCAGATCTGGAAACCGCATAATCAAAAGCTCAAGTCCCCATCATTATTTTACAGGAGCTAGATCGCAAGACTCTGAATAGAACCCTAGCAGAACTGCATGTATTCTGGAGATCAACCAAAGTGCACTAGAAATGTTTGCAAGCCAATTTTTTTCTATTACATTATCTTGTGTAACCTTTTCACCCCTGCCTATACCTCCAGTCGATATTTCTGACTGTGGAAAATAATGTACGGTCTTTGGTATTTCCTCGCTCCTGCCCAGGGAATTAGGTTTTCTCAGTCTGGCAGGCAGTAGGCTACTGCTGTCAGTCCCCATTGATGATTCTACCAAGGAGGCCACACCTTTCCATGTCTAGGGGTTCGATGGAACTGTCTCTGGGAAAAGGGAAGGGCACCAGCTTGACTGAGCAGCACAAAATAAAATTTTACACAGTACCTTTGTTTTGTAGAAAATTTGGGATTCCCCTGTTGGTGGCTTGATCTCTGTCAAGGTGCGGGCAGATGACTCTCGTCCTTCCTTCACAGCTGGTGGCTACACACGCTGCAGGACTCTGTGGAAACATTTGGATAGGGCAACAGTGCACACATTTCGAGACACCAAAGATTCCAGCCCAGGCAAGAATCAAGTGCAGTTAGGCATTTTATTTTTGTACCAAAAGCTCGGGCTGAACAGAAAAATCCATGGAGGGGTGCACAAATCATTGTTACAGTCCACACGTTTTTCTATGACAAAGTATCATGGCACATACTTTTGGGGGACCCAGGTTCGATCCTGGACCCTTGCACAACACTTCCCTTGCAAGCCGAGCCATAGGGAACTCAGAATCTATTTGCAGAACACTAGTAGTGTTCCCCAGCATCTCTGTTCTGAATCCCCGCCAGTGGGAGCAGGGTGCACTTCACACTGACATTCACTGTCCTCAGAATGGAGGGGGGCGTTCTTACTTCAGGGCACAGTCCTTTCATACAGGAAGCAGGCCGCCTGCCGATCCTCGAGCAGGGTTTGCACAGAACGGCCGTCCCGCGAACTGCCTTCTCAGGAAATGTCCACACAGCCTCCCAACTTCTTGAGGTGGACACAGAGGGCAAGGGGGCCACGTTGCCGCAATGGCCCCTCCAATGAGTCACTGCCACCACAACCTCAGTCCCTATTTGTGGCAGCCACCACACAATTCCACAGTCCCAAAACAGAGCCTAGCAGGCTCCAGACCAGACATTTTGTCTACCTTTTCTTGCTGCAGGCTTCCTCGTTACACCCACAATGGCATGTGGCATGGATGCTGGGGGCAGGGAGCAATCTTCCCCACCCCGGCCCTGAGCCTACCCGGACCTGACTGGAGGCCCTCCCTCAGGCCTTCGAGCTGGCACCCGACACTCCTTACTTATCGACAACTCGTTCCCTCTCCTAACCATTTTCCCTCGTGTCAGTCTACGCTTCAACTCCCTCACGCTGCCCAAGCCTCATCCCCCTGGCAAGCCTGGCAGTGCATGCACTTCTGATGCCAACAGGGTATCCTACTGGTAAACCCCCAAATTGGCACGGGAGTTGCACTTAAAATATTCATAAACCAAAATACAGTGAATCAGGGCAGTAGATGGCTATAAGAAAGTGGACATTTCAAACCTGTTGTTCAGTTCAGGGGACAGTAGTCCACCCAGAGTGAACGTCCAGAAAGCTTTCCGCTTTAAGTGGGCTACATCTAAATTGCCCCCACTTGGTCCTAAAGTGATCCTTGCGATTCCAAAGAATACCCAGTTACGTACACCAGTGTCTTTACTATACTAAACGTGGACTGCCAAGATATTCTTTGTTTTTTCTGTCTCCATATCTCTTTCTTGTTCCTCAGACGCAGTTTAAAGGGAGTATTGGTTTTCCAATATAGTGAGCTCTGCACGTGTATTCTGCAGAAAAAATACCAGCTGTCACATGTAATTAGTAGTAGTTTATATTGTTTTCCTGATGTTCTATGAAATGGTTTGCATTTCTTTACATACTTACAATATTTGCACCTCCCACATGGTGCACTGTCCACTACTGGTTGTCCCAGCCAGGTGTCCCTTCCCTGTTTTGGTAATGGCATTTAAGGAAAGAACAAGCGCTATCTTGTTTTTATCTCGCTTGTACACTACCATCGGCAGGTTTGTGTGTGTGTGTGTATACAGAATGGGATCTGCTTGTACTATGTGCCAATTCAGTAATATAGGCTCTTTAACATCTTTTGAATGCTTACAATAGGTAGTAATGAATTTTACTGTATTATCTACTGACCTGTTATTTTTAAGTTCTACTGGAGCTTAAAGATCCCTGTGGTTCAGCTGTCAGGTCCAGTTCTTGACCATCATGTCAGTTTCACTATAACCTCATTTCTAAATCTAGCTACCACCTCCCCTGCACGTTTTTCAAAAACTGCATCACTTACCATTATCACCTTTTGATTGTAATAGCCATCTATGATCCAGATCTATATTCTTTTAAAAAGTGGTTGCAGTCTGGATCCTGTATTGTGCTTCTGTCCCACAACCCCAAGTAAAGATTAGCGTACCTCTGGGTTAATGAAGCTTGCGTCGCTGTGCCCTGGAACAGAAGGAAATGTTTCCCCAAAAATATGAAATTATTACATTTCAGAACAAATTCAGACTTTACCTTAAAAGCAGTAAATTCTGAATCATGTTGTGAATTTGTTCTGAAATGTAGTCATTTCATATTTTCTCAATCTCGCACAACTTTTTATTTGGAAGGGTACAGAAATACAGCTAAAGAAGTTTGTGGGCCTGGCCCGCTGGTGCAGCGGTAGCGCTACTGCTTGCGACACCAGAGACCGGGGTTCGGTAGCAAGCCTGGGTCACTGGAGGAGAAAGATTGAAAGCCCGATGGGCCGCTCTCCACTGGGGAGGGTGGGCTGTGGTCTCTGCTGCTGTACTGCCACTTGGGTGGCAGTGGGTGATGGTGCAGCTGGAGACGCAGTAAAAATCGGGAGGGGCAGACATCGGCTGAGGACCGGAATGAGGGCACGTCTCTGCTTGCCTCCATCTCATTGGTCCTCCCAGAGTGCCGGCGTCTGCAGAGGGGCGAGACCAGAACAAAGGATACAGCCCCACATCCATGCCAGGAGACGGGCTCCGTGACCATGACAGAGGGGCCGAGGGATGTAGCTTCAGGTGTCCACTCCCCCCCTGAGGTCTCAGAGGGGGTTAAGGGTGACCTCCTCCTCCCTGCCCAGGGGGTTATCCGGAGGTGGATGGTTAACTTGGAAGCGGGGCACTTAAGGAAGCCAGTGCCTTCCAATTCCTCTGTACGGCGCATTAGGGACCCAGAGGGAAGGGGTGAACGTGGCAAGAGAAGGAGAATAAATAGTTAAGGCACGAACAAAAAAAAAAAGTGGATATTTACAGGCTTCAAATCTCAGTCTGTTTCACCCTTAAATATGATCGGGAAAGCATTGATTTTTTTGGGGGGGTCCTACAATCATAAAGGGGGGGAATGGTAATGTGGACACAGACCTTTTAAGAAAAGAGAGACACTAATTCCCTACAGTTGGCATCTAACTGCCACCCATAACGTATTGTAAAAATTTCCCCAGAGGTCAGTTTCTTTGCGCACAGAGGAACTTCATTAGTGATGCAGTTTTTGAAAACCGTGCAGGGGAGATGGTAGCTAGACTTAGAAGAGGGGGCATAGTGAAATTGATGTGACAACAGTCAAGAACTGGGCCAGACAACAGAATGTCACTGATTATAGGGTGAAATTCATTACTACCTATCATAAATGTTCAAAAAATGTTGGAGATCTTATTACAGAACTGACACATGGCACAAGCATATCCCGTTCTATACAAACACGCACAACGTGATGATGGTAGTGTACAAGCAAGCTAAAAATGAGGTAACTAACATACTAAAATGCCAGCAGAATAGGTCTTGCAGTCTTTCCTGTCTGCTCGTTTGGTCAGCCCCACCCTGGGAGCTGACCTTGCTGCCCCTCCCACCCTCCCGGGCTTCTCCCTTTCCAGTCCAGGATATTCCCCCTGCATAGGACTTTGCTTCCACATAGCTCTTCTTGTTCCTTCCTTACAGCCATTACTAAACCAGGGAAGGGACACCTGGCTGGGACAGCCGGTAGTGGGCAGTGCATCATGTAGGAGGTGCAAATATTGTAAGTATGTAAAGAAATGCAAATTGTTCCATAGCAGAACATCAGGAAAATGAGATACAAAACCTAGCTTGGGCCATTCAGGGCACACATTACAACCCACTGTATGCTCCACTGAGGAGCTGAATGTATTTCTATGCAACTTTTGTACTGTTTGATTGATTGAATTTGTTTTAATCTGCTGTGTGGAGCCCTAGTTTCCTGTCTATACAGGAACCAGGAAAAGAGCCTGTAGTTCGTCTTAACCACAGCGAACTACAGACTGTTAAGGAACAGTGCTTTTATTTCTGGGACGTAATTCTACACTTTAACAGCTTGTCAGTACTGTGTATGAGCAGTTTGGGGCTATTTGGTTAATTTTTTAAAATAAAAACTCTAGACGGAGCCTGGTGACCCCGGAATAGCACTTCTAGGTCACCAACCTGCATATAGCCAACTTCGCGGCAAGCTGGTAGAGCCGAGTAGGGCACGCGCAGAGATGCACACCGAGACGCGCGCGTCGGCACGTGTTCAGTGTGTACAGTGTGAGGCACAGGGAATTGTCAGATAAGGGTACTCGTCTAACATCACCGAGGTAACTTGCATACATACTTCCTTGTTTTCTAGGTTGTGCACCAATGAGTTTAAATCATGCCTAGGACAATTATGTCGGCAGATGGCGCAGTGGGTACAAAATGCACGGAGTGTAACATGTACATTTTTATAACTGAATTGACGTCAACACTCAATTATGTCTGTCCTAAATGCTTAGAGGATGCATCCCTAAAGCAGGCAGTTACTATGTTCAACTCTGACAGAGTTGGAGGATAGCCAGATTCCAGGCTTTAAATCATAATACCCCCCCCCCCAAAAAAAACTCTAAGACTTCAGACTCCAATGAAATGCCCCCTATGAGACCTGATTTAAAACAAGTAAGTTGCAGCATTAACAGTACAGTTGAGGCATGTAACACTGGTTAAGGAAAACGTCCAAGGGACAGTGATAGTTCTGATAACCCTGATAAGCAGTGGTATGAAGTCCACAGCAAAAGGTCGTACAGAAAGGGTGCAAGGCAACGCTATTTTCCATTGATACCCATAACAGATTTAACCCCCTTGAATTTGAACAAACACTAAGGAGATAGTGGCATCAGATGATGTAACATGCACTAATTCATCAGATACAGTATTAAACCACAACTTCACCGTTGAGTCTGTTCTCAGTCCTGCACCATTAGCTCATTGTCCCCTCCCTCTAATGTACCACTGATACCGGTTTTAGTGCCACCTCCTAGTCACCATGCTACCTCAGGGCCTACAGTTTTAGGTAACTCACTTCCCATGGATACCTGTCCTAGCCATTATGACCTGCACAGACAAGTATTCATCCTAGGAGCCTCGATCATTAAACATCTGGACAGAGACATTTGTGCACATGATAAAGATAATCGAACATGTTCTAGTTTCCAGGGCGCCAAGATTGCCGACATAACTAGTATGGTAATATTATTTTGAACAACTGTGGAACAAACCCACTGGTGGTTCTCTGTGTGGGAACCAGTAACTTTATGCATGACGATTTATCTGAAATAAAAAAGATCTAGTTGCCCTATCTAATAGACTGGTAGAATTTGGTTGTGAAATTGTATTGTCTGAAATGTTACCTGTCCCCAGAGCATCCTATGAGACTAACCAAGCAATCCATAAATTAAATGACTGGCTTCGACAATGGTGCCTTGGGCAAAAGCAAGTCTGTCTAACCCATTTGGAAGAATTTATTGCCAGGCCTGAACTTTTTTGTAAGGACGGCCTTCATTTGAGTTGTAAGGGGAATTCTTTACTAGGCAAACGTATCCTAAAGCACATTAACAAGCATTTAAACTGCTTGATTTGGGGGAGAGACCATTTCTCCCTACCCCTCTGAACATGGCAGCTCCAGTGCACACACGTCATCTGAAGAATTGGAAATGCTTATACTTTAATGCTAGGAGCCTTCAAAATAAAATTGATGAGTTAGAAGTTTTAATAGCAACAGAGAGAACTGATGTTACACTAGTCACCGAACATGGGTCGACGAGAAATCCAGTTGGGATTGTCTATTACCAGGGTATACTCCACATATTCTTAATAGAATAAATAAGAGGCGGGGGTGTTGCCGTCTTCATAGGAGAAGCACTGCAGACAGTTAGTCTCCAATAAAATTAAAACTTCAAACAGTTCTTCTGAAACTATCTGGATTAAAGTCAACCTAAATAAGGTTAAACATACTATATTGTGTGTCTGTTATCGGCCCCCCTAATGCATCTTCCGAATAAGTACCTTGACACAATCAAGAAATTGATACAGCACGCTCATTAGGGATATCGTATTGACAGGAGACTTTAATCACGGAGATATAAGCTGGAAAGATCAGCTTTACCTGGGTCTCAAAAAGTTATTTAACATATGCCAACAATGTAATCTTATCCAGAGTATAAATCATCCTACACGAGGCAATAATATTCTTGATCTTGTTATTCATAATAAAAACTTAGCTCTTAAGAATGTTGCTGTTTTACCACCTATTGGTAATAATGACCATTGTACTAGTAGCATCACACTAGAGCATATGTTAACTACAGTTAATAATTTATTTATTTAGTTTTTGTTTACCGGGTAAGTGCACTAGCCAACATGATGACTATTTTCAGGCACGACCCGGTAGAGTACAGAACAAATAGAGCAAACACAAGTATATTTCAAATACGGTAAAAAGCAAACAATGCACTATTCAAGGTGGAGGGCAGTGTACATAGATACAAGAACAGTGGGGGGGGGTTGAAACATCATAGAAACATAGAAACATAGAATTTGACGGCAGATAAGGACCGCTTGGCCCACCCAGTCTGCCCATTTCCCTACCTACTGGATAAGCTGCAGATCCTAGTTAACCAGCAGCCTACTTCTTCCTACCCCATCCCCCAGAACTGCCTTATGACTATCCCATGCATGCTTGAATTCCACCACTGATTTTGACTCCACAACCTCCTTCGGAAGGCCGTTCCATGCATCCCCAACCCTCTCTGTAAAAAAATACTTCCTTAAATTACCTCTGAGCCGCCCCCCCTCTATTTTCAAATTGTGCCCTCTTGTTCTTGCACACCTCTTTTTTTGAAAGATGCTACCCTCTTGGACTTTGTTGATTCTCTTGAGGTACTTGAACGTTTCTATCATGTCCCCTCTCCTTCTTTCCTCGAGGCTATACATATTAAGCTCCTTAAGTCCTCTCTTCATATGTCTTCCGGTGCAGACCCTGCACCATTTTAGTTGCCCTCCTCTGGACAGCTTCCATCCTGTCTATGTCTTTATGGAGATTGGGTCTCCAGAACTGCACACAATACTCCAGATGGGGTCTCACCAGCTGTCTGTACAGAGGGATAATAACTTCCTGTTTTCTACTGGTGATGCCTCTCCCTATGCATCCCAGTATCCCCCCAGCCCTCCTTGCTGCCCTCTCACATTGCTTGCCCGTCTTTAGGTCATCTGATATGACTACCCCCAGGTCCCTTTCCATTTTTGTTGTTGTTAGTATCTCACCCCCCATTGTGTACTCTTCCCCTGGGTTTTTGTTTCCCAGGTGCATTACATCACAACTGGGGAGGGCAGCAACAACAAATTTCCTAGAGGAGAAGCAACTTTACGGATGGGAAACAGTATAAGGAATTAGAGCAACACAGTAGACATCATTGAACAAGCAACCAAGACAGATAGCAAGTGTCGAGGGGATAAAACGAGGGATAAACCGTAATGTAATACAAGTAAGAATACAGTATCGTGAAAAACTAAGCCATCATAATTATCTCAGCAATAAAGTTGAGAGAGAAAGAGGATGAGGTGGGCAGGAAGGAGAGAACAGTGAGGTAACAAAATGATGATAAGGTAAAAGAAAGGTATGGGACATGTACGGAGACAGAAGGATAATGGGGCATAGAGACAGACAAGTATAACCAAGGTATCAGGTAGGGACAAAATAAGTGCAGAGATGGGATAAGGAAAATAGAGCTTCGAGGCAGACAGGTATATTAAGGCATCAGGTAGGTCAAAACAAATGCAAGGAGTCCATGCATGATAGATAGCGACAAATTCATTTTGAAGCACTGATAGGAACCAGTCAATCTGAGTTCAAGGAAGCATATCCCAAAACTGAGGAGCCACGTACTTGAAAGCCCCAGTGCCCTTAGAGGTGTAGCATCTGGGAACATTTAATAGATATTTGTCAGCAGACCTCAGTTCGCAAGGGGCTGTGTGAGGAGTTGGCAGCTCCACAAGAGATTTTGGAGTTTTGAGCCTAACAATTGAGTCAGTAAGGGAGCCAAGATAATATTGTCTTTATGCAGAAGGGGATAGCCAACCAAAGTAGTCATAAAGCTGGCAGCGGTGTTTTAGTCGAGAGGAGGAGGAGGACACATAACGACATATGTTATTGCATGTAACATCCCATTTCTGTAGGGCGGTTTTTTGGGCCCCAGCAAGGAGGGGGGCACAGTAGGTAAGAGAACAGTATTTCTCTAGCAATGGCCTGTTTAGTAGATGGTGTTAGCATGAAACCCAACTTGTACGCAGCACCCAGTTTGCTGTTTACCGTCTTGCAGGTGGATTGGACATGAAGGTTAAGGTCCAGGGACTGGTCGAGCATGACCCCAAGATAATTAAGACGTGACAGCTTTGAGTTCAGTACCATTAAGGTCCTGCACCGCAAGGGAGGAAGGACCGTTTTGAAGTTCGGGGGCCAAGCCAAAGTGCATAACCTTCTGTTTTCTTCGCATTGAGCACAAGTTTATGCTCATAGAGCCAGTTTTGGACATTTTTGAGGTCGGTTGAGAAGTCAGAGTTTAAGTTCTCCACTTTATCACTTGTAAAGATAACAAGATCATCTGCATACAGGAGAGATGAACAGCTTTGCAGTGCACTAGGGACATTATTTACAAAAGAGCGAGAAGAGGAGTGGCCCTAGGATGGAGCCCTGTGGCACACCCACACTAATTGAGGTAACCTCAGATGTAGCTCCGTTAAATTTCACCGCTTGTGACCTGCAGGGCAAGTAGCTGCTAAACCAGTGAACAACCGGGGAAGAGAAACCCATGCTGTGAAGGCAGGATAGAAGTAGGGGGTGGTCCACTAGGTCAAAGGCCTTCGTAAGGTCGATGAAAATAGCCCCAGTAAGTCTTCCCAAATCCATGTTAGAGAGAATATCAGAGGTCCGTTTTAGTAGAGCAGTGGACGTGCTGTGATTTTTTTTTTTTTTTTTCCCTGAAACCATGCTGAGCATCAGAGAGAATACCATATTTTGAAAGGAAGTCCAGTGTTTGGGTGGCAACAGCCTTCTCAAGTAGTTTGGACAAGACCAAGAGAATAGCAGTGGGACGGTAATTACTGATATCCTTTTTGTCCCCTTTTTTTGAAGACTGGAGTTATACGAGCCGCTTTCCACAGGGCCGGAACTGTGCCACTAGACAGGGATAATGTATATATTTTCGCCAAAGGAGAGGTTATATAGGGGGCCACAAGTTTGAGGAGGCAAGGTTCAAGGAAGTCTGATATTACACTAGTATTGTCAGATATAGTTAAAAGGAGTTTAAAGACCTCCTGGGCTGTTATAGCCTTAAAGTAGAAAGGCAGGGTTTGTGATGATGTTTGGGAGAAGGTAGAGGAGCAGGGTATGCATATGGGGCACAAAATCCCTGGCACAATATATCAGTTGGGGGGTGAGGATATAGCATGCACCAAGCAGGAAAAGGATCTTGGGGTGATCATCTCTGATGACCTCAAGGTAGGAAAACAGTGTGACAAGGCAGCAGGTAAAGCAAATAGGATGCTGGGATGCATAGGCAGGGGCATCACCAGCAGGAAAAGGGAGGTCATAATTCCACTATACAAAACACTAGTGAGGCCCCACCTGGAGTGCAGTGTACAGTTCTGGAGACCTTACTTGTGTAATGACATAGGGTAGAGAAAGTTCAGAGGAGGGCAACAAAGATGATACATGGATTGCATTACATGTCCTATGAGGACAGGTTGAAGGAACTGAATATGTACTCTCTGGAGGAGAGGAGGGAGAGAGGGGATATGATAGAGACATACAGGTATCTTACAGGGAGGAACAGGGTGCATGAATACACTATTTTTAAGCGAAAAAGATGTTCCAGGTTAAGCGAAAAAGATGTTCCAGGACTAGAGGGCATGGGATGAAGTTGGAGGGAGAACAATTCAGAGGAAACGTGAGGAAGAATTTCTTCACAGAACGGGTGGTGGACAAGTGGAACACCCTGCCAGAGGAAGCGGTAGGGGCTGAAACAATCACGGGATTTAAGAATGCATGGGATAGACATAAAGGAATTCTGGAGGTCAGGGTTAAGGGGCAACAGACTTTTAGGAAAACATAAAGTAAACTTACAAGCTCAAATGGGCAGACTGGGTGGGCCATAGGCCCTTATCTCCGGACACTTGTCTGTGTATCAGGGTGACCTGTGTTCTCCACGAGACTGGGGGCAGGAGGCCAGTGGTTGGAAGGCAGAGGTGTATAGGGACAGATCCGAGATCATTTGGTTGAAAGCATTGGCTATAGTCTTAGGGTCATTACAGTGAGCCCCATTTAGTATCATATCAGAAGGGGTGTAAGACTGGGAGGATCCTAGAAGAGTCTTGATATGAGACCAGAATTTCCTAGAGTGTATAATATATAAATGGTATATATGTATGAGAAAGTAGATATTATCAATATTAAAACTCAAGTTAGTAATATTGACTGGTTATCTGTTATGGCTACTTCAGAGATTAATGATTGCTTCAATAAGTTGCACAGCACAATTTGTACCTCAAGAGATACTTATGTTCCCACAAAAAAATACATTTAAACATCACTATCCAAAATGGATGTACAAATCTATAAAAAAAAATAAACAAACAATACTCACGTTATTTAAAATCTCCAATTCAAACTAGCTGGAGTTCATGCCTGCAAAGTCAAAAAAAGTGCAAAAACAGTATTCAAAGGGCAAAGAAAGAATGGGGACTATAAATTAGCATCTAACGCTAACAACGACAACAGCAAGGCCTTCTTTTCCTGCATTTATTCCCTAAAAAAATCTATATGTCAAGTGGGCCCCCTTCAGGTGAATGACATTATGATTGATAACCCATACGATATGGCCAATGTCTTTAATACTACATTTTGCGAAATATTTCAGACAAATCAGAAAGTTAATACAGTCTTAGATACTCAGGTCAAAAACGTTACTCTCGCCAAAAAGGACATTCATATTAAATTACATCACTCAAAGGTAAAACCAGTGCATAACCAGACAATATATCTGGTCACCTGTCTTTGTTAGCTGATAGCTTGTCATTACCCCTTAAACTATTATATGAACAAAGTATTAATATAAATTTCAGCCATGAACTTTGGAAGACTGCATATGCAGTTCCTATTTTCAAGAAGGGACCACAGAATAACTGGGAAAACTATAGGCCAACTAGCTTAACTTCGCCACTCTATAAAGTCTTAGTATTGTTAAAGATCTAGTCTCGTCTACGCTTGCCACACTGGATGATGACCAACATGGCTTCAAAAAGGGCAGTGTTGTAGTTCAACTAATTTGTTGTGCTTCTACGAGGATGTCAGCCATCAACTTGACAATAAATCCCCCTATGATGTTATCTATATCGACTTTAGTAAAGCTTTTGATTCTGTTCCTCATTGGGCTTTAATACAAAAATTATACACCTTAAACTTTAATCATAGCATTGTGAAATGGATATCAAACTGGCTGACAGAACAGAGTTCAAATCAGTGGTCAGCTTTCTAACATTGGGTCGGTCACTAGCGAGGTTCCACAGGGCTCTGTCCTGGGCCCATGCTTGTCTCAGGTCTTTATAGCTGATTTAACATATAATTGCTATTCTAACGCTATTAAATATAAAAATTGGTGATCCATGTGCCAATTCTGATCAAACTGCATCTATTCAGAATGACCTAGATCACATCTCCCATTGGGTAAAGAAATGGGAGATGAAACTGAACCATAACAAATGTAGGGTTATGCACCTAGGACCTAACAGTATAAATCATGGCCCAGATATTCAAACTGCGCCATTCTGAGGCGCAAGCCCCAGCGTGCTCAAAATAGTTGCGCAGGGGTGTGGCCGGGGCGATATTCAAAGGAGTTGCGCTATTGAGCAACTCCTTTGAATATCACCAGCCGCCAGCCACCGGGCAAGATGCAATGGAACTTGCACCACCGCAAGTTGCCAGAGTTGAGCATTAAACTTGCGGTCAAGCGCCATACCATTGCGCCATCGCAAATTTCCGATATTCAAAAGGTGACATGCAAATGGGGCCATAATTTATGCAAGGTGCAGGGGGCATTTGCATCTATTTGATGGCCCCATTTGCATGCCATTAGCATGTAGGTGCCGCCGATCCCTGAGGACTTGTGCCTGGTCAGCCTGCCAGGCTCAAGTATGTCCCTGTGGGTGGCCTTGTCGGGCCAGGTTCCGTATATAACTTCTGGAAATATGACTGAAAAATAGTGGAGATTTGTTGGGGGTGCGTAACTATGGGATCCTGATCAGTGAGTTGTAGGCTCGGTAGGCAGCGGTTCATTTCCACTTACTTAATTCTAATAGCTAATAGTTTTCCTGCCCTTTCCCCGGACTCTAGGTATTTAAGTTTAGTCCTATGTATTGCTAATTCTGCTATCAGGAGTGATTGGGATTGCAACATACCCTGTAATAATACGTATCGACCTCTTGGGTCCCAGATTTCTTGGGTCAACTTTAAGGGGATCGCTTTGGCAATGAGTATGGCTACTCCTCAGTCGGTGGAGATACCAGCTTCATAGGCTTGCCCTACCCAGTTTCTACACAGAAGAGATGCGTCTTCCCTCCGTAAGTGTGTCTCTTGTAGGCACACAATGCCAGCATGTGATTTGGATAAATGCCTCAGAATCATTTGTCATTTGCACCTGTCTCTAGCACCTCAGACGTTCCAAGTCATAATAGTGTAAGGACCCCCATTATAGCATTTCAGATTGGACTATCAACATGCCCAAACCTTCTAGGAGGTTCAAATCTAGGTACATAGCAGTTAAATCACTGAGGTTAAGAAAAAAAAAATGGCACAAACCCACCCCCCTCATTTTTACCCTTAAGTTTCCCCATGATACTATAAAACCAAATTC
This sequence comes from Neoceratodus forsteri, assembly GCA_016271365.2. Taxonomy (NCBI): domain Eukaryota; kingdom Metazoa; phylum Chordata; order Ceratodontiformes; family Ceratodontidae; genus Neoceratodus; species Neoceratodus forsteri. Next base: position 672,190,809 of record CM028138.1, on the reverse strand, counting down.
AACTTCAATCACTGTAACAACACCTAAATGCTACCCCAGTTCTACCAACTCTACTCACTTAATATATTACAAGGCGATGTCAGTTTGCACCCAGTGAAACATTATCCCACCCCCAAAGCCTCCTCTATCCCTCCCTTAAACATCTTTTAAAAGAGTTATATGGTAACATTCCATAAGCATGAGAGTTATATAAGTACCATAGAGATAAACAACCTTTAGTAGTATAAGTAATAGTTAGGCTATTCCTTCAGGGTATAAACGTGCTACTCATTTAGTGAAGGCCACCCTGTAAGATAGTACTGAGCTAGGTCTATAAAATAAAGAAAAAAAAAAGAGAAAATCATGAGAATTAAACCTTAATAATACTTAAGGTTCTCCACATTAGCCTACATGGAAAAACGAAATTATAATGTAAAGCCAGGAAAAGTATCCATGAAGTTGACAGTTAGGCCCACTAAAGTAAGCAGTCACAAGCCCCACCATAGTGGGAAAGTCAACAGACAATCTGCAGTGTAGTCACTCCTTCTGTTCAGCAGGGTGCAATCTAGGGCCTAACGAGTGTTGAGCCTAAAAACTGATTGCACAGCTAGGAGATCCTTAGTTCCCGCTAATCACTGTATATAGTGAAGCCCTCCAGTACAGAATCCGGATCTAAGCAGTTGTCAAGTTAGTAGGCCAAGACAAAATCATTCATCGCCATTTTCAAGATCCAGTCACTTAAACAGGTCGGGAAGTAACTTCTTGAGTTCAAGCTGTGCGTGCTCCAGTGTATCAAAAGCATACCACTGATCCTGGAGTTTCAATTGTAGAATGGCCGGGTATTGAACCCGAAATTGTTTCCCAGCTGCTATTAATTTCGATACTACGGGATGCAGTTCCTGTCTCTTCATTCTGACCGACTGCGGTAAGTCCTGAGAGATTCGGATTTTCTTGCCATCTCCTGGACTAGTTCACCCAGGAGGACTCCCTTGTGTGTTCTATCTGTCTTTTTATCTTACACACACACACACACACACGTTATGGAAATGGAGATCTATTAATTCTTTGTAAAAGCTCATGTTTTGTAGTTGTTTAGACATCTTTCCCCCTCCCTGGTGATAGTAACAGAAACACCTGTAGGAACTGGTGTATGTGCAGCAGTCCTGGAGAAAGAGGGCGAGCCCAGGGCTCGGGACTTGCTTCAGTTGAAGTGAATGCTTCCCACTCCCACCCCATATTAAAAGCAAGTGAGATTGTATAATGTTCCTGAAAAGACTTGTGTATAAATATGAACAGGTAAACACATGCAGGATTGGTGTCTTGTTTTAAAATGGAGCATAATCAACCTAGGAACAGTATGAAGCTGGAACAAACATAGTTTTCTTCCTCTTTGCTTCTGTTACCCTTTAACTGTTAAAAGAAGGTAATCTAAAGGCAGTTTCTCAATGCACCCTTACCTTGGCGGAGAGTGGTTTGGAGTTATTCTCAGCAGACAGCTACCTGCTGATTTGCTATAGGACTTAGCCCTACCTACAATTGATGGCGTTATAGAACCTAGGATCTGAGAATTCTGGCAGTTAAGTGGGAATTACATGTGAATAAGGAAATGAGCTACAATGTCTTTTGTAAAGTAAAGATGGATCATGTTTTTAGTGAATATGTATATATTATTGATCTTCTTGGGGATATCTCTGTCAACAGGTCATAACCATGGAACTTCGCTGTCAGGTATCAGGATCCCACGGAAGCTTTTCCGCTGAGTCTATTAGGGACTGCCCATGCCGACATCAGGCTCCAATGTCATACACCCTATATAAGCACAAGGCAGCCCGGCTCCCTCCTCAGCTCTTTCCATCGTCCGACCATTTGCACACAGACTTCAAGGAAGCTTATACTCATTTCACCACCATTTTACTTACCTCTTTTTCTTTAATTACCTTTGAATCACTTTAGTTTAATGTGATTCTTTTGTCCTTGTATGTCGAGAACTACTGTTCATCTCCCCTTTCTGTTGCTGTCACTGCAGAAAGAACATCTTCTCCACCGACGAACACAAACTCTGTCTCTGCTGTCATGGGCCCAGCCAGAATGTCCTTGCCTGTGAGTCCTGCCTGAAGTGTAATCTCACCACCCATCACTGACACAAGAAATTCCTGTAGAATTTCGTCATGGAGCAACAGGCAGCCAGCGGAGAGCAGGGGTCCTCCGGAGCCCCCCCCCCCAGTCGCTGGTGTGTTCGTCAGGCTACCAAGGACCAGGACAAATCCTTGGGGGAACATTCTCTGCAGGACAAGAAGCGGCCTAAGGATTGCTCCCCTGTCGGCAATCCTGGTCCCTGCTGGGATTCTTCTTCTCCTGGGGTCACCCCATTGACTTCTCTGAAGTCAGCACCTCACCATGCAGGCCTCTGCTTCCCACCAGGCCTCCCACAGCGGACTCATCTCCCAGCCATCATAGGGTGCAGAGGGCCGTCAGCCTTTGGGTTGTCAGCCCCATCCACCATCGAGACCTCTCGAGCCACAAGGTGTGCAGGCACTGGGCTCAACACTACAGTTAGCAGTTCATCATCGGACCAGGCCTACGTGCCCCTTCCGTTGACACCTGTATTGACAATAATTCCTCTTTCTGATGTCAGAAAGACACAGGAGCAGAGAGGGCTGAATAGGGCCTGTTTGGGCCCCCCCACATACAGAAGACACAGGAGCAGAGAGGGCTGCATAGGGCCTGTTTGGACACACACACCCCTTGCATACACACACGCAAGACACAGGAGCAGAGAGGGCTGCATAGGGACTGTTTGGAAACACCTCTCCCTCCACACACACAAGACACAGGAGCAGAGAGGGCTGTATAGGGCCTGTTTGGAAACACCCACACACACACACACACACACGACACAGGAGCAGAGAGGGCTGCATAGGGCTTGTTTGGAACACCCCCCCCTTCCACACACACAAGACACAGGAGCGGAGAGGACTGTATAGGGCCAGTTTGGAAACACGCACCCTCCACACACACAAGACACAGGAGCAGAGAGGGCTGCATAGGGCCTGTTTGGAACCCCCCTCCACACACCACACACACACACACACACACACACACACACACAGAAGACACTACCCTTGAGGAAAGGAGGGGGGGACATGATAGAAACTTTCAAGTATCTCAAGGGAATTAACAAAGTACAAGAGGGTAGCATCTTTCAGAAGAAGAGATGTGCAGGAACAAGGGGGCGCAATTTGAAGATAGAGGTGGGACGGCTCAGAGGTAATGTTAGAAAGTATTTTTTCACAGAGAGAGTTGTGGATGCATGGAACAGCCTTCCTGAGGAGGTTGTGGAGTCAGGAACAGTGGGAGAATTCAAGAATGCATGGGAGAGGCATAAGACAATTCTAGTGGGGGGCAGGAGGAAGTAAGCTGTTGATTAGCTAGAATCTGCAGCTTATCCATCAGGTAGGGAAATGGGTAGACTGGGTGGGCCAAGCGGTCCTTATCTGCAGTCAGATTCTATGTTTCTAGGGCTAGTGATTAGAAAAATCCACTGACCCAACTGCAGTTTCACTAGCCCAGCACAAAATGTCCAGAAAAATCGCCACTGAAATGAATGGTCCCATCGAAATGTATATAGACCCATTCATTTCAATGCCATTTTGTTCTCGATATTTGTGTAGTAACAGCAAATGGTCCTGGCTTAGACCAGATACCAGACCAACAGCAAAGGAAATCAGTGTGGGATGTGACTTCCTGCTGGAAGTTCATGAAGAGGACTGTTAACTTTTGTACAAAGATGAGGAAGGAGTAGTCATCAAAATGAGGGGAGCTATGACCGCCTCTTGTTTTAGAGGTAGTTTAATTTTTGAGTATGTTTTAGTGGGCAGCAAAGGCAGCCGTGTAATATCCCCAAAGATTGGGTCACCAGTAAGCTCTGTTGATGCCAGCAAGCCCCAGTAAGGTGACCCCAGATGTCCCTATAGTTGAGGTTGCAAAGGTGGGGGGGGCGTGAACATAGTGGCCAGAGCCATTGTGCTTGTCTGCAGTTAAAATGTTTTTTCTTATTGCAGCCTGCCCAGTAAAGGTGGCACAAGCCAGTGTCACATCTAAGGTCCAGTTTTCACTGGACAGCTGGTTACTATGGATTCAGCATCCTGGATGCCATGGAGGATACTGAGAGCGGCCAGTAATGGCCATTAGGGGAGTTTGAATTGACTGTGAAGGAGGACAGTCAGGGGAGTTCAGATGCACCAAAGAAAAACAAAAACACATGAAGAAAGTGCAGCAGAATAAAGAGGGGACACAGGGAAGTAAATTCAGAGCTAAAGGCAATGCCTGCAGTCCTCCTCTCATCCCTTTGTCAGTCTCAGTGGTCCCAGCAGTGTCAGTGGTCCAGTAGTTGTGGCGGTCCCCAGAATCAGCAGTTGGCAGCTGCAGTGTGGGTTCTGTTTTAGTCCTATTTGTGTTTTTTTGTAAAGAAAAGTAAATGGCAGTTCCTGGCAGTGGCCCCACAAACAGGAAAGCATCATTAGATGAACGAGCATCAGGAGGAGCCAGCTACCCATCAAAGGAAGACCTCCAACCTGCCTGCAGCCATTAGGGCATCCAGCATACACTTAACCCACCTCCTGTCTCAACTTCTCCCCAGTTTGGGCGGTGGAGTCAGTGACAGTGTCATAAAGCAGACACTGTCCGCCTGAACTAATACTGAAATAAAAACAAAGATGTTTCTTTTCACACAGTGAGCGCAATAAAGGATGGCCATGGATTTTAGTGTGGTCAGGGCAAGGCCCTAGAGCAAGGAACTGCCAAGGGTGGATCAGTTCAAATGTATCTAAAATCGGCCCAGGAAGGGAGCATACAGTGAGATGCTGGCGTTATTGAAAATTACCTAAACCTACACTCACTTTACACTCTGGATTTTACTTAACCTAACTGGCCATTGGTGCTTATTTCTGAATACATTTATTTATTTTGTTTATTTACTAAAAAGTTTCACCAGGAAAGGCACACTGAACAAACAAGTTTAAAAAACTCACTGTTCCAAGATCTGCTGCGTCTATGAAGTTTTGCGCACGTATGCAAGACAGCCTGACTCACCACGGGATCGTAAAGAGAGCGGGAAAGAAAGTGAAGCGACCTGCTGCTGCTGTGATTTGAGTCGAGCTGCCTTGCCTGCCTTCGATTCTGTGAGTGAGTCGCTCGCTGTATTCATGTTTTTTGTCGGTCTATCCATGACTCCAGACCACAACCGAACCAGATCAAATACCAACAAGGGGGACTAACATAAATTTGAGGAGCTGCACTTCCAGCTGCTGGGCACTGGCTTGCCTTACAGAAGCCTATTAAGACTTGGCTTGAGGTTGATTTTTGATTGGACAATTGTTGGGGCCTGGGAGGAGTCAGTGGGACTGTGGTGGTGAGATCTGTGGATGCTAGTGTCGTTGGAACGAGAGTCTGACTCAGCACGGTCTGGAGGTGTGGGATAGAGCAGAGAGGATGGAGCAGGAGCTGGAGGACTGATCAAGGCCTGCTTGGGGACAAGGAGTCCCTGCTGACTTGCTGGCGGCTGCACTGCTGCGAATGCTAAGACATTAATACTGCTCTGTCAACCTGTAATGCTCTTCAAAGTACTTTTTTTCAATACTACTGAATCAAGAATGAAGATTAGCCTGCCAAGTATTTCAAGGATTTAAATTAGCCAATCAAGGCTGGGTACATTACCATGCATTTCAGTTCTACTAAGAAAGGAGGCAGATAAAACAATCAGCAACACCAATGAATTTTAGAGAAGGTAAACAATCATAGAATGTGGGTTTTTATCTAGAAATAATATGATGCAAAAAAAAAAGTTGTCAGTGTCCCTTTAAAAGTCTATACTGAACACATCAGTGAACTAATTAACCCTAAATCACTTCCTGTCCCTGCCCAGCCTGAGGAATTACAGGAGCACGAACTGCCTTTACCCAAGTCGACTGCTATATTAACAGTATATTAGCATGCAGATGGCATTCTGACTGCAAAAATAGAGTTCCTTAGTAGTATTTTAGCAGTCAGTCAGTTTAGTATTCAGTTTAGTACAGTCATTCTGAGCTGATTCTAATGTTAAACACTGCTAACCATGTTTACTATTTAATAGTCATTAGCAATCAGAAGCAGTATAAAGATTCCACCGAATAACTCATACAGAACTGCAGTCACTAGCGCTTTTTGAGTGCTAGGTGTTGAGCACTTAAACTAAACCAGCACTCAACAAAAGCTCAACTTGTGCACTTGAATGCTTTCTGAGTATTTAAATTAGTAATTGAGTACGGGTTCAGGATTTTAGTTTCAGAACATGTTAATTAGAGATGCATTTGAGCACAGACTGAGATCTTAAACTTTCAGAAAGCACTCAACAAAAACTCAGCTTGCCAGATTGCAGGCTCATATAGTCCCCATCCTCTAACAACTGCAGCTGTATACTGATTCCACTCAGCCTTGGCTTACCTGAAGACCCACCAGGCCAGCCATGGAATCTGGTTTGTACGTCCCCAGCTGCAGGCTCCCAGACCCATCCCCAAGCCCATGCTGGGATTCCGCACACTGCCCACTACACGTGGGTGTCAGTGTGATCACTTCTGGCTCTAACAGTTACGAGAAGTTGACCCATCATTCATCAATGTTCATCAAATGCAAAAGGACACTGCTGTGTTGCAGGACAGTAATTAACCTTTACTGAATTCATTGTACAGCATCACACACACTCTCACAGCTCATACTTCACTGATGCCTTATGCATTTTTTCAAGGTGTGATGTGGGAATGCAAAACCCTCTATTTATAGTGCTTAATGGTAAGACATTTAAAGGGCAATGCAATTTCCCATCAAGATGCTTATATACAGTAAATACTGTATGTTGTATATATATATATATATTTTTTAATCACATAAAGGGGCTGGACCAGTGGTGCTGAGGGATTGAGGTGCTGGATGCCACATGTCACTCCGTTGATGACCTGAGTTTGGAAGTGGATTCCAGTTGCTGGGGCCAGCTTGGAAGGGGGAGAGACTGAGCTTGGGACTGCTCTCCTTTTCCAGGGAGGGAGGGCTTGTATGCCCCAACCTCTGACTGGTAATAGCACAGGCTAGGGTGGCACAGAAGAGGTACAGTAGGCTGGTGATGCTTGCATGCCTCTATAAGCATGCCTCACATTGGCTGCAAAAGGGATGGGAGAAAACTGGGAAATGGAAGCTGGCATTTCAGTGAAGCCCTGCATGTTTGTCTGTGGACCCGTACTGCCACTCTAACCATGGTCTGAACTAGACTGTGTCTCAGGTGGGGGGAGTGGGAGTATGGTCCTTCCTCTCTTGGCACTGCCATCAGGGAATCTGTGGTGGCACCCCTCCATGAGGTAGGCCCCATAGCAGACAAGCACTGATCTGTAGGGAGAGGAACAGTGCTGAGAAGCCACCCAAATCATCCCGCTCAGTAGATAAAAAAACTAAATGTGCAAAATGTAATGAGCTGCAAAGTGCTTTTTTTGCCATCATCCGGTCACCATCTGTCCAACCCCACCACCTAGCCCCCATCTCCGGGGATTTACCCACCCCGCTGGAATGCATCTTGACTTACCCCCAGGGCAGGCTGTTGGCGAGGGACTTCTCATAGAAATATAGAAGTTGTTAGCAGAAAAGGACCTCTTGGCCCACCTAGAGTGGCCTAAAATGCCTTCCTACTGTGCTATTGCAGACCCTACTCTCTCCCCAAATGGATGCTGCTTCCTGATCCTGGGAGGGGGGAGTGCCTAAGTTGGTCGCATGGGTCAGGTTGAGGGTGGACGGCCTCCTGCGTGGCCGATGTTGTCTTTTCTGAATATGCTGATCCCCAGGGAGGCATGGCATGCAATGACATAATGGCACAAAGAGTGTTGGATGTCTGACACACCTCCCGAAGATCTCAAGCACCGGCTGTCAGGTCCCCAGTCTACAGCAGTGGTTGGTCAAAAGATGGATGCTTCCCTCACCCCTGTAGAGGAGAGCAGTCTATGAGTCATTCAGTCCTCCTCTTCCCAGCTGGCCCTCTGCCATTCCGGCTCACTTCCAAACCCAGAATGTCAGGTCACAAGTGAAAGCTATACCGCTGCATTGGCAGGCCGGCAACGTTAAACTGTAAAGTGCTCAGCTGTGCTCTTCATTAATTTCACCTGGCAATACTGACAAAAACACAATAATAAAATAAGGCAAATAAAACAAATGATTTTTTGTAGCATTTTAATGTGTGCTTCTCACACACCGTATTTTGCCATTTGTATGCATCAATATTTGGTTTTACTCACCAGTGTTCAAAAGTGAGCAGTACCCACTCTGAATATATCTTATTAGGAGCCTTACATGGCACAGCACAATGTTGAAGGATATGTGACACAGTACAGAGTCACATGTGACACAGTACAGTGTCTGCATTGCATGAGGCAAAATGCTGTGTCAACATCACCATGGCACAACATAGTGTTAAACAGTAGTATCCGACATGGCGGTGTTATATCAGCATTGCCTGTGGCAGAGTGATATGCAAACAGTGCAAGTGGCACAGCTTACTGATGACAATGCACAGTGCGGTGTTGGCAGTTTATGTAGCACCGCACAGTATCTGCATGTCATCTAGCAAAACGCGATGCCTGCATAGAATATGGCACCGTGACTGACAGCAGTGCACATGGCACTGTGTGGTGTTAGCAGTGCATATTGAACTGCAGAATGTTAGCCCTGCAATTGGCACAGTGCTGTATCAGCGCTGTTTGTGATGCACTGTGGTGTCTGCACTGCACGTGGCCTAATACGGGACTGTCACTGCATGTAGCCCAGCAGTGTCCGCACTTCATATTATAGAGCACATCTTTTTTCAGTGCATGTGGCACAGGGAAGTGACAGCAGTTCTCATGGCACAGCAAAGTATCAGTAACACATGTTGCATAGTAAAGTAACAGTACTACACATGACACAGCATGGTACTGGCAGAGCATGTGCAGGGACAGTGCAGTGACACTGGTGAGGAAGCACATGCGGTACAACCACTTCGAAATGCCATGTGTAGTGCCTGCTACCAGGGTGGGTTGTCTCAGGAGCCTGCCATCTGTGCCGAGTGGAATTAGAGGGGAATGGCCATTCCATATGCTGGGAGGAGTGGTTGCAGGTGAGATAAGCCTGAGGTACGTGTGTCACTCAAGGATGGCTTGTACTCCCTTAAGCTGCCTGTATCTGTCCCATGAGCTACTTTTGCACAATTGCTGGACACATAGCATCCCTCAGTAAAAGTATAGTCTGTGGGTCTGGACCCCCAAACAGTCTCTCTCCCCCCCACCCAAGCAGCACCTCCTCCCAGTACACAAAGCTGAGCAGCACTTCTCTGCTATGGATCTTCCACTCCCCAGGCCTCTCCTGATGGGAGAGAGGGAGTGGCAGCTGTAGGGCGTAGCTTGTCTGTGGGAGAGGGGTTCCAACTGTTGGGTGGGGCAGAATACAGTAGTGCCTCCAAATAGCAGTGTCCAAGAGCCCTACCAAAAGAAACTGCTCACCAGGCATCTTAGGCAGGGCATGATAGTGTGCTTGTTATCCCCTGTGGACCAATTTAGTTTGCCTGCAGGAGAGAAAAACATGTTTACTTTAGGCATATTCTGCCCAAACAAGTTGCCAGTAGCCTCAGTAGTCCCCACTAGCAACTACTGTGCCCAGTAAATTGTCCAACAGCTTGAGCATCACCTGTGGCAGATTGGTGATGGTCGTGACATTGTGGGTAACCATACAACATCCTGCAGTCTGCACACAGCAACCTGAACAGTAGGTGGCCATTGGGAGAAGCTGGGAGGGTGCAAAAGCTGGAGAAAAGTCCTCAGATGGATGGCACTCAGTCCCCCCCCGGCCCAGGAGGAATGCTGTGGTTGCCGTCTTGGATCTCATGCCCACTATTCCCATTTTCCTTTGTAGTCCCAGCTTAATTTCTTTGTTTTGTCATGCTCATAGCTTTCCTTCCTTTTAGTTGTTCCTACATTTTTTTCCTTTGGGGGCTTATTTAGGTTCCTTCCAACAAACATAACAAAATGTTAAAAAAAATATCAAACCGCAAAAAAACTACGAGTAAAATAAAAAAAAAAACTCACAATGAATGGGCCAATTTCTCTGGAAGGTGTTGCATTGAAAATATACCAGTTTGGAAACAGCAACACAAATATTAGGTCAAAGTAGGAATATTCTACAGCGAGCTGTGCATGTGGGGACCCTTTTCATTGTGGCACAAAACCAGAAGTGCTCAAGATGGAATGTGGGACTCTGAGCCTTTGGGAAAAGCATTCTTCAGTGAATAATCTGAGACCAGCAAATATAGACAGACTTCAAAGCACTCTTACACCAAGCAACACAAGATGGTCTGCAAACAGAAGAAAAAGTTGGAGCAGGCTGAGGAAAAGGTAGATTTTTTTTTTATATCTTTTAAACAGTAATTGATGAAAAACATCTAGGCCAAACTGTACCTACAGAGCAAGAGCTGTCAGATCTGAAAGAGGGGCCACAAAAAGTTTGAAAATAACATAAAAGTAAAAGTCAGTGGGTCTTTGCTCCACAATCCCAGCCATTAGCCCTGAAGAGGCTGCTGCATCTCTGCAAATTCAAATCTGAGGCGGGGAAGGGAGTTGGGTTTATTGGTTAGTGCAGTAAATTAAACTTTGAGCTATGGAGGATAGCTTTGAGCGGTCTGTACTATAGCCTGTGAATTCAAACCTGAGATTAAGTAATGGAGAAGAAAAGACTTAGATCTTTGAGGGGGCTGCTGTTCTATTAAAATTCAGACTTGAAGGGAGTTGGATTTAATTACTGCAGTACTGGAATTAAACTTTGAGCTATGAATCTGTAGATCTGTCTTCCCATTTAATAGCAATGATGTGTGCTACAGGAGTTCACTACAGAGCTGGGGGGTTGAGGGGAGATGGTGGTTAAATGGTGCTGGGGAAGGGGGTTGTACAGCCTGTAGTTGCTGAAGGGGAAAGAGGGCCAAGGGAGCCTGTAGGTGCCAGTTGGGAGGAAGGCTGAGGGAGCCAGTAGCTGCGTGAGGAGGGGGGACTTCTTGACCCATGCATCTGGGCAAATGATTGTGTCAGTCTGCAGGACATGGTTACACACTGTGGACAAGGCTGTAATTTTTCACATGACACGTGGATTTCACTTCATTACCGTGAAAACCAGGTGTGTCTGTGACATATTACACAAGTCCTAACTTGTCATGTTTGTTAACTAATATGCTTGTTGCAGCTAAAAAACAAGGTTATTTTTATTTCTGTGTCTTGCAGCCTTGCTTCGTGGAACCTCTTAACCTCCTGTTGCTGGAAGGGTGGGTGGTGTTGATCCACGTCCTGTTCTGCTGCCGACTGTGCTCAAAAAGGAATGCAGCCTTGCATCATGGAGCCGCTGAACCTCAGATTGCTGGAAGGGTATGGAATGTTGCTCCAAGTCTAGTTTGGCTGCCAGCTGTACTAAAAAAGGAATACAGTCTTGCATCATGGAACCGCTCGGCCTCCAGTTGCTGGATGGATGGGAGCACAGGCATCAGGTTGCTGTAAGGGTGGGGGCTCTTGCTCCAGGTTTTGTTGGGTTGCCGACTGTACTAAAATAGGAATGCAGTCCAAATATTTGCTGTGTCACATCTGTCCTAGACGGGAAAGGGGCTGATTTGCTCCATGCACCGATTAACTGCCAGCTGTGCACAAAATCAAAGGCAGCCTTGCATCTGTGAAAACTCATTTTTCGCTGTGTGCTCGCTGTGAAAACTGATTTTTAGCTTGAAAAACTTACAGCCACTATGGACGTGCTCAGCACTCTGTGCTGCATAAGACCTTGGAAGTATGCACCACACTGCACCTTTTGCACTGAGCTGCAAACCTGGAGACCAGGGTTTGAATCCCACAGCCCTTTGTTACATACTGTGTAATCTTGTGCAAGTCACTTAATTTCCCTGTGCTCTTAGCTCTCACCTGAAAACCAGCTTTGGCTTAGTGTGCTTTTCCTTCCCTTTCCCATTTCATTAAAGCTGAGCCATTAGCCCATCAGAAGCTCCACTAACCCACCTGGGCTACTGTTCTAAAATACTGGCCACCTGGCCATCCAGTGCACTAAGAAGATTTAGCTGAGTCCCTTCCCAAATGCCTTCTCTTTGCTTTCCTGTATCATTTGATTTCTTTTCTCTATGTGGCTTTTTTTTCCTACTTTGACCCAGCAGTTCCTTTAATTCTAAATGTACCCTTTTCCTTACTTCTGTGCTGTTCTATACCTGTTGCATTTCTCAGCTCTCTGTTTCTGCTCTTGCTACAGCATTTTCTCCATATTAACCTGATTTTATTTTATAGGTCTGACAGGACACAAACCGTTCTTCCTCATCAGATAAGTATTGTCTATCTTTAACCTGTTCTTTCCACTCTATTCACTCTCTAAGAACTGCAGATCCTTTGTGACCTTTTTTTGCGTTTTATTTTACAGGGTCCCGTGTACATCATCCTTTAAAGACCTGCCCCTAGGTTGCTATTCCTCAGGTAAGAGGCTCAGATTCTACCTATACGTGGGTTGGCTGTAATGCTGTGGCCATGCACATTACAGTGTGTGTCAGAGGGAGGTGAGAGAGAGAGAATGAGAATGTCCGGACCTTGGAGGGAGAGGTTAGTACTGTGGCTGTGGAGGAAACGGGTCGCTTTGTGGGACAGTGGAGGTCAGGATATTGGTGGTCGTCAGGAGGAAGGGTGCTGTCTGGGGCAGGAGGAAGGGGCTAGTTTAGGGTACTTTGAGGGTGGGGCCTAGTGTCTGGGAAACTGTCTTGTGTTGTGGAGGAAGGCTGAGTGTTGGAGCATGGTGGTAGGGAGATTATTGTCCAAAGCTGTGGGAGTGAGGGGCATTTGAATTGGGGCTGTGGAGGAAGAAGCTAGTATGGTGGGGGCCATTGGGGGAGGTGGCTGGTGGGTGCTGATGGAGGTGGTCTTGTGTAGGGTGCTTTGACCGAGGTGCCTGGCATAGGGTTCTTTTGATGGAGGTGGGCTGGGGAAGAATGCTGTAGACAGATGTCACAAAATGTCCGAGCGTGGGGGTGTGGTCAGCAGACTGGGAAGTGGAAGGGATCAGCTGGCCAGAAGTTCAGCCAGAGTTACGATCCCTTCCATCTTTGACAGGACAGCATTAACATTTATAATTTTGACAAGCAGGAACTATCACTGCAGCAGAGTAATGGGCTATTAAGCCCAAAAATCTGACACCTTTACTGTAACAGACTTGTGTTGTTTGGTCATAAGCTCCAAAATACACCCCGTGCATCTAAAACTCAAGAGCTCTTAACTATTTCCTCCAGCAAAACAACTCAAATTAGCCAACAAAGCTTAAGGGTTCCTTCTATTTGTTGCTGTGAGTTCTTTATTATGGGCACTTCTGGCTGTTATGGTTTTTTTTCTGCAGCCAATCCTTTAGAGCACCAGGGGCTAACTACTCAGCCACTGCACAAGTCTATGGTATGTGGTGCTTGCTGCTTTCATGCTCCCCTCAGGGAGTCCACTGATTTCCCCCTGCCTACCTCCCATAGCTACGTTTAAGCCCACATGGCCCCATCTTTTTTTTTTTTTTTTTTGTAGACTCTATTTTTGCATTCTGGATGCCCAGGGCATCCTTCCAGAATACCCACTCAACTCTGCCTTCTACTCTCAGCCTGCCTCCCCCCTTCACACACACACACATTGCTCTCCCTTTTGATCCATGGCAAGTCCAGCCCCCAAGATAACCCCCCTCCAGGGAGGGCCTGCCCACCCTTGGTGGCCTGGTCTTGAATTAGAGGGACCTACTATGAGATCAGGTTGCCCGTGGGAGATCATGATGCGAGTGGGTCTAACGGTGGGAGGCTGGCAGGTCTCTGGGATCACCTTTATTTCCACTGGTCACCAGAGGTTATTCCTACATGGTTGCCCCTCAGAGTTACAAACGTGCAATTGCGTCCAATGGCACTACATGCCGACGTATGCTGGAACTCTGCCTTGCAGCTGCAATGTTGCTTGTTCCTGCACCGCCCTGAGCACCATCAGAGGCTGCCCAAGAGCAGCGTGTTCCCTGGATCCCTCCTGGGAAAGGAGGCAGTCCTCCTGATGCTCGATCCCATCCCTACCTGCTGACTCACTGCCTGAGCTCGCTCCTAAACCTGGGTCGTTGTAGGCATCCAGTGCCTCAACCCAGTTGGAGTGAAACCTAGCAGAAGGAAACAGGCAGTTGGAGGTAGAAGATAAGTACTTTCTCTGTGCTGTTTGTTTTCCTTTGGACTGAGCTAGCATTCATGAGATGGCAATGTGTGCTGTGTGATTTAAACAGTACAAGTTCCAAACAAATGATTTTGTCTTGGCTGGGGGCATTGAACTGAGGGAGAGAGGTTGGAAATACACAGGAGGGAGGGTGGTCATATGACTCAGACCAGCCGATAGTGGGGCTGGGATCCACTTATATTTCAAGGGGACCAAGAGACCCTGAAGCTTGAGTGCCATGAAGCAGGAATGTAGCATCTTGAGTAGCATCTGCAGGACATCAGTAGGGAGGAGAGCAGGCAGCAGAACATGCTGGTAGACAGTAAGAGCCTAACTGGGAGGGCCACATATATCCATTACAGACGTGGGGAGTTCAAGATGGGGGAAGGGGTCCATGGAGTGGGGCAGGACCAGGTTAAGGGAGGAGAGGATGTGCAGTGGCAGTCAATTAGGGTGGGAGATGGGAAGGGTTATATGTTGCCAAGGATGTGGAGCAGCCATATTCCTGGGAGTGGTTTGGAGGGCAGGAGGCTGCAGGGTGTGTTGGCAGATGGCCCAGCTCAGGCAGGAAATAGCGTGGCTGATAAGGGAACTGGAGGCATGGAGGAGACAGAATAGAGGGGAACACAACCGGGAGAGGGGGAGAACTAATGAGGCATTCAAAAGAGCTCATAACAGGCACAGATAAGGGGGAACTAGGTGGGACAGCAGGAGGGTCACACAAGCGGCTGCAGCCTAGGGAAGGAAGTGACAACTAGAGGTGGGTCCGGCACAGGTGCATGACTAAGACTGGGTCGGAGCAAAGATATCGGCCTGGGGGACGGGGAACTGGACTCGTTAATGGAAAGGAGATTGGCACTGTAACAGATTCTCAGGGTTGGCTAGTCCAGAAGACCAGGAAGCAGAGAGGAGGGAAGTTACAGTGAAGGAGCAGGGAGAGGTCACTACAGGGGAAACGTTACACAGCAGGGAGGCAGTAGGCAGTACTCCAAGAAGACACAGTGGCAGGGGAGGCTCAGCGAGGAGATGCATTCTCTCTGGAGGGAAGTAAGGAGACAAGAGGACAAGGGAAGCAGCAGGCAGCCTGGGGAAGGCTAAGGATAGGGAGGGGGGGAGTCAGAGTGGGGGAGGGCCACATTTCAGGGAAGACACAGGGAAGTAATAGCAGAGGAGGTGGTAGCATGGTGGATGGAGCAACAAATGAATGCAAAGGGAGGTTCCACAGAAGGAAAACAGTTAGAGGTGGAGGTCAGTACCCGGTCATATTTGCGAGGGGGGAGAGGACAGGGCAAAGGTTAGAGGAGGCAAAGGGGAGGCAGGACAGGGGGGATGAGAGAGACTCACAAGTTGGGGGGCAGGGGAGTGAAGGGCAACAAGAGGGTGAGCAGGATAAGCACCAGCGAGTCCTAATTCTAGGGGATTCTATACTTAATCTGGTTCAGGGTCAGTTGGCATTCATCTGTATCCCCCTCCCCTGGGTCGTGCCTGAAAATAGGCAGAATTTGTCTAGTGCACTTACCTGGTCAACACAAACTAAATAAATAAATGAATAAATAAAGATGGTGGGGAAGTGGTGCCAGAAGAAGTAATATCTGGGTAGAATGCATGCCATGCATGACAGCAAGTAGAGTGGGGCAGAATATGGTCAGATATTTATTTATTATTTATTTGCTTTTGTTAACCGGGTAAGCACACTAGACAGCCAAATGCCTATTTTCAGGTGCGACCCGTGAGGGTTACAGGTAAAGTGAGTACAGGTACAGTAAGGAAGACAATGCAGCAAACCGAGAATAACAGGCATCACGGGGATTACAGTCAGTGCAGGATACAGAGAATAACAGGCATCACGGGGATTACAACAGGTCTAACAGTATTAGAATAACTGAAGGTACAAAATAATACAGTAGTGGTACATACAGGGTCATTGGGTTGTAAACACTATTAGACTTAATGGCACAAAATATTCCAGTGAAGATATGTACAGGGAGGATTTAAATAGTAAGGCATACTAGGAAAACTTACAGAGGGTAAACGGGCTTCGTAGGGACAACCGTAGGTGGCTTGACAGTATCTAAGAACTATGTGGGACTTGATCAATGCGGTAAAAATACGTACAGGGTGGGATTGAGTATGCGTAACAGGTACGTTCCGGGGAGAAGGGGACTGGGAGTAAGTGCACGAGGGGGGAGGGTGAACAGTGCCTAGTCAGGTACTATTACTCAGCGTGGTGCATGAGAATAATTGCAGATTGGTGCCGAGGCCCCATCCAAGAATTAGCCTGGGTGGGAATAGTTGGGTTGTGCTAGAAAGCTACAAGGTGCAGGGACACGCTGAAGAGGGTTTTAAAAAGTTCCAGAGGAGACCTCAAAGCTGATATGGGAGGAGGACGCGTAAGTACAGGAGTGAGTTCCACATTTCACGGGCATAGGTGTGGGAAGGCCTGATCTCCTGCAAGGTACGGGTTCTTGGGACTAGGCGATCCAGCGACGCCTGGATCTTAGGAGATAGGAAGGGGTGCAGGTTTGGGGAAAGGGCAAGAGCAGGAGGGTGGCCGAGCGGATGACCTTGTCAATGAAATTTCCAAGTACGAAGGTACGGTGTTTCTCGGGGAACCACTCCAGGCAGCGTGTAGAGATCGCAGCGGTGAGTGAGGGGAGGGGCGGAGAGCGCTAATCAACATATATTGTTATATGCCATGTCCCATTTCGAAAGGCTGGATTTGGGTACAGGGGCAAAGGTGATGAGCCCGTAGCAGAGTGTAGGGTGGAGGATCCCCCTGGTTATAGCCGAACGAGCAGCTAGAGTGAGGCAGTTTTTGGCTCGGTAGGCTAGGCCAAGCTTTCCATTTGTGGCCTTGTAGACGTTCCTTATGTGGAGGGTTAGGTCCAACTGTGGGTCCAGCGTGACGCCCAAGTACTTGGCAGCGGCTATGGTCTGGAGGGGAGAGCCATTGGACCCAAAGATTTGCAGAGGGACAGGGCAGGATTTAATTCTGTTTGAGGCACCAAAAAGCATGGCTTGAGTTTTCTTGAGGTTCAGGGTAAGCCAGTGTTCACCGAGCCAGGTTTGGATGCGCGTGAAGTCTGAGTTTAAATGGGAGTTTATAGTGGAGATGTTGTGGGAGCTGGCCAGGATGACGAGGTCATCTGCGTACATGGGCCGTAGGCAGGGACGGACGGCAGTTCATTTATGAATAGCGAGAATAGAGTGGGGCCCAGTACGGATCCCTGGGGGATACCACAGAGGACTGATGAGGGGTTGGAGAGGGTCCGATTGAAGCAGGTATACTGCTGCCTACTGGAGAGGTAGTTAAAGGAGCCAGGTGTGGGCGGGGAGAGAATCAAGGGATAGGAGCATGGAACTGAGGAGGGAGTGATCGACCCTGTCGAAGGCTTTGGAGAGGTCCACAAAGATAGCTCCGGTGAGTTTGCCTTGGTCAGCAGCAGTCCTAATCTGTGAGGTGACTAGGGCAAGGGCAGTGGACGTGCCGTGTCCTTTCCTGAACCCGTGTTGTGCGGGAGAGAGGATGTTGTAGCTCTGGATATAATGGGACAGCTTGGAGGCGACAGCTTTCTCAAGTAGTTTGCTAGTGGCAGACAGAATGGTGATTGGGTGGTAGTTGGTGAGGTCTTTCGGGTTACCCTGTTTTAAGACAGGGACAACCTTGGCCACTTTCCATAATTCGGGGATGATCCCGGTCTCAAGGGAGGTGTTGAAGAGGTGTGTGACTGGTCTGGCAAGAAGGTGGGCTCCTAGTCTGAGCAGTTTGGGCTCGAGACTGGCGTGCCCTGGCCGCTGTGGGGGAGGCCAGCGAGCAACTCTGGTCTCGGTTGCTGAGATTTGTTGAAGGTGGAAGGGGCCGGGGTGGAGACCAGACAGGAGGTGCCGGGGGTTTAGAGGCAGAGGATTGGGAAGGGGGCAGATAGCTCAGAAAACAAGGAATTAAAGGCGTTTGCAATGGTAAGGGGGTTATTACAACTGACCCCACCAACGAGTAGGTCAGTGACCTGGACTCAGGCAGACCCACCAACCGCGTTCTTGGTATTATGCCAAAAACTTCTCTGGTTGTTGGCCAAGGCAAGAAGGGTGGATCGGCAGAACTCGCTTTTTGCTGAGCGGATTGCCCTTTTGCAGGAGTTTCTGAGGTGTCTGTAGGCTAGCAGGTCATAGAGATTTTGAGTGGTCTTGTAGGTCTCCCAGCATCGGTCTCTGACCTTCAAGAGGGAGAGTAGGCCTCCATGAAGCCATTTGGTGGCGGTACCCTTCACCCTCCTCCTAATGAGGGGGGCGTGTTTATTCTGCAGGGGTATAAACTCAGCTAGGAATGAGTTCAGGGCAAGTTCTGGGTCGCTGAGGCTGTCACCCCGACCAGTCAATTTGTAGAAGGTCTGAAAGGAAGTTGTGAGAGTTAAATTTGGATAGTCCTCAGTTCAATCAGCCGATCGGGCTGGTGAGGGCACAGGGACTGAGTTGGGGCCAGCCACGGGTGGCAGCTGCTGTGTTGCACCCTGCAATGCAGCAGCTCACCTGCGGATGGCCCTCAACTTGATCCTTTTTTTTTTGGCTCAAAGTTGTGCAGGCGCAGGTTGGAGGTTGCGCATGCACAACTCTGCACAACCCGACTGAATATCGGGTTGCGCAGTTTATGCATGGTTCCTCCCCCTCCTGTTGAGCATGCATTCATTTGCATTGCGCTGTTGCGCAACCTGTTGTCAGTGGCGTAACTGTCTCCTGCTGAATATCGCAGAATGGCACAATGTAGGACTTGCACATGGCGCAACCCTTTTGAATATCTGGGCCCATATGTACAAATTAGATGACAGGGTACTGTCTAGCACATCTGTAGGAAAAGATCTGGGGGTTCATATATCAAACAAATTTCTACTTACTTCTCAGATAAATGAGACTATTCACAAAGCAAATAGGGTAATCTGGTCTATAAAAAGAAACATTACATCGAGAGAGAAAAATGTATTGATGCCACTATACAGAGCATATGTTCGCCCACATCTGGATTTTTCCTCACAACTGTGGTGCCCATTTAGGAAACATGACGTCACACAGGTGAAAAAGTACAAAGAAGATTCACTAAACTAGTTAGAGGTCTGTATGATGCCCCTTACGAATACAGACTAAAATCTCTGAACTTGATGTCTTTATCAACTAGACATTTGGGGGGAAAGAACCTTCTCTTTATGTATGATATAATGCAATACCCTTTTTTACTGACGATCTTGGGATTGGAATTAAAAAAAAAAAAAAAAAAACCTATAATACCAAGGGTCATCCATTACAGTTACGAGGCAGGAAGTTCAGTCTGCCATGTATACTTTTACACCTTAAGAACCATTACCCTAAGTAATGTTAAGATTAACTGCTGGGACCGGTACTGTTCAATATCTTCATCAGTGACATTGCACAGGACCTAGAAGGCAGAATTTCACTGTTCGCTGATGAGACAAAGCTCTGTAACAGAGTAGACACACCAGAGGGTGTAGACAGAATGAGAAGGGACCTACAGAAACGTAAAGAATGGCCAGGGGTTGGCAGTTGAAATTCAATGCAAGGAAGTGCAAGATAATGCATATGGGGCACAAAAACCCTGGCACAATATATCAGTTGGGGGGTGAGGATATAGCATGCACCAAGCAGGAAAGGGATCTTGGAGTTATCATCTCTGATGACTTCAAGGCAGGGAAACAGTGTGACAAGGCAGCAGGTAAAGCAAATAGGATGCTGGGATGCATAGGCAGGGGCATCACCAGCAGGAAAAGGGAGGTCATAATTCCACTATACAAGACACTAGTGAGGCCACACCTGGATTACACTGTGCAGTTCTGGAGACCTTACCTACGTAAGGACATAGACAGGATAGAGAACGTTCAGAGGAGGGCAACAAAGATGGTGCATGGATTGCATCACCTGTCCTATGAGGACAGGTTGAAGGCACTGAACATGTACTCCCTGGAGGAGAGGAGGGAGAGAGGGGATATGATAGAGACATACAAGTATCTTACAGGGAGGAACAGGGTGCAGGAATGCACTATTTTAGCGAAAAAGATGTTCCAGGACTAGAGGGCATGGGATGAAGTTGGAGGGAGGGCGATTCAGAGAAACGTGAGGAAGAATTTCTTCACAGAGCAGGTGGTGGACAAGTGGAACACCCTGCCAGAGGAAGTGGTGGGGGCTGAAACAATCACGGGATTTAAGAATGCATGGGATAGACATAAAGAAATTCTGGAGGTCAGGGGTAAGGGGCAACAGACTTCCTGGAAAACATAAACTGAACTTACAAACTTAAATGGGCAGACTGGGTGGGCCATAGGCCCTTATCTGCCGACACTGTCTATGTGTCTATGTATGTACCCCTGGAATGCATTGCATCTGAAGGTGATTATCAGTAACTCCAAATTAACATTTTGAGTCTAGACTGGACAAATTCATGCTCTCTGACACTAAACATAGAATTTGACAGCAGATGAGGACCGCTTGGCCCACCCAGTCTGCCCATTTCCCTACCTAATGGATAAACTGCAGATCCTAGTTAACCAGCAGCCTACTTCTTTCTACCCCCAACCCCTAGAATTGCCTTATGACTGTCCCATGCATGCTTGAATTCAACCACTGTTTTTGACTCCACATCCTCCTCCGGAAGGCCGTTCCATGCATCCACTACCCTCTCTGTGAAAAAATACTTCCTTACATTACCTCTGAGCCGCCACCCCCTCTATCTTCAAATTGTGCCCCCTTGTTCTTGCACACCTCTTTTTTTTTTTTTTTGAAAGATGCTACCCTCTTGGACTTAGCTGATTCCCTTGAGGTACTTGAAAGTTTCTGTAATGTCCCTTCTCTCCCTCCTTTCCTCGAGGCTATACATATTAAGCTCCTTTAGTCTCTCTTCATATGTCTTCCGGTGCAGACCCTGCACCATTTTAGTTGCCCTCCTCTGGACAGCTTCCGTCCTGTCTATGTCCTTGCGGAGATTGGGTCTCCAGAACTGCACACAGTACTCCAGATGGGGTCTCACCAGCTGTCTGTACAGAGGGATAACAACTTCCTGTTTTCTACTGGTGATGCCTCTCCTGTGCATCCCAGTATCCCCCAACCCTCCTTACTGCCCTCTCACATTACTTGCCCACCTTTAAGTCATCTGATGATGACTACCCCCAGGTCTCTTTTCCATTTTTGTTGTTGTTAGTATCTCACCCCCCTTCCCCACTGTGTACTCTTCCCCTGGGTTTTTGTTTCCTAGGTGCATTACCTTGCACTTCTTAGCACTGAATCTAAGCTGTCATACATTTGACCATTCCTCTAACCTTGCCAAGTCCCTTCTCATCCTTTCCACCCCACCTTGTGCATTGGCTCTGTTGCAGATCTTTGTGTCATCTGCAAAGAGACATACTTTTCCTTCCAGTCCCTCTGCAATGTCGCTTATAAAGACATTGAAGAGGACCGGTCCTAATACTGAACCCTGCGGTACCCCAGTAGTAACCCCCCTTTCTTCAGAGTGGACTCCATTTACTGTTACCCTCTTTGTCCTATTCTACAGCCAAATCTTTACCCAGGCTATCATCTTGGGACCCACTCCCAGGCTGGCTAACTTGTATATTAATCTTTTGTGTGGGACTGTGTCAAATGCCTTGCTAAAGTCTAGGTAGGCCATGTCTACAGCCCCTCCCTGATTTACTACTTTGGTCACCCAGTCGAAGAAATCTAGTAGATACGTCTGGCATGACCTTCCCGCTGTGAATCCATGCTGCCTTGGGTCATGTGCCCTTCTGGCCTCTAGGTACTCGACAATTCTTTCCTTCAGAAGTGATTCCATCATTTTCCCTGTCACTGAGGTTAAACTAACAGGTCTAGTTTCCTGCTTCTGCCCTGCTCCCACTTTTGTGAAGGGGAATCACATCTGCCCTCCTCCAGTCCTCAGGTACCACCCCATCCTCCCGTGATTTGTTAAAGAGGGTAGTCAGTGGTGTCACTAGTTCTACCATTAGTTCTTTTAGAATTCTGGGATGAATCCCACCAGGCCCCATTGCTTTGTCCACCTTCAGTTTTAAGAGTTCTTTCAGAACCCTTTTTTCTGTAAATGGGCTGGTATCAACTTCTGTATCCAGAGTGGTTCTACTGTTTGTTTTAGGTACCTCCCCCTCTTCATTTGTAAATACTGAGCAAAAATATTTGTTTAGTATCTCTGCCTTTTCACCGTCACCCTCTGCCCACCCCACCTCCCCTTTGTGAAGCCTCACTATCCTTCCCTTGGTCTTCCTTCGCTCTCCAATGTACCTAAAAAAGGTTTTATCCCCCTTCTTAACTGAGTTGGCGATCTTTTCCTTGGTTCAGGCCTTTGCTGTTCTGACTGCCTTCCTGGCTTCCTTTTGCTTTAACTGATACAATTCTCTGTCCTGCTTCTTCTGTGATTCCTTGTACTTCCTGAATGCTTTCCTTTTCTCTTGAACCTTCACTGCCACTTCCTTTGAGAACCATAGTGGTTTCTTACATCGTTTCGTTTCGTTGATTTGCTTCACACAAAGGCTTGTTATCTCTGTGATGGCAGTTTTTATTATTCCCCATTGTTCTTCCACCCCTCCTTCCTGCCCATTTGCTAGTGCATTCCTTAGGCACTCACCCATTTTGGCAAAGTCAGCTCTCCTGAAGTCCAGTACTTTTGCCTTTGTATGGCTTGACTCTATTGCTGTTTATTGTGAACCATACTGTTCGATGGTCGCTAGTTCCCAGATGGCTACCCACTTCTACATCTGTGATCCTCTCTCCATCTCCATTTGAGAGAACCAGGTCTAAGACTGCTCCCTCTCAAGTGGGTTCCAATACTAGTTGTCTAAGGCATGCCCCATGTAGGGCATCTAGAATAACCCCACTCTTAGAAGTGGCTGCTGCAACTGCACTCCAGTTAACATCTGGCACATTCAGATCACCCATCAGCAATATCTACCCTTTTTCTGCCATTCTAAGTATACTTTCTATCATTTCCTTGTCCATTTCCTCCCCCTGTGAGGGGGGGTCTGTATACAACCCCTGTGCGGATTGTGGTGCCATTGCCTGTCTCCAGATTGACCCACAATGCTTCTTCTCCTCCCTGTTTACCCTTTTGTTCTGTTGCTTTGATTTCTTCCCTTATGTAGAGAGCTACTCCTCCTCCTCTTTTACCCTCCCTGTCCCTCCTGTAGATGGTGTATCCTGGTATGTTTATGTCCCAGTCATGGTTCTGTGTGTACCATGTTTCTGTGACTGCCACGATATCCAGATGTTCCTCCTCCATCCAGGCCACTAATTCAGGAAGCTTGATACCCAGACTACAGGCATTGGTACTCATTGCTCTCCATTTTTTGATGGCTTTACCTTCTGTAGCGGGATCCCTCACTGACCTTTCTACCTTGGTCTTTTTCTCATTTAGTACCCTGTTTTGTAGGGGGAGGCTGGGATTTTTCTGCTGCTTATCGGTGCCTCCCCCCTTGACTAGTTTAAAAGCTTGCCAATGAAGCATTAAACCGATTGCCCAAAAGACTTGTTCCCTTCCTGGACAGATGCAGACCATCCTGCCAGTATAGGCTGGTGTCCTTCCATGTGGAACCCCAGTCCCCAATGAAGCCAAACCCCTGTGCTCCACACCATTTTTTTCAACCATTCGTTAAACTGTATGGTGCAAAGTACCCTCGCCTCACCCATGCCACTGACAGGCAGCACCTCTTAGAAGGATACTGTGTGTGCTACTTGTCTTAGGCCCCTTCCCACTCTACAAAGTCCTTGTGCACTGCTCTAATCTCATGATGAGCCAAGTCATTTGTCCCTAGGTGGACAGTGACGTCCAGCTCAGACTCCCGTGCAACTGTTCTCGTGATCCTAAGGATGCGCCTCCTGTCCCTCCAGGCCATGGCACCAGGCAGGCACCTTACTTCAGTTTTCCCTGCTCCCCCCAGTTCTATCCCCATAATAATTGAGTCCCCCACCAGGAGCTGCTTCCTTTCCCTGTGGTGTCCTCTGCCTCCTTCCTGAGGGCCTCCCTTGTGAAAGTTGTCTGCAACCTCCTTAGTCTCCTCTACGGATGCATCCATAGTGGAACTATGCTCCCCCATAACGGTGTATGGATTGTGGAGTGGAACAACTGACTGGGTGTACCTCTGTTCCACCACCCTTACCCTCCCTGAGCCCACTGTGGTCCAACTGCTGTGCTTTCTTCACAACCTCTGAGGTAGTGGTGGTGGCTCTGGTGCTCCCTGGATGGGGGAAGGTTCCCTTACTACTGTCCAGTGTGGCTTGAAGACTGGCAACTTCCTCCCTCAGGGCAGAGAGTTGTCTGCAAACAGGGCAGCATCTCAGCCTCCAGAAGGACTCCCGGAAGACTACTGCCCCATAGCCATTACATTGCACTACTCCCCACATGTCTGTCTACCTTGTTATTTTATTTTTTTTTTGTGTGTGTGTGTGATTGGTTTGTTATAATAGAAATATATATATATATATATATATTTATGCAATAGGTGTGAGACCAAAAACCATTGAATAAATCCATTTATTTCCACATATGTGGAATAAATCTAACCACCCTAAATTTATCCCACATATGTGGGATAAATGCAAACTGTCAATCAAAGCTTTTTTGTTCACTTTTTTGACAAACAAATGTGAATAACTTTAAAACGAAAAATGATAGCATAGTACTGTGAGCACGAAAAATGTTCTGGACAAAAATATCTACAAAATGAGTGGTGTTTCATTTATAGATACCTTTTAGTTTTTTTTATAATTAGCAAAAAACAGCAAAAAATCCTATTTTCTTTTCACTTTTCAGACAAACAAATATAAATAACTTTAAAATGAAAAATGATAACATGGTACTGTGAGCACGAAAAATGTTCAGCATAAAAATATCTACAAAATGAGTGGTGTTTCATTCAGAGATACCTTTTAGTTTTTTCAAAATTAGCAAAAAACAGCATAAAATTCAGTTTTCTTTTCACTTTTTCGACAAACAAATGTGAATCACTTTAAAACTAAAAATGATAGCATGGTACTATGAGCACAAAAAATGTTCAGCATGAAAATATCTACAAAATGAGTGGCATTTCATTAATAAACACCTTTTAGTTTTTTTTTTATAATTAGCAAAAAACAGCATAAAATTAAATTTTTGTTTCACTTTTTCATCAAACAAATGTGAATAACTTTAAAACAAAAAAGGTAGCATGATACTGTAACCATGACATTTGTTCAGAAAGAAGTTCTCTACAAAATGAGTGGTGTTTCATTTAATAGCAACCACCCCGCTAGGCGGACATACACCAGGAAAGTTAACCAAAAGTCCCAGAAAGTCCCAGAAATTGCCATTTAAAAAAAGAGCATAAACAGTCAAAACCAAATGTTCCCACACTGATAAGAAGCATCCCTATTGCATAAATGAAATATACAATGGTGAGCTGTCAGATAAATGATTTATCTACACTTGTACTGTTTGACCTCGGACACCTCACTCGTGGCTTACGCCACTCGTGAAGTTCCCCGAGGTCAAACAGCACTTGTGTAGATAAATCATTTATCTGACAGCTCACCATTGTATATCCCATATATATATATGTGTGTGTATATATAATATAATGTGTATGCTTATTGTCAGTGCAGTGTGCTAGAGAGGATATGACAGTGATATGCACCTTGCTCTCTTGAGGAAATGTCAGAACCCCAGGTATAAAGGAACTATTTCCAGGGGTGGGAAGGGTTTGGGCCTAAACGGTGTCCTCACAAAACAATCAGCTAAAAGCTCTGACCAGTCACTGCGAAGAGTGCCTTCCTGTCAGCAAGATGCCCTACACGACAATTTGTTTGATTAGCAGGGTATTTTCTCTGTCAGAGAAAAATCCAAACATCCAAGTCAGACACAGGTAAACCTCCCCAGCCTCAAAACAGCCTGGTGACTTGTGCTCTGAAAGCAGTCAGTCCCAAAACACGTCAGCTGTGCACAAGGACAGACACAGTAAACAGTATTCAGTCCCTGTGGGTTTAAACTCTTCCTGCACTGAAAATCTTAACAATTGTAACAAAAGTAAAGCAAGGTGCACCTCCCTCTGTTGATTGAAAGACTGCCTTTTCTGATAATTCTAAGTTCCTTATTTCACCTTCAGTTAGAAGTATCCTCCACCTGAAGAATATTAACTTTCCTAAGGAATCTGCTTCAAACCAAAGACAATTGTAAGGTTCACCTCCCTCTGTTGTGAGCACAACTCGTTTTCTTGCAAATCTTAAGTGCAGTGTTGCAGCTTCTAGCCAGAGGTAGTTTCAGCTGAAGAATATTAGGTTAACTTTGTTATTAGTAATTATCGGAGCAATCATGGGCCTCACAGTCTCCTAGCACCTGCAGACTCTTAGTGTGACTAATTACAAGTGACACAGCTAGTATTTATTGTGCAGAAAGCACTTGAGGAGCTCACTGTATTGGAAAAACAATACTCCCCTCTAAACTGCAGCTGGGCAACGAGAAAGAGAGATTTAGACAGGAAAAACAGAATATCTTGCTAGCCCACATTTAGTTTACTAAATACATTGGTATACGTAACTAGGTGTAACCCCTAGGTGCCGCTATCCCAAGGGCTACTACCCCTGCCTGTTTGGCTAGTTGCAGGTAAAGGGGCCTAGGTTCTGATATGGGTGCCTCCACCCGGAGGTCAAGCTGACCTGGGCACAGCCCTCCGGGACACTGTAACCCCCCTTTTCTCCTTCTAGTGGCCTGAACAGTACACAATAATCACTTTCACAATTACACTTATTCACCAGGCAATTACCCACTCTGTTTGCACTTACCACCAGGGCTGGTTTCTCTAGCTTGACCCTGGGGACCCCCTGTAAACCAAGGTTAAACACAGCAAATGACAACAGTACAATACTCTTGGCACAAACTGGAACCACAGTCTGGTTAAATGCAAACAAAGTTAAATCTGATTTATTCAGGGGACTTGAACAAGGGAGGGGTGTAATCAAGTTGATTCGCTTAAAAGCTATATTAATCAGACAGTTATGCATGCAGTTCAGAGTCCCTACACAGTCACACACTCTGGGTACCCAGGTAGGAAAACGGTGGGCTAGCCAGGAACGTTGCAGCTGGTTGGGGCCCTGTGATGGAAGAAAGCAGCATGCACAAAACACACTATTTGTAATCCAAAGCCGGAGGACTCGGTTCATGAAAGAAAAGGCAACAAGACAATCGGATGACAACACTTTTAGATTTAGTTGTTGTTGCAGGGAGCTACCCTGATGTTTACTCACGATACCCAATACTGGTCACAGGCAGGACGAAATCAAGACTGCAGGCTGTTGAGCTGGAGTGCCCGGAGAAGCAGGGACCACACGAAACACCGGGGCGTCGTTCCTGTTTAAGGTGTTGAACAGGGGGCTGATCCCCAGGCCGGTCTCTCGTCGATGACTTTCTCTGTGTAGCAGATATTCTGGCTGGGCCAGTGTAGCAGGGCCCAGGCAAACTGAAATGGATACGGATTCAGTCCGTGGAGCTGGATACAGCCTCCAGCAAGCAAAACACAGTTCAGACACACAGTGGGGAACCAAATCACGACCCACTATAAGCACACAGCACATTTACATGTAAGGAAATTCCACTGTACCAGGCAAATGGCTCTCCGGTCGCAATTAGAGTCTCTGCACAATCTGGGAGTTCAGAGGTAGCTGGAAGTCCTAACAGGCTGATTGCATTCAGTAAATCTTTGGTCTTTTTCAGGTTAAAGCCTGGTCACAATTCAGTGGCTTAATTTGCTCTCCCAAGTTCGGATTCAGTCCGAAAAAGGCAGCAGTTCCCTCTCAAGAACAGCAGGCAAGCATGCAGGCCAAACTCGGGCCTTTCCACAGTTCTCCCTTGCGAATCCACTGTGGATTGCTGCTCGAACTGTTACTACTTCACTTCCCAACTCGGATCTAACTGAAACTGCAAGCAGTGTGGGACTTTCCCCAAGATCCAAAAGGTTCGGTTGGCTGATCTGTCTGTCAGTCACAACAAGGGCTCCCCCTCCAAATTATTTTAGGTGCCAAAAGCCCAAAACTACAATTCCTACAAGTTTTGGCCCCACTAAGCCCTTGTAGGCAGGCTCCATCTTAGAGTCCCAGATGTACTGATTGGCCTATTCTGCAGTCCAGGACCAAGATGATGGAAACAAACAGAACTGTCCATGCTGCAAAGAACGCAGGTTAGAACAAACTGCAATATTATTACATCTCTAACAAATGATCAGCAAACAAGTACATCTTCTAACAGAGCTCCCTCTCAGATTATGACTGCAATCCAGGCAGCTCTTAAAGAGACAGTACACAGAAGCTATACAGGCACTCTCTGGCAAACGCATTTAAACTGCTAAAACGCAGGACACCAGCCTGGCAGTGAGCATTTAGGCAAGCTCAAGAAAGACTTTTCAGGAACCCCCATTTGTAGGGGAGGGTTACATAGGTATTCTTTGGAATAGAAAGGATCACTTTAGGACCGGAGGGGGGCAGTTTACAAGTAGCCACTTGAAGCGGTAAGCTTTTTGGTTTGTTCACAAATATTTCTTCACAGAGAGGGTAGTGGATGCATGGAACAGCCTTCCTGAGGAGGTTGTGGGGTCCAAAACTGTGGGAGAATTCAAGAATACATGGGACAAACATAAGGCAATTCTAGTGGGGGGTAGGAAGAAATAGGCTCTTGGTTGACTAGGATCTGCAGCTTATCCTGTAGGTAGGGAAATGGGCAGACTAGGTGGGCCAAGCGGTCCTTATCTGCCATCAAAGTTTGTTTCTATGTTTCACCCCAGGCGGTCTTGTGACCCCTGGACTGAATGCTAGGTTTGAAATTTCCACTTTCTTATAGCTCTCTCTTGCCCTGACTCATTGCAGTTTGGTTTTTGGACATTTTAAGATCATAATAGTGTTATTGGAAAAGTCAATTTATGAATATTTTAAGTACACTTTGGGTTGATCCCCAGAATATATGCAGTCCTGCTACGGCCCTGTACTGATGTCCAAAATCTAGTTCCTGTAAAATAATGATGGGGATATGAGGATTTGATTATGTGTTCCTGATCTGGGTCCTGGAATCCGTTTTGGTCGTCTTAAGATTTTGAACAGAGGAAAATGAGTATTATATTTGGAATGGTTCAACAGCATAAGACTGTTGCCATATGAATCTTCTTTATATGTGGCTTGAAGTTCTGTTTTTTCTTTAGAAAGGTGCATCAATTTGAGGCATTGAAATGAGCAACGTATTTAAAACTCTTCAAATATGCTTACACCCTTAATAAAACAAATTTTTTTTTATCTTTTTTAGATAATAGGACCCCATGGTGTGCACAAATAATCATTCCATGGTCCCATAAAGCCGATTTCCTGCTGTAAAGACGGAAGCAAGTTGCAATATATGTGATGTGCTTGTTCGAGTCCCACCACGTGAAGGCATTTGTAAATAGGTTAACTTTTGGACTCTTAAGATTGCTTTGACCGGAATCAAGCCATGCATTTTAATCACCTTTTTGATGTGCTTTAGGATTTTTTTTTTTTTATGTATTGGTATCTGTTATATACCTAATGGGATGAAATATAGTACTTTAATACTTGGAAAGTATTGATAATGTCACCCTTAAGAGATATGTAAAAAGCATGTGGTAGAATAGCTGTTACCCTTGATGAAGTGCCATGTGGTGCACAAAATGCTGACTGGTATTTTTTGTCATGTTGTGGGAATGCATCTTGGCTGCAAGTCCAGTATCTCAGCTTTTTGAATGTGAGTACAGTCAATATTTTATGCTGCGTTTTTGCTTGTGTGTCTTATCTTTTCTGCCTAGGCGTTGAGCACATGAAGTGTTTTTGGTTTTGCCTTGTTACTCTGCACCTCACATTACCCAAGGGTGATCCCCACTTTGCTTTTTATTGCTGCAGGTAAACCCAAAGTTTTGCAGGAGTGGTGTGGGAGTTACAGAAGGACCTGCAAAGCTCTGAGAGGTAGTTCAAGCTCTGGCTGTTTAAATCCAGTGGTAAAATGTGCATGGTGATGTAGATGGGGAATGAGAACCCCAGAAAAGAATACTGATTGGAGAGGTAAAGTTGGCCACTACTTCAGAGGAAAGGGACCGGGGGGGGTCATCCTACACAATTCCCTTAAACAAACTAGCCAGTGTAACGACACCTACAGCAAGGCAACCAGAAGGTTGTAGTGTACAGGAAAGGGGTTAGGATTGCGGGAGGGAAGAGGTGATAACTATCTCTCTGTAGGGCACTGGTGAGACCCCATTTGGAATCTTGTGCCCAGTTCCAGAGTCTCCTCCTGACAAGAGATGGGCTGAAGATGGTGCAGTTGAGGATTACCAAAATGAGTCGGGGTCGGCAGGGCAGATCCCATGAGGATCGACTCGTGGCACCGAATGTATACTCTCTGGAGGCTAGAAGTGAGAGAGGCAACCTGATAAAGACCTGTTAGTTCATGAAATGAATAAACAAGGTAAACTGTGAGGAATTATGTAGTGGGCATAGCGGGGCAAAAACTGGAACAAGAATATAAGCTGGGATGGAGATTCAGGAGTGAAGTGAGAAAGTTTTACTTTTCAGAGAGACTAGTTGAGCCATAAAACGGCATACTGGCAGAGGTGGTAGGCACAAAAAAAAAAAAAAAAACAGTGGGTTCAACATGTCTGGGACAGAGTTACGGGTTTACTGGGGGGTGGAGAAGTAATTTGGGGAACAAGGGCAAAAAACGTGTTTTAGACAATAGGTTACAGGATAGAGTAGGAAGGAGGCAGTATAGAGCAGTGGCTTAAGGCTATGAGCTACAAACCTGGAGTCCTGGGTTTGAATCCCACAGGCCCCACTTGCATACTGTGTAACCCTGAGGAAGTCACTTAACTTCCTTGTGCTCCCAGGTTTCACCTGTAAACAAGCTTCAGCTTAGTGTTTCTCTCCTGGTTAAATAAAAAAATAAAATTGGGCGGACTGGATGGACTGGTGGTCTTTTTTTACCATGTTGTGTTTCATTGTTTATAATTGGGAGCCACCCACACTTGTAAAAATGTGTGCATAATACAAAGAAGGAGAGGAAGCAACTTCAGAACAACAAGCAAGTGAGAAGGGCAGTACAGGACAAAAGAAAGGCTTTTCAGTTATATAAGTGACCAGAGTGAGTCCACCAGGGCTGTATGTATAAAGTAATGTCACACGAAGTAAGATCGTTACAGCCAGGGCTAAAGCAAAGAACTAAGGATCGATGATGTGACCTTGGAGGGCTCGAAAGCTTCATGTGTTTAAAAAAAAAAAAAAAAAAATTTCTTCACTTAATCTAACAAAATGTATTACCACACAAAAGTTTAGTAGATTTTCTTGAGACTAACACAGAACCACAAACCTGCAAAATGAAAAAAATAAGTTTTTTTACATGTACGTTAGAGAAAAATGACAAAGGATAACACAAAGACAAAAAAAACTGGAATAAATGTAGAGAAGGAACAAAAAGGGAAACCTAATCAATTTCAAAGATATTTGTTGAAGTATTTGGACTGCATAGCCCATTACCTTTAAGAAAGTGATAGCTCATTTCTATAAGAAGTTGAATTTTTTTTATCAAGTATTTTTTGGGAAGAAACGGATCATAAATAAAATCGAAGTCACAGTGAGCTGATACCTACCACTTCCTGGTCCGCCTGCTCTGGCCCCGCACCCCGACATTTTGAGACATATAACCATGGAGAGCGTGGGGGCATGCCTCATTGAAGTCTGGGGGGTTTCTTTTTAGAACATTTTTACAGAACTTTTAGCAACCTTTGATAAAAATGAAAGGCACCACTCAACTACTAGGGGTCCTATTAGTTGAGTGGTAGTCTTGATTTTTATCAAAGGTTCCTTAAAGTTCTGTAAAAATGTTTTGAAAATGAGCCCCATTTGTGCCGACCCACTGGTGCAGCGGTAGGGCTGCCGCTAGCGACACCAGCGACCTGGGTTCGGAAATGGACTCGAGCTGCTGGAGGGCCAGCCGGTGGGTGGAGGAGGATTGAGCGCCCATAGGCAGCTCTTCTTCTCTGGGGAGGGTGGGGATGCCTGTCCTGCTGCAGTACTGCCACCTGGGTGACCACAGGTGGAGGTATAGTGAGATGGCATATAGACGGGAGGGAGGGAGGACATCAGCCGGGAGTTGGAGCGGCAGCGCATCTATATGCACTGCGCCCCAGGCTCCCCTAGTGAGCAGACCTCCTGTGGGAGGCACCAGAACAAGGAAATAACCCACCGCAGTAGTAGAAGGGACCCGGCTGCTCCGGATTCCATAACCAGGCTCCCATTGGACCACCAGGACCTCCTGACGCACACTCTAATGGACTGGGAGGGGTAAGGGGCCTCTCTGCCCGGGGGGGGCAGGCTGAGGCAGGATGTAGGTGGGTCCAGTGGCTCCGAGGGGGGACTAGGGAGACCAGCCTAGGGATCCTACAAGGGAATGACTGTGGTGGCGAGAAGGGGGCCGAAATCGAAAGTACAAAAAACAAAAAAATGAGCCCCATAGACTTCGATGGGGCGTGCTCCCTGGTTATACATCACAAAACTGTGCAGGGGGGTAGAGCAGATGGCAAACCGGAAAGTGGAAGGGATCAACTCGCCATGGCTTTGATTTTATTTACAATCCCTTCCTTCCCGAAAAATATTTGATTAAAAATTCAACTTCCTACAGAAATGAGCTACCGCTCCACTAAGGTAATGGGCTATGAAGTCCAAATACTTAAATATCTTTGCAATTTACTTTAAACTAATGCTTCAGTTCTGTGTTCACAGTAGGATGCACTGGATCACTCCCTGACAGAAGAAAACACTTTCCAGGGTGGTGATGGTAATAAGCAGTCATTGGACATGGCTCACATAAAGCTTGCATAATTAATAAAGTGCTTTTATTTACTCACCACATTCCAAAAACGGTTACCCTCTTATAAAATGGTGACTGGTCAGTTCTGACTCCTCATTGGTCAGAGCCCCATCACATGGTACTGTGTTAACATAGCACAGACTCCTTCTCAGAAGGCATGACTGGGCACATTATTCAAGACACAACCAGTCTGGGTCAAAAAGATCAATATGCTAAATATCCTAGGGGTAAAAAAAAAACACAACGCATCCCACCCCCCCCTCGCCCCCATTACTTGAGTGACAACTGTAAAGAAAATCCATCCAACAATTCTGAAAAAAACATACAGTGCATCCTACTTACAAATCAAAGCCTAAAAAGCCTTGATACTGCTCGCACAAGGAAAAAATAATATTTTAAACACTTAATAACACAAAATGTATTTAAAAACTGTGAATCTACTCAGCAGCAGAAACGTGCATACATACATCACTAAACCATCAGCAAAACATACTAACATACTAAAATGCCAGCAGAATAGGCCTAACGGTCTTCCGTGTGTGCTCGGTTGGTCAGCCCCCACCCTGGGAGCTGACCTTGCCGCCCCCCTCTCCCTCTCTGGCTTCTCCCTTCCCAGTCCCGGATATTCTCGCTGCACTGGTTTTTGCTTCCAGAACCTTTCCCCTGTACCCGTCCCAACCCCTCTTGAACCCCTCTACCGTCTCTGCCTCCACCAGCCCCTGGGCAGCACATTCCATGGCTCCACCACCCTCTCAGTGAAAGTAGCACCTCCTCCTTTCTCCCTGAATCACCCCCTCCAGCTTCCACCCATGCCCTCTAGTTGCCCCCCTCCTTCCTTGAAGCACCCTGACTGCTCCTCCCCTATTTACCCCTTTCATGTAC
The DNA here is from genome assembly GCA_016271365.2 of Neoceratodus forsteri. Lineage (NCBI taxonomy): Eukaryota > Metazoa > Chordata > Ceratodontiformes > Ceratodontidae > Neoceratodus > Neoceratodus forsteri. The sequence continues at coordinate 672,156,786 of CM028138.1, read as the reverse complement.
CTGAAGACCTCTATCATGTCCCCGTCCCTTCTCTCTTCCAGTGTGTACATATTTAGCACTTTGAGCCTCTCCCCATAGGTCCTATCCCCCAAGCCCAAAATAATTTTGGTTGCCCTCCTCTGGACCCTCTCCAGGAGTTCAATATCCCTCTTTAAATGTGGCCTTCAAAACTGCACGCAGTACTCTAGGTGTGGCCTCACCAAGCAGTTATACAGTGGGAGTATCACTTCCCTCTTTCTGGAAGTGAGCCCCCTAGCGATGCATCCAAGCATCCTATTGGCCTTTGCCACTGCCCTCCTACAAGTCCCCGAGTTGTTCATCTCAATGTCTCCTAACATTGCTGTAAAAGCTAATAAAGTATCTACATACCTAAAAAATAAAGGACAGCTTAGACTCTCTGCTTGAATCACGGTCACCCAGCAGTTTGTTGGAATGAGGTCACATGATATCTGATCAATAGCCTAGGCTACTAGGTCTGACTCAAATTGCATGGAAAGAATAGGGAGCACAGCCCACACTTCCAGTTTAGCCCTACAAATCAGATGGGGAGTATAGGAAGTTAAGTCAGGAATACCTATTTAAAGCAACAAAATAACCTACTCCCTTGCAGTTCAGCTGCACCCAACTAGTGCAGCTTACCTGCTGGAACCTAGCCCCTACAGCATATGTAATTATGTTAATGCTTCTTAAGGCGGCTATTAAAAGATACATTGCTAAAATACAACCTTACTATAGCGCTGAAAAATTAACGCAACTAAACATTTTGTAAGTGGAATAAGGTAATTCCATCTGGGTATTATGCTTTGTTAATTTTCCTCATGTTGGTTATGCTACAAACTCAGGACTCTAACCCACCACTCAGCAGTATAGCCTAGAGGTTACATCTCTGAACTATGAACCAGTAGACTGAGCAGACCTAGTTATGAGTCCTGCAACCATCACATGCACACTGTTTGAGCTTTTTGGGCGTAGACACTGGAGGAAAATGTTGGGTGGGGGGACTAGGGCCCTGGAAGGGACAGTAGGTTCCAGGGCTAAACGGGGAACTGTAACAAACTGGATGGACCGTTGGTCTTTGTCTGCCAACAGTGTGTTTCTAAAATCCCTCCTTTGTCATGTCTTATCCCTTACATATAATGCCACACTGGGCATAACACACCAGAGGAGACCAGATGCTCTGACAGTTTGTGTCACTTTGACATTTCAGCAGAATACCTCGTGTTAAAGCATTAGACCAACTCAAAACAGGGCGTTTGGTCTCCTCTGGTCTGGCCATGCTCCCCGTGTCCTGTCCTAACTGCTTAATTCGGTGTGACGTAAGGTCTGCTTGTCCTGATTCAACATGACTTGTCCTGCATTGAAGAGACCTTGATAAGTGGGGCCAGAAGTGTTTTGTTTTTTTTTTTCTTGCAAGAAACAGGACTTCTTTCACTGACAGTACCGATACTGCGTAGATGCTGTGTGGCACATTATAATGTAAAAAAACTGAAACAAAGTAAATTTTCCAACCACTGCCCAGTTTCTCGTTTTGTTTTATTTTTGTCACATTTATAGCAAGAATGTAACCTGTAAATGCTTCCAGGATACGAACATGCACAAGCTTGCATTTCACAAGACACCTTAAAGAGCAGCTGACACCTTCAGGACACATTTAACAAAACAATATTTAGTCACAGTTCAGCTTGTATGTCATGTTAGTTCCATATTCCTCCTCCACACTTACTACTGAGGTCTGTCATTGAGGCACAGGTCAGGAAGCATAGGGAAAACCAGGAGCAGTTGTAGAATTCACCAAAACTACTTATTTGCAGTTGCAGTAACATAAAAAAATAAACTTGTTCACAATAACTATGTACAGAGAAATATAATCTTTTTTTCAGTCTCTGTGTCCCTTTTTCTTTTAATTATTTTGGAATTGCAGCTCAGCTGTCTTGTAAATCATTTCAACACCCACTCTTAATTCAAACATCCTGTTCTTGCTCCTTGTATGTTTTAGGCAGGATGAACACGTTAGAACACAGTGTGCTTGCTGAGAGGCCCCCTTTATTTCAGTCATGTCAAAATACAATTATATACATTTAAACAGTAATGCTATATATTTTCCAAACAGTAGGGATTCCCAATATCAGTTACATTTCTATACATTGATTTGCACGTATGTATATACCCTAGCAGATCTAGATATGCAAGGGAGAAAAACTGACAGCAAGAGAAAACTGAGAGATAGTGAGGCAAAGAATTGTGAGACTGTTTGGGTTGATCAAGTCAGAGGTCTCACAGGGAAATTTGGTTGTGCAACCAGACAGAAGAGACAGAAAAGAAAGATCCTTGCATTTAAACACATGCTCCATAACAAATGGGACAGGGTCCTATTCTGCGCTGTCACATACACCCCCCTCCTTAAGAGAGAACCTGTTTTATTAAACAGGTTTCCAAAACTTTTTATTCTCTAATAACATTTGCTGATTTTAGCAATTAAGCACATGTGCATCATTCGTTTTTTTTTTTTTTACAACAGTACAGTTCAAACTCGTACATTTTTTTTTCCAACCTTCAGAACCCTCAATTCCTGATCCATATCTAGACAGAAAATCAGCATTGCTATTCTGTTTACCAGATTTGTGCATCACTGTGAATTTAAATGGCTGCAGCCTGCAGTGTCAGGTACCACCTTGTGATTCTGAAATTTTTATCTTTCATCTGGTTAAGCCAACAGAGAGGATTGTGATCAGTTACAAGAACAAATTCAGTTCCTAGTAAATGAAATTTGAGGGACTCCATTGACCACTTTGCTGCTAAACACTCCCGTTCGATAGTGGAGTACCTTTTCTTTCTGTCATGCAATTTTCTACTTATGTACAGAATAGGATGTTCTGTCCCATCTACGATTTGATTTAGGACTGCACCTAGGCCTACCTCGGATGTATCTGTTTGTAGCAGAAATGATTTCTCAAAGTCTGGGCTTCTTAAAACAGGGGCTGAACATAATGCAGCCTTTATGGCTTGAAAAGCTTCATCACACTCTGGGGTCCATTTCAACATTACTTGGGTACCATTTTTTCGTTGGCTCAGTGAGGGGAGTAGCTAACTTTCAGCAAAGTTAGGAACAAATCTCCGATCATTTATTTATTTAGCTTTAGTTTACCAGTTAAGCACGCTAGACAGTCAGATGCCTATTTTCATGTGTGACCCGGGAGAATTACAAAGGTACAGGCAATAACATTACAGAGGCAGGGTACAAGCAATACCATTATACAGACAAGATAGCAGTAATTTACAGGGTACATTCAGGTACAGACAGTAGACTTCAAGCAATAGCCAGCCGTAAAAATGACCTGACATGTTTCTTTGTTTCAGGTACAGGGCGCTTAACTACAGCTTCTGTTTTAGAAACCTCTGGTTTCACTTGTCCATTTCCCAACACATAGCCCAATTCTCTGGTGTCCTGCATGCCCAATGCACATTTAGTAGGATTAATTGTCAGACCTGCATTTTCAATAGCTTGGATAACTACTCATAGGTGTTCCAGGTGGATTTTCCAGTCGGGACTGTACACCACGACATCATCCAGGTACGCAGCACAATAACCAGTGTGAGGGGATAAAATTACATCCATGTACCGCTGGAATGTAGCTGGCGCACCATGTAAACCAAATGGCATGGTGGTGAACTGACAGAATCCTATAGGGGTGGCAAATGCAGTTTTATCTCTGGATTCTTTAGCTAATGGTATTTGCCAGTAACCCTTGGTGAGATCGAGGGGTACTGATACACTTTGCACTCCCTAGTCTGTCCACCAAATCATCTGTTTCGGGCATAGGATAACTGTCAAATTCTGCACTTAAGTTTCCAAAAATCAAGGCAGATTCTAACGCCCCCTTCTTTTTTGTTTACAATTACCGTGGGAGATGACCAAGCACTCTTCGACTCCTGAATGATACCCAAGTCTTTCATTTTTTGTATTTCCTTAACCACATCAGCTCTTAACCGCTCTGGTAACCTGTGTTTTTTGCCTAATAGTACGAGCATTCTTTGTCATTATTATGTGCTCAACCCCCTTTTGCTCGGCCTGGTGCCATGGTAAAAGTACTGTTAAATATCTTTAGCACATTACGAATGTCTGCAGTTTGTTCTGAGGTTAAGGAAACATTCACTGTTACAGCATCAGCATTTATGGTTTGTTCTAGTTTGTCATAAGCTCCATCAATATCTTCCTTATCAGTTTCTGGTAAAACTAGCAAGGCAGCATTTGGCATTTATTCAACCCATTTCTTGAGGGGGTTAGCAGGGCATATCTTAGTAGGGTTTTTCCTGTCAGGGGTCTCAATCTCCAGGGCTCTCGGGGACACTGGTACCCGCGTCTTTGATGCACATTTTGCATGTCGGGACACTCAGAATGTTTTCGCGGAAGTCCGTGAGACGCTCAACCACCAAGCTCCAGGAGTCCGTTTTAGGGCATTTTTTTTTATACAGTATTACAGATGGTGATTTACAACAAATTATGGCCACTGCTCAACTAACAAAGCCCTTGTTAGTTGAACAATGGGCATAATTTGTTTGAATTCACCCTCTGAAACATAAAAAAAAAATGTAGTTTAAAATGCCCTAACAGAAACTGATGGAGCACTCTGCAGAATACTACAGTAAAAGCAGTGCTGGCGCAGGGGCGCGGCTCCCATGCATTTGAATGGGGACCCCTGTAAATTTTTCTGCGACTCCCACCTTTAGGCTGTGGACCCCCCTTTTTTCATAATAACCAGTCCCGGACCCCCAATCAAAAAATCCTACTGAGAGCCCTAATCTCGTAGTTCACAGTGCCAGTATGTCTGAGAACCTTATAGGGCTCTTGCCACTTCATTAACAGTTTATTTGCTGTTGTAGGTAACAGTGGCAAAACCTTTTCACCTGGCTCGAAAACGTTTTCTTTTACCCCATGATCATAATATACCTTTTGCTGGTTGTGGGCCTCTTCCTGATTACTATGGGCAATTTCAACATATTTTGCCAGTTTCTTTCTTGGGGCACAGATATAAGATGAAGTAGATTGTTTCTGAGTGGGGTTATCTTCCCACGTTTCTTTTATCACATCAGTGGCCCTCTTGGCTGCCTACCGTACAGCATTTCAAATGGTGAAAACCATGTTGATGCCTGTCGTACTTCTCTGTAAACAAAAAGTAGGTAAGGCAAGTATTGGTCCCAGTCTTTCCCTTCCCCTTTTACAAACCTTTTTAACATGCGTTTTAGGGTTTGATTAACATGCTCAACAAGACCGTCTGTTTGAGGGTGATAGGGGGAGGCTCTTATGGCAGTGATACATAGCAGTCTGTGCAGCACCAAAATTACTACCCTGATCAGTAATAATTTTTTAGGTATTCCCACTCTACTGAAAATTTTGGCAAGCTCTGCTGCAACTTTTGGGGCTGTAACAGTACGTATTGGAACTGCTTCTGGGTATTGAGTAGCATAGTCGCATTCTACCAGGATAAACCTATTACCTGCTAGAAAAAGAGGGTTTTAAGGCGTAAAAGCTTAATTGGGAGGTAAGCTTTTCGGGGGTGGAGAGCTTTGTATTGCCGCAGTTCTCCTTTAAGAAAGGGGTGGAGGATAACACAGGAAAAGCAAAGGTACTAAGTGAATACTTCTGTCTTCACCAGGGAGAAGGATGGATCATTGCCTTCAGGAGGAAAAAGAGGAGCAGGGGGAAGGGAACACACAGGTAGTGATAGAGGAAGATAGAGTGAGGGAGGGTCTGCTGGCATTGAAAGTGGGCAAATCACCAGGCCCGGACAGAGTACATCTAAGGGTACTAAAGGAACTGGCAAGGCCACTGGCAGACCTATTTAATAGTTCAATAAAGTTAGGCATGGTACCGCAGGACTGGAGAACAGCTCGTAGTGCCCCTCCACAGAAGCGGTCGAAGGATGATCCAGGGAATTACAGACCAGTCAGTCTGACCTCCATTGTGGGCAAACTCATGGAGACCATACTAAAGAAAGGTTGGTGAAATATCTGAGGAGCATAGTCTCAGGATGAGAGGCAGCATGGGTTCATTTGGGGGGCATCATATCAAACAAATCTGATTTCTTTGACTGTGTCACTAAGACAGTAGATGGGGCCAAGCGGTAGACATCCTCTGTCTTGATTTCAACAAGGCCTTTTACTCTGTGCCCCACAAAAGGTTGATCTTGGAGTTGGGGGGAAAAGATGGCCAGAAGTGTGGAAAACTGGCTGAGGACAGAACCTAGAGGGTGGTTGTTGGGGGAGTTATCTGGCACCAGAGGTAACCAGGATCTTGGAGTTGGGGGGTAAAAGATGGTCAGAAGGGTGGAAAACTGGCTGAGGGACAGAAACCAGGGGGTGGTTGTGGGGGGAAGAGTTATCTGGCACCAGAGAGGTAACAAGTGGGGTCCCACAGGGTTTCGTGCTGGGGCCAGTGTTGTTCAGTGTCTTCATTAGTGACATTGGGGATGGCATTAAAGGCAAAATGTGCCTGTTTGCAGATGACGTCAAGCTCTGTGGGAGAGTAGACACAGCTGAAGGGTTACAGGACCTACAGGAAGATCTGGAAAAGCTGGGGAGGTGACCTCTTCGGCAGCGCATTCCAAGTGTCCACCACCCTCCTGTGAAAAAGTGCTTCCTGACCTCTTTTCTAAACCTCCCGCCTTCCAGCTTAAGACTTTGCCCCCTCGTGTTATGGTTGCCACTCAGCTTAAAGAGACCCTCTTTATCAACCTTATTTATCCCTTTCAAGTACCTGAAGGTCCCAGCCATGTCCCCTCTCTCTCT